>CM034150.1:203497776-204097776 GCA_019776745.2 Taxus chinensis | reverse complement strand
AATGATGTTCTGTGCAAACTTCTGGAGCAACAAAAACGTGTTTTGTGATGCATATGTCCATCCTTGCTCGTTCTTTTTCTTTTTCTCTTCTTGCCTCTCTTCATTACAGGTTCTTGTGCACATTTGAATGTTCATTGTAGGTTTCGAGCTATGTTCATGGAGTTTTGGGACATTTACTGTGTGAAATCTATCCTTGGGTTTGTGATGCATCTGTCCATCCTTCCCATCGCTCACCTCTCCTTGTTCCCTGGAAGTTTTGATAGATGTTCAACATTCTCCTTCTCTGGTGTATCACTGTTTTAGTATAGGATATTTTTTTTCCCTTTTCTCTCTCTCTCTGTCTCCTTGGCATGGTTAGATTAGGATTAGATTAGCTTGCCTGCACTGGAATAGCTTGTGGCAGGTAGTTTAGGAAGAGGAACCAGCCTTCTCTAGAGATTCCTTTCTCATTTTCACGAGTCCCACACTCAAAGAAAGGATTCAATGTTGTGTAATCACACTGGATGTAAGAGTGATCAGCCTAGAAATCTGATCAACATCCAGGGGTGCTGTGATTTTGCACAAACACTAACTAGACATAAGCTGAAAATTGAGAATTCTTATTCCATATTACCAAAAATACTTAGGCTTCACAATTATTGACTAGTTTTTCATCAAGTACAACAAATCCATATTTTCTTTCTTTTAGTATTGGATAATACTAATCTCATGGATCTCTTCACAATTTTCTTCGTATCGTACTAGGCATACATGTTCCTTTCCTTTGCTAACTTCCCTTACAACATGCTTCATCATTTGAGGCTTATTCATCTTCTTTAAAGGACATTTTTTAGCATAATGTCCATTGCCACACATGAAACATCCACTAGCAAGTCTCGATTGACCACCTTTAACTTTTCCATTTGCAACAGTACTATGCTTTTTCCTACATGTTATCACTGTAAGTTTTTGGGAAAATTTTATTTTTGGTAGAAAATATTTTCTTGCTATGCTTTTTCCATGAAATTTTCTTAGCATTCTGAGATGAAGAAGAAATATAATTTTTATGACTCTTTTTATTTTTATGAGTGGGAATGTCTACCAGATTTTGTTTTAGCCCACTGGATTTTCAAAATTTCATCTTGTCGAAATAAGATCCAAGTTTATCCAATATTTTCCCCAATTTTGGGTTCAATTCATCTTTGGATTGGTAATTCCAAAACTTTCCACCATTGGTAAGTTCATCATTTAAACAACTCTCATGTTATTTATTAGTAACAGACTTAAGTTTTCCTTTATCCAACTTATCATTTTTTCCATCACCAGCTGCTCTAAGGCATCTATCTGGTTTTGGGTATATTGAAGGACTGTCAGAATTTTGTCTAACGTTTGCATCGTTGAAACCGTAGCAAAATTAGACCCAATTATTTCTTCTTGGTGCGTCATTCCCATTTCCATTTTATTATGAAAAAAAATAAAAGTTTCAATTAGCATAAGGACCCAATAATTCCAAGAGTTGCAACCTTCAGCTCTGATACCAAAACGTAACAACCAATTTTATCACTTTGTCTCTAGCATTTAAAAAAAAAATTATGCAGCTGATTTAAATACCCATATATTTAAATCTACATAAACCTTAACGCAATCCATTTCTGATTACTGTCATGAACCATGTGCAGCTGTATGAGAGATTACTAAACCTACTTGTTCTCCCTCAATACTTTGTTCGAATCCTTACATGAAATGTATCCTTTGGTTCTCCTTTATCAAGGTATGATATATAAGTGAATGCTCCTAAGTGTCTACTTAAGTTCCACCTATGAAATCCATAGGAATCTGATAACTTAGATTAAGGGAAATCTTGATAGTGTAATCAGCAGCTTACACCACTTTGCGCAAAGTTTTTGAGTCATGCATGCCATGCTCAATTCCATGACGACACACTTGTCATAAGGAAATTTTCATTTCACCTTAATCACTTATTCAGTTATATGGATTCACAACTTAAATACTGTAAAAAACTACAAGCCTTGAATAAGGAACAAACCAGTTTAACCTACATGAAGACATACCTCTATGTCATCCTGTGATGCCTATGGGAAAGAAATTTTTCTCGTAACAATTAACCTTGTTACTCGCCCACATCTCTTCCTGTATCCATCATAGGTTGATATAAGGGTGCGTACCTAAGAGGTACAATCTGTCTTATAACTCTATCAAGGTTTGTACTTAGGACAACACCATACTATAATCCAGTCTCTTGAGGAGACAACTCATTACAGATGCTAAACGGTAGTATCCTAATGGTGAAAATCATCACCATAGGGATACGACTGTGTAGTATATGCAATGAGTTCACCCACATAGAATCCTATATTGGTGCATGGTGTTTAATGTTTTCAAGGTAATCATTAAAGAATAGCCTAGGAATTACGACACCTTCTCCATGAATGGGTCATACCTAAGGTCCAGATTAAGTTGATCCTAGGACTCCCAATCTCTATAACACTTAATTAACTTTCAATATCTCATACCCATGTTAACCATTGATAGAATGAAACTATCAAGGTCTATGATCATTATTATAGTTTTAAAAACTGTCCCAGCATTAACATTTAGGCTCGTGTTCCTTACTTCATATCCTAGGGATATGTACTTAAATAAAGCTAAGTATTTAGGTATGATTCATTCCTTGAATTAAGTTCCATAGGCTATCAATTCCAACCGTCCTTTCAGTTTAAACACATCACTTCATTTAATTTCAGCTCAGTAAAGAGCATTCATTTATTTTACTATCTCCAACAAGTAAGATATATCTAGGGTATCGGATATGGTATATTTGATGAACCACTTGTCCATTTATCTTTCCCTGTCATATCTTTTTTAAAATATCACTCTCTAATTCTCTTTACAGATAATTACAATATTGACTAGGGATGACATTCAAATGCTATGTTCTTTTTAACTTAGTAAGCATGTTCCCATCTTACTTCCATTGTATTCGACATGCTTATGTGTTCATAATGATGCATCATGGGATATCCCCCTAATTGAAAGCATTTCATCTCCTTGAAAAAAATATTTCATAACACAATTTATCACAATTATGCAATTCCTGAATAGTGAAACCATACTCAATATATTTTCATGTTAGATTACCATAATCCCTTTCTCTTGTTGTTTATGTGTATCGTCCTTGTATAGGACTTATAGTTTATTTCAATTAGAAATAAATATTAAATTATTATATCTTTGTTAAGAGTTAGTATAACCTGAGTTTATAATACAACCATAGCATAGAAGTACCTGATTATCATAACCTTTCCATGGTTTCATGATAGTCCAACTGCTTTCTTAGCAGCGACCATTAAGATTAGACAATCTTACTTCTAGATATATTTTACTGGTTGAGTACACTCTATACAAAACATTTATAGAAATTAACATAACTTTACAAGTAGGTTGATATATTGCATTTTATAATGAGGTAATTATCCATTAACAACCTCAACTATTTCCAAGTTTGCTTAACGTATGGTTCATTAGAACATGATATTCTTAGGAAACATTCCACTCATAGTTCCTTATATGTTCCCTAACATTCACATGTATGTTGTGTTTATCTCTTACTACTTGATTTATACTAATGCTTATTACAATAGTATTGAATACACTAAATAACTATCTTGATAGATTTCCAACTCATAACACATCATTTTCAAATTACTCTCTTATAATACAATATATTAAAACTTGTAATCTTCCTTTAATTCCTTCTAAGAGATAAGTACAAATCGTGTCTATAAGCATGACCAATATCTTTCATTTTAATGAATTAAAAAATTATATTCAGTAGCACGACCTTTCTCGTTTCCAAGGAGAAGTATTTAATTTAAGAGCATTCAATTCAATCATATCTTCAAACTTTCCTTGATCAAAATAATATACAAAACTAAATACTTCACCCTTCCTTCTCTGCGTTTATCTGTGAAATTGTTAGCACGAGTCAGTTCACAATAACTGAGCATGATAAGCACCAATTCACCATAATGACATACTTTACTTATCTATTTCATAAAAATAACTCATATTATTTTTACTGATGAATATTACTGAACTTAAGAAGATAAAAATTTCTTTCTATAACATGCCAAGAGAAAGCAATTTAATGAGCCATGAAAGAAATCAATGTCAGACTTACATTTTAATATAACTATTTCAGACCCTCAGAAAGAGTCATCTAAATTTAAGACACATGAGAATCATAAGTATTCAAAATACTACCGTATAAGAGTATCTAGATTTCACTCATGCAATCCCAAACTTTCATGCCTAAAATCGTTTTACTCAACAATTAAGTAACCAAAAATATATATAAATAATCACAATATACCATCTCTCTACTCTTATCAACAGATCCAACAAGGATTTCATACACCCATAAGGTCTACTAAGGTCCAAGAAATAATACCAAGACATCAAGAGTATTTAGTTAAAAATATGATATTAGAGCGATTAACCTCAAGGAGGAGAGAGAGCATTCATGGCATATTGCCATATAGCAAACAGGTAAAATTTGAGTGATAGATTACATAACCAAAACTTTCCTCGACTTGAGCATTTATTAAACATTCCAAGACTAGGAAAGAGAACATAATTCCTTTCTTCATCCTGGTTATCATCATATTAATACTGAATAATTACTAAATCATTTCAAGTTGTTTTAATGAAAGGGAGTCATGATAACATGACTGTAATTAAACCAATTAGCCCAATTAAGCATTCATTATCACATGAATTTTCTCATGACAAAAATTCAAATAAAAGGTTTCATTACTCCTCACTGAGTTAAAGAATCTATTATAATAATGAACAGTTCTAACAACCCATTCCACTGAACAAGGTTGGATCATAGCGAATTATTCATGACACAATCCAAAAGAAATTAATAAGGGGATTTTTTGATGTCATGAGAACTCTGTAATCCCTAAGGGAGAATGAAATACAACATGATAAGAGTTAAGGAGTTAAATTTTAAGGCAAATAGGAATAACACACAATCATATACATGAACTTATACCCATCAAGGATCTAGCACTTCATAAGATCTTAGTTAGATAATAGACTGGATATATCCTTATGAGGAGAATGTTACTTGAAAGATTATGACCTTAAGTGGGTTTTAACTAAAACTCAACACATCCTGTTTTTCAACTGGATATCAAAGTAAGGTCATTAAGTCAATCGAGCTTTGCTCTACATCGGTTACAATGAAGGAGTAATAACACCAAATTTTTTTAACACTCCAGAAGCTAAGAGGATTTCTATCTTGATCGAATTTAATATCATATCATGCATGATGAATCAAGTTCAACCATAAGAGACATAAAACTAGGTTAAGATAAAATTGTACTGCTCATCAAGAAATCAACTAGACTCATGGAATTGTTCCAAAGAATTTTACCAAACCTTCTAACAACTATGTAAATGGTAGATCAGTACTAGACATAGTAATCATCAAATCTTCGGTACAAATTTTTAAATCCAAGAAGAAGGGTATCAACAAAATCAGCAATCATAGTCGAGAGTGTCCAAATCTCTGAAATCAAACACAACTAAAAATTCTTGTCTATTTGGTTAGATATTATAACCTAATAAAAAGAACTATTCAACTCTTTTCGACCACAAGATATAATGCAAAAGCCTCTAAGAGGACAGTTCAACTATTTAGGATTATTTCCTTAAAATAACAGTAGGCTATATATATTTCAAGAAGGAGAAGGTTCGTAGTTGTAATTGAATTTTCTTTCTAACTAAACATAGCATTTCGAGTAGAACATCCCATATTTTAAGGAAGTCAAAGAGATAAAATAAATGACTTAGACCTCAGGATAGCTACAATATTTTCAGAGGAGCACCAAAAAATTCTAGTTATAGAAGGATTATAGAATCATCTGAGTGCTAAGTGAGGTAGAATTTGTCTCTAAGAGGAACCAACTCAGAACATAATAAGTCCACATCTTGTATTGAACTTAGAAAGAGTCAAATACTGCTAGAGTTTAGAAGAATAAAAAAAGATCAAAACAAATAAACAAAACAGATTAAACCCGAGCACCTCAACCTGATGAGCAACTAGCTAAAACTAGATTGCCAACAAATTACTTTAGTTAGATATTAGGAGACTCAACATTCTGTCAAGCCATCATACGTAGCTTGAGGATAAATCATTAATGTCATTCAAGATTATCCATTCAAGGGTTAAAGATCAGACTTAGTATTTTACTGCAGCTGCCCTCATTATCTGCAGCTAGATATTATTATAAAATACAGTTGTTTATCTTCAATACAATTAATTACTCAAAATAAAACCAGGTCGACTAAGAATTAACGATACCTCCTACAATACTAACTTGACAGGAATTTTTTATTTAAAAAGAAAACAACCCAGTTTTGTAAATCTAATGATTACCAGGACAAGGAAATTCATCTATAGCCAAAACCCCAAACACACCGGTTTTTTAGTATTCCACAATGTCTTGTACAATCTATATAACCCCATAAAGGATGGGTAAAAATTTAAGCAAGTTTTTCTATGGTTTAATTACTTATTAATTTTTCAACTTAAATAAGAATTCAAAACAATACTGGCCTGTTGAACAAAAACTCAATGGTGAATATAGCTGCAACACTCATTTAACCCATGGAATACGTTATTTTAGAGCAAAAATAAGTCACATTGAAGTATACAACCATTAATTTATTTCCAAATAGAATTCATCACAAATCAAAGGTAAACCATACTCTATAGAAGTAAGAATAAATTGATTCTTCACTACTAAAATTACAAACACAAAATTTCAATCAAAACAAGTTCTTTTTGTGAAATTGCTAAATATAGCACAAGATTATGACGAGTTCAAAGCATATCATGCTTGTTACACCTATATTTTCTTTCCTTGCAAAGCTTTCACAATTCCTTAGAAAAATCCCTAAACCCTTGAAGTGAATCCCTTTTATTAACAGATCATAATGCTTCCTCAATGTTTAATGAGTCTTGGAACTCTTTGTACAATCAACTCAACTGATGTTTTCACCATGCAACTCACAAAACACATAGTTCTAACTTTCTTTGCATGAAAATATTTTGTGAATTTCTTGTAAGAGAATGATTAAATACTAAAAACCACCTTATCTTCCCCAATCCATCCATGCATTCCCTGAGGAAGGTGGAAGTTTATTGCTTAAAAAATGACATTAATGCAGCGGTTGAAGCTTGCGGCCAAGTTTTTCAAGCCAGCTATCTTTAGCTTCAAAATTTGGTAAGATTCCATATGCATGCCATGCAAAGCACCTATAGTTTTAGTTAACCAAAAAATCCTTTCGCAAAATCTTGATTTCCAGGGAGAATTATATAAAACAATAAATACTTCTATGTAGATGTACTAGTGGTGGGGTTCCACCTCACCACCTGAGTTAATTTAAAAACTTTAGATTATACAAATTAAGGGGTCAAATAATATCACATGCAATAACAATTCGGTGTTCTACTTTTCATGACTTGGGACTTAACAAAATTTAATATGTTTATATATATTTTCGAATATCCAAGGTTATATCAACTCTAACTTTTCAGACAATAAGTTCTCATATTAGGTTAAGAACCATACCTCAATATTAGATTGTTCCTTCCCTGAGTACACAAGTTAATACATCTACAATAATATTTGTTTAACTACTTTTAAACTTTCAACTTTTCACAATATGTGTGTGTGTGTGTGTGTGTGTGTGTGTGTGTGTGTGTGTGTGTGTGTACATACACACACACACACACACACACAAAACTATTATAACATTGGCGTTGATCGATTGAGTTGATTGAGTATTCTTTGAGGGGATTGAAGTCTTCAATTTAAATAATTAATTCCTTGACTAATGACTTTAATCCTTTATCCAAGAAAATATGACCATGCTAGTATTATCCACCATGTGGGGTAGACTATCAAAGGGTCGGTTCAAGGCCAATTATTAGTCAAAATAAGGTCTTATTCAAATTCCAATTTTGGTCGTTAAATAAACTATCAAAATTGTCAAAGCCTTAACATAACTTAGTTAAAAAACTATAAGGTTAACAATTTAATAATAGAGATAAGAAACAACATTGCAAATCACTTTTGAGGCTTAAATTTACAACAAGGATTTTATGATATACCACATTACAAATGCCGTAATGTCACCTTAGTGAAAATAGTTCATCAATAAGATAGACCCCGGATTAGTAGGGTTCACATCTAAGGAGATCATCCTTAGCTTATTCATGATAATGTGATTACTTGTTCACATCAAGTTTCCATTTAATTTTTGATACGCAAAGGTTCCAACGACAAAGGATAAAACCATTTGTCCTATCATTCCTTTAACATCAGTAATGAAAGCACAGGGTGTTACAAATTAAAGGTGAATATGAGTATATTTTTTAAACAACATGTTTCTGATTTGAATTAAGAAGACTTGCAATACTATATGAAGGATCATATGGAGGTGGTGATTCGGGTATAGATTATTGGTTTGAATCAATGGGATGTGAAGAATCATGAATACTTAAAAATGGTTCAGGTTTGAATTATTGTGAAGGACTAGATAAAGGATTAGGAATATTTGAGGATGGTTTAGGTCCGAATGGCTAGAGTTGAACACCCCTAAATGCCAGGTAAGCATTGATAGAAACGGGATTTGAATCTAACATTTATTCAAAAATAGGGACTCATCTTTCAAATAAAGTGGTTTTGGATGAATTTGATTGCGAGTTGGGGGAGTATTTTTGTTAAATTTCTTCTTGTTCAGATGTATGGAATTTTTGAATATAAATATGACATGAAGAATCTAAGAGACATTGTCTCATTTCTTCATTATATTCCTCCTCTATTTCATTCCAAGTTTGTTGAGCATCGAATAGAGGAGTAGAAGTAATTGGTTGATGGAATGGGTTTTTTTGTTGTAATGGCATGATAAATAATGGTATAGATACATAAGAAGATAATGGTGTAAAAAATGGAATAGATAGTGGGGTTTGTTGCTACAAGGGTGTGGATAGTGGTTGAGACATGTTTTCAGAGGTTTTTTTGTGGGTTTGTTGTCTATTTTGTACCATAATGAATAAATACGCACTCACCTAAAAAACCAACTAAATAATTTGGTTAAAAATAGCAATCAAAGTAGGAAAAATGTTTTTTTAGATTTTCTTAATTTAATTAAAAAGAGTGAAATGCGTAAAACATTTAACAATGGTCCTATGAAATGGAAAACTAAGGTAAGTTTCATGTATGTTTAAGGGCTAAGTCCTCGATATACCCAAACGTACGTGAGGCCCAAATCTGTAATGCTACTAATACGGGTGTGGTATTAGGGCTTACCCCCTCACTTCATGGTGCTATAATGATAATGGTGTAGGGTGCTTTACAAATATACCGAAAAACATGTGATCATACTTGGCCAAAACACCAAGTTGGATTCTTCTCTTAGTAATAAAATCCAAGTAGGTATCCACCTAGGTGGGAATTGTTTAAAATGTGTTTTTATATTAAGTGGTTTAGTTGTGTATGGGGGAAAGGAAAGTGAATGCAACAGATTACCTTCCTAATTAATACTATGTGAAATAAGAAGGATAAATATTTTTTTAAAACCAAATTGAAATATTGCTTTCGATGAAGAAATTCAAACAAAATGCAATACTGGAAAAAAAAAATTAGGACTCACCGTAACAAATGTTAGAATTTGAGGATTCTAATAAATGCGAATTTAATCAACTTACATATTATATAATGTTACGATAAATATTTAAATAAATATTACATCATAACATAAGTAAATAAAGAAATATTTAAAGGAAATAAATAACATAGGTGACACAGTTATTATAGTGGAAAACCCCAATAGGGTAAAAACCACTTTGAAAATAATGTTTTACTTCAGAGAACTTATTTTACATCCAGTAAGATCACCTCCTCCTTTGAAACCCTATTTACATAGGGTAAAATCAAATCATTTGATTTGCACACCTTTGATATATTTCCTGAATATATCAAATGATGACCTAAAGTCCTTTTTATATAAGGTGATCAGGTATGTCTCCCGACCCACATTTTCAACCTAAAATGGTTGACACATACACCTAGGTTTATAATATTTAATATTAGAAATATAATCATTTCATGATATTAAATATTTAACCTAAAGTATATACCTAGGTTAGCATATTTAATAATAGAAATATAAATATTTCATATTATTAAATATTAACCTATATATTAGTGATGGACCCATATACATTAAGAGTTGTCCAGACCACTTAATCGTTATGTTCCAACACTCCTCATTAATGTTAAGTGGGATAACATAACATATGCCAATAGATTACCTGCCCATAGTACACTACAGGATTTACAATCCTTAAACCATAAAGATTTTAGGCTAGCATATTGGTTGAAGGAATTATAACACCTTCATCATACTCAAATTACCTTTTGGTACAAAAGGATTTAGAATCCCAAAGATCATCCCATGATCAATGTCTAAGTATGATTTGTGATTTTTACATGTTCTCACAGGTTCTCAAAAAAGGTTATTGAACCCAAGCATATATGAGCCTTTTAAAACCAAGGTCCTCCTTAAAAATATGCTTGTATTGGATGTTTACCAGTAAAATCAATAGTACTAAAGAGTTTATTGAAGACCTCCTTTAAGATCTTTCTAAACTTCTTTCTAAAAAATAAGCCAAGGAGGTATACATTACTGAAGGTCTTTTTACACTTGCCCGAAGGTATTTTTACAAAAACCAGGTTCCATTAGGAGGTAACATTGTCATGCACACCCCCCCTCAATGACAACTCTGATAATCTAAGATTTTCATGAAAGTGACAAAATTTTACAGAACTTAGGGACTTTGTGAAGATGTCAGCAACCTGCTCTTCAGTCAACATGAACTTGAGATTTATCTCATCACTTTGCACCTTCTCACGGGTGAAGCGTATATGTATCTCAATATTATTCATCCTCTAATGTTGAACTGAATTCTTAATCAAGAGTAATACAACTCTGACCACCACATAAAAGTGAAATACTTTCTTTAGCTTATATGTGTATCTCTACCAATAGCCGTTGTAGCCACATGGCTTCTTTACTTCTTCCATTGTACTTCTCTGCCCCAGTAGAAGAAATGGATACTGTTGATTGTATTTTTTATTCCAAGTAATAGTTCCTACACCAAAAAAATTGAACACATATCTAGTATGTTTTATAACACAACATCAGTATGGTTAGAATCACAAAATCCATGTAAGATAGCATTTTCATTCTTATTATAATGCAACCCATAATTTATTGTTCCTTTCAAATATCTAAAAATTCTTTTTGCAAGATTCCATGATCTCCAAAAAAATTTCTTGCATAAATCTTGAAGTAATTCCTACTATATAGGGAATATCTGATCTAGTTATAGTTAGATAAATGAAACTATCAACTAACAATATATATAAAATAAGATCAACCTTTTTCATATGCATATTTAGGATCAATATTTATTCCAACTTCCATTGAAGTAGAAAATGGTTTACAATCAATAATAAAAATCTTTTTCAATACAATGGTTACATATTGTGTTTTGAAAATAACAATAGAATTAAATACAGTCATTCAAATAACATGATGTGAGAGACCTAACTCATTTATTTCAAAGCTCTGCTTCAATTTCTCTTTAATCCTATGAATTAAATCATAATTGTCACCAAACATAAGCAAATCATCAACATATATACATGTATGTAATGATAATATGTGAGCCTTATTGCTTAATGAATATATCATTGTTAGAAGAAAAATTAACAAAACCTAACAATTTAAAGAAGGAAACAATTTTCACATACCAAGCTCTAAGAGCTTGTTTTAAACCATACCAGGATTTCTCAGCTTACAATCATAGTTTTCTTTACCAGTTTCTTCAAATATTTTAGGTTGAAACATGTAAAGTTCTTTTAAATCGTAATTCAAAAAAGTAATTTTCTTATCCATTTGGTGGATTTCCCACCCAAATTGAGTGGCAATTGAAAATAAGGCCCTAACAGTACTCATTTTAGCTACAAGAAATGTCTCAACATAATCAATACTAGGTTTCTGAGTGAAACATCTAGCAACAAGTCTAGATTTATGTTTGTTAATACTACCATCAACATTATATTTTACTTTATATATCCACCTAGACCCTATAATACTTCACGACTTAGGTTCATACAAGGTAATTAATGCATGGTACATATGATGGCTTCTAGTCATTTTCCTAAGGTTAATAGGATTTGAAGTTTCTAACATAGATTGAGCCCAATTTAATTTCTTATCTAGGAAGATAAGAGTTTCAGAAACATCTATAACATCAAAACATCATCATGACCATTTATTAAATCAAAATCAAAACCATCATTTAGAAGTATTTAATGAAGTAACTTCAAGAGAAGAAGACAACACATGTAAACTTTTCACTACATTATATCTAGACATTTCATATAAGCTTTGATAATTAACTTGTCCTAACCTTTCATGCCATAGTTTTGAATTATTCAAACTTTGAGATATAAAATAAGATGCAGAAGAAAAATCATCAAAAAAAAATAGAACATTTATTTGAATGCCTTCAGCTATTTTACTCTTATTACTATCCTTAATATACCAAGTATCCTTCATGCATGGATTATAGTTGTGTCCATACCTCTTTCAGATGTTTGGTATTACCAATGTGTAGAAGGTACTCATTGTTCACATTGTGTAGAATCATAGAAAGAGCCTCATGCATTCATTGCAAGAATGTATTCATGTTATCTACAGTTGCTTGACCATTGGTGGGAGTAACCTAAAATCTAAAAACAATCGTCCAGAGTTTTTTCGCCATAAATTTTGTTTTAACCCAAATGTTGTAGTTGGTTTAATTCAAGATTTGGGTATTGTCAAGACAAAAATAGTTGGATGCCATTGTTTTCCTAAAATTTTAAAACACACTCCATTATAATATACAATATACCATAGAGTTAGATACATATTTATTGATAATAAAAACAACACTTTTAAAAGAATCAGATCTAAATTTTACAGATCTAAAAAAATTATTTGATTATAACTAATTATGTCATTACAATGCATACTAATTAACCTCCCATGATCAAAATAATAACTCGCAATATAAATGGCTCTGCATTATACCCCATATTTATAATGTAAAAATATATACACTTTTTTATTAAAAAAATGTATATAATTTATAAAATGTAAATAAAAACAACATATTGTTCATAAAAATTATAAACTATAGTATATTGTATTTATGTAAAATAACACATAACCATTATTAAAGGGGTTTAAAGGACATAAACTAGGTCAAAAGAATTTTACCAGGTGTAAGAAGATTTATGAGGGACAAGTAATTTCACCCAACCAATGAAATAAATTGAAATCCCTATTTTCATGAACCTTGTCTTCTCCCTTCATTTACTCTTAATTTTACCCTGCACACATTTAAAACTATGAAAATATTACAAAATATTTTATATAATTCCTACAAAATAATAACTTTAAAACTTTTATGTGGCTATAACTACCAATATTTTAATAAATATTTACCACACTTCACGTGGGCCACCAATAAACTAGCCTTTTTTTTAATGCTCCATTTATACTTGAGAGTTCCACATTTATACATGAGATATTATCTCATTTTATTCTCCACTCCCACTCTTATATAAAAGAAAACCTTTAAATAGGTGTATTTATATAGTGTTTATAAACTATAAAATATAAATGAATGGGGCTACCCCCTTACATGGATAATATAAATGGTTAGGGACATATGTTAGGTTTTATTTAATAAGTATTAAGATTTAAAAAGTAATCCCTTCATGGCCAAGCAATAAACACGGGCCCCCTTACTAAAAAAAATAAGCACTTAGGTTTTCTTAAAACATATATAAACCAAATCTAATAAAATTTATATTTTAAACAATTTAAACTAACCATATATATAAAATATGATTCAAACCTAGGTTTGTTTCTTTTTCTTTTTTAAAACTATATATGCCTAGATTTATAAGTTAAATTTAAATATGATTTAAACTTAGGCTTAGAATATGGTATGTTGACTCTTCCCTCAATCCCATGTAATTTTAATATGGTTTAAGGCTTTTAATATATAGTTTTTTTTCCAAAACTATATAAATTTTAATATGATGTTTATATAAGTTATTATATAAACCTTATTCTATATTATATATATTTTTATTTAAAAGTAATAAGATAGTTTTCAAATTATGTAGGATATAGATATAGATTAACTATAAACTATATTTTTTCAAATCGAATCATTTTAGAGAGGTCCAAAGAACATGGGTATGAATTTACCTTCTGAAATATTTAACCTACAAATATTTGAAATTATAGAAAACATGAAAATTATTTCGTATAGTAATAAATCATTTCCTTTTCTATATGTGATTTAATGCCAAAGTAAATTGGGGAAAAAAAGAAGGGGACCAGATACTTTTAAATACCCTTTCGGGTTGGTTAAAAAAACCCATACAAAATAAATAAATAAAATATAAAACATTTGATCTTAATTTATCTAATTTACCTCACTCTGTTACCATGTTAGAATTTGAGGATTCTAATAAATACGGATTTAATCAACTTACATATTACATAATGTTACAATAAATATGTAAATAAAGATTACATCATAACATAAGTAAAATAAGAAATACTTACATGAAATAAATAACACAGGTGACATAGTATTTATAGTGGAAAACCCCAATAGGGTAAAAACCACTTTGAAAATAATATTTTACTTCAGAGAACTTATTTTACATCCAGTAAGATCACCCCCTCCTTTGAAACCCTATTTACATAGGGTAAAACCAAATCACTTGATTTGCACACCTTTGATATATTTCCCGAATATATCAAGTGAGGACCTAAAGTCATTTTTATATAAGGTGATCGGGTATTATCTTCTAACCCACTTTTCCAACCTAAAATGGTTGACACATACACCTAGGTTTATAATATTTAATATTAGAAATATAAACATTTCATGATATTAAATATTTAACCTAAATTATATACCTAGGTTAGCATATTTAATAATAGAAATAGAAATATAAATATAAATATTATTAAATATTAACCTATATATTAGTGATGGACCCATATACATTAAGGGTTGGCCATGCCACTTAATCATTATGTTCCAACAACAAACATTTCCTTTTTTATTATATTTAGCAATTTTTGAGAAAACAATCCAGCAATCCAACAAGCAAAAGAAGCTATAGTAATAACAACCTATAAAACCAAGTTAGTAGAAATAACAAAAAATAAGAAAAAAAAAAATTAGCAAGTGACTTATAAAGTAATAAAAAAGAGAAGGAATCATTGGCAATTGCACAAATCTCTGGTGATTACTTAACAATAAATTGAATACAAAGAATTGTTTTTTATGAATAAAAGATTTTTTTTCATTTGATATTTTCAAAATAAACAATCAGAAGAAGAAATCTTAAATCTTTGTATAACATAAAACAAAGAAATAACTAGAAAACAAAAACTAAAGGGAAAAATACAAAGTAAGAAAAAACATCCAGGAAATCATTGGCGATTAGATAAATTGCTGGCAATTACTGTGCAGAGAACCAAAACTGAAAAAAAAATGCTATTTATAATGCAATTATCAATATAATGAGGGATTGTGTCCCACCGGACATGCCAAGATGTTATGTATAAATCCTACCTCTCCAAATTAATTGAATAAGCAAGAAAATAAGACTTACCTAACCTCAGAATGATGGGGTTTAGAGATACCCATGGATGTGGATGAATGATGTTTGATTGTTGTGCTTTGTATACAAAATGATGTAAGATCCTTTCTAGCAAAAACACCTAGAAACCAGAGACACTAAAAAAAATATAATTAATTAGAGATGAGGCAGATTTCTTGGCAAAGGCCAGTCTTAAAAGATCGAAGGACTTGCTGTCAAGGGTGTCAATCTACTTTTACAATTAAGTGGGTATAAAAACAATAAGTGATATACGATAAATGATAATAATAAATGTATTGATAAATGTTATGTTATTATAAATATAAAGATGATAAAAGATAAGAAATTATGGTTTGAAATAAAAATCTAAATCGGTATCCAAACTTTCAGAGGAAGGAGAAGTATCCTCTCCAGTGGACTCTGGGTCTTCTTCTTCAGAGAAATATAAATTCTTATCTTTGGTATAGTATTCTTTAAGGAAATTTGTAATGTATTCTAGATATTCTTCTTCCATGTCATTCTGATATTTAGAATCAAAATCTGAGTGCTCAGAATCAATTTCATCTTTAGATTTAGACTTAGATATTTCTTCTTCTATCTCATCTTTGTATTGATACTCGAACCAAGTTAAATCAGCTCGAATGCGCAAGACCTCAAAATAGGCCTCCCAAAATTCATTTGTAGCTTCGTGGATTTGTTGAGTAGATTCAAAGATGATTTGTAAATGAACCGAAGGGGTGGAATAGATGGCACATAACTCAAGGTCGTGTAAAATGTCATATTTCTCTCAATGCAATAGGTGACAAATAATAGGTAGAGATTGGATATTGGTAATTTTGTTACTTGGGCCACCTATTTCCATCTAATTGAAGCCATTCTAGATAAAATATAAGTAGAAAAATGGTATAATAGAAATTATTAGAAATTTTTTGATAAATGTGTAAGAAAAACAAAATAGTCAGGAATTGCAGGTGATTCTAGTAATCACTTGCGATTAGTAGTAAATGATAACAAACTGATAAAATGAAGGATTTAAATAATTAATTTGAAATTATGGTCTTTCACGGACTTAGTAATAATGTGGGGTGAAGAAATGAACAGTTAAGATTACCTAAATGAAGCTATAAGATAAAATATGACCTTAATTGAAGATGATGCAAGAGATTGATGAAACTTGTAGCTGGTGATGAAGGGCTGAAATTCACGGGCTCTGAAATGTCTCCCAAGATGTTTTGACGGTGACGCTGGATGATAACATGATCACGTTGATGTAGAATAACATTGTTGAATTAAAATAGAAATATCAATCTTGAAAATGTTAGTGGATGATCCCAAAAAGAGACTACAAAATTGGATTAAGTAATCACTAATGATTTACCAAATCGTTGGTGATTTCGTAATGTTTGAGGTTTGTTTAGTGAATATTTGGAACAATTTTCTAATTTGAGATTTTTGTTTGTATTTTCGAGGGATGTGTTTTTTGGATTTTTTTAGAGATGTGTTTTGTTTATTTTGGATGGTGATATAATAGGTTAAATCATACTAATTTAGGTATGTATAGATGATTTTGATGAGTGTATAAATTATTTTAATGGGTATATAGGTGATTATGATAGATGTGTCATGTTAAGGATAGAAAAATTGGATTTTGTGGAATAAATAGATTTAGGGGGTAATTAGGAAAATGATTAGGCTATGTATTATTTAAGAAAATAATGATTTTTCACACGTGGACATATTAGTTTGACTAAATAGTGTATATATTATGAAATATTAAAAAGCGGGGGTGTAGTATGTGGTTTGGGACATGTATTTAAATTAATTAATTAATTGAATAAAAATAAAAGGGTGTTTTTGTGAGATGCCATATGATTAATTAAGAGGAGGGTGCATTTGTATTAAATAATGGTATATTTAATTAATGATCCAGACCAGGATGATGCAGTGTAGATTTTTGGTGTCTATATAGGGCATATAACTTTTGAAGAAAATTGATCATGCATCGGGTCCAACAAGGAGTGGGCATACCATCTGTAGCTTGTTCTTGATCATCTTGGAGCACTAGAACAACTTCCACTTCATTTTTTGTCTAAGCATGTTGATTGGAAGCTAGCTACTCACATAAGCCTTTGTTACAGACCAATTTAGTCACCTTGATTTTTATGTCATAATCCATAACACGGGTAATCCAACCTTCCCTTTTCTCATTCAAGTCCTTATTTAGAATAATGTCTTTAACCCCAACATGAGACACTAGCAAATAGATTTTTTGTTTGAAACCAAGTGCCTGAACTTATTAAAACTCCTTATAATAGTGAGGATTTGATTCTCAATGAAAGAGTAACTCACTTCATAATCTTCCAAGATTTGACTGAAGAAGGAAATAGGATGCTTGGACCCTTTTTCAACTGTACTAAAATGGAAGAGATTGTGTCTAATTCACCAAATGCATATAGGATGAAATATTTCAAAAAATCTAGGTTGATGAGAGTTGAAGCTTGAGATATTGCTTTCCTGATAGCCTCAAAACTCTCCATGCCCTATGTTTTCCATTTTAATGCTATATTCTTCTTCAACCATATTTTCAGTGGCTTAACAAGAGTGCCAAATTCAAGCACGAAATTTTAGCCAAAATTGATTGTAGTCATTTTTGCACCCACCAAATAACAAGGGAATCCCATGCGGACCGGCCTATCACCTAGTAGGCGTTGTGCGCTCACCCATGGCACACCCAGGCGTCGACTCTCTAATTTATGTGAGTTAAGTGGGAAAGCATCATTTATGATAGGAAATTAAAAGGAGTGAGTGGACACGAGACTCACATTCATCATTGAGCTCAAAACAACTTCTACATTAATGCAATCATTTCAGACAAAAGGATACTTAACAATTTATAGAACTGAACTGAAAAGGAAATGTATAGGAGTTTATATTCATTCATATAACATATATGAAACAGAAATACGTAGATATATGTATAAACTAGAGTCTAATATATTTATATTCAATCATATCTTACAACCTCATCACGAGCATTAGATCTATTTACAAAATATCACAGTATGGCAGACTGAAGCCATACATCATAACTAGATTAGAGTCCTCCTAAACATGAAAGGAAAATTTCATACCCAAACCCCTTTGTAAATCCTTCCCCTATAGGTCATCTACCTAACCCAATAGAGTTCCTTGCAGCATTTATGCAGAGCTCCACTCTTTATTGATCTATATCTATCTCTCCCTCCTCTCTTCTCCTTTGTGGGAGCTTGTATTTATAGGCCTCTTGAACTGTCAAACCACCTTTCTGAGACTTCAGATCCATTGCCAAGTGTCCAAATGTGGTCCTCCATGGGAGCATGCTCCTCTAGGACTAAGCTCTCCACTCCTTGCCATGATGGTGTTCTAGAAGCTTCCATTGCATGGCATATTTCTTCCTAGGCCAACATGTCTACAGGATGGCACCTTATCCACTTTGCATGCATAGTCGGGTCATGCTTTTCACGTGTCCTGCCTGATATGCCAAATATGGCTAAGTCCCTAAATCCTTCTTTGCCTTGCGTCTGCGTGCTACTTGTTCTATTAAACCCTACTAGAACCCTGTCTTGCATGCTTTCTCCTTACATGCCCTTCTTTAATAAGGCCTTACATGCCCATGTGCCTTCTTGTACTCAACCAATAAATTAGGGTCCCAACATCAGCCCAAATTATGCCTGTTCTCCACTCGGGGGAACACGTCTCCAATGAATAAAATGATTACAATAGATTTTAGAAGAAATAATGATTTGGAAAAGAATAAGGGAAAGAAGAATTGGGGAAGATGAAAGAATGAGGGAAGCGTTGGTACTGCTGCAACAGGAGAGGAAAATATTTCTTCAATCCAACCTCTAACTTATTCCAGGCATCAACTTCATTTTGTGCTCTTTGGCAGAGGTTGTTGACTAGGGCACTTACCTCATCAAAACTTAGCCCCTCTCCTTGGGTATTCATCGTTTCCACAATTTCCTATAAATTTTTTCCCAAGTCTTTAAGAACATCCATCCCCTTTGTGATTTGTGGGTATAATCCTTTCAACTGGTTCTTAACTGAACCTCGTAGGACTTTAATGGCTTTGGACTTCTTCTTAACCTCATCTAAGATCCTATCTCGCTCCGCTCTACCCCCTTTTTTCTTCTCTTGGAATTCTTTGATCTCTACCTTGTGAGTGGTGAAATAAATGATCACCAATCTATCCCTATCTACACAATTGTTAGACACAGCCTCAGTAGCTTTGGTAGTAATTTTTACATCAGAAATGACCTTACAGTACTTGGAAATGATTGCTACAATGTTCAGTTTGTCTTCCCTTTCCAAGTGCATTGATACCTCTTCCGCTGACTCTAGGGCCAGTGGCTACCTCTCCATGGTGAGGATATGTGTTAAGTCTTCTAGGAACTCTAGGGAAGATCCATAATTTTTCACAGGTGGTGTTAGGTCTAGATGCTTCAAAACAATGGCATCTATGATGGATTATACCTTCTTGTGTACCTCGCGCACCCTTTCCTTTTGTTCCCTTAGTTCACGCTTTATCTTTGCGTTGATTAGTTCCTCCCACTTTAATTCCTTGGTCCTTTCTTCAATCTCTTCTTCCCTCTTCTCTACCTATGCCTATAGGAATTTTATCATGTCATTCCTCCCGAATAACCTGGCTTCTAGTTCAACCGAGACCTTGTTCAACGTATTACAAACTTGTTCATTTTATAGCCGTTGAGCACTCACCAAGGGGTTATCTCCTTTTGACTCATACACCCTCATTATTTGCCCTTGGCTAACCTCAAATTCCATCTTGTCAATGTGGGATTTGATTTCCCAAGAAATAATTTTCCTTGTCTGAGGGTATGCACCTTCCTCATCAAATGAATTCGTGGCCAAGAGTTGCTCTGTTGGCACTGTGCTTTGGAAACGCATGCACAACATCTTGTTTGGATCATTAATAAAGTCCATTCTTGGTCTCTGGATCTCCGTGCACCTTCCTCCTGTCTACGTGCCCTTAGGAATACATACTGTCAAACTGGGGCCTCCTCCTGTGCTGTCGTGATCTTTTCCCACACTTTCTTCTTTATATTCATTCATAAATATTTCAGTGTCATGCTCCAACTCTTGTTCTAACAAGGCTTCAATGATTTTTCCCACTTTTTTTCTACCGCCTCGTTTATCTACTCCTTCATGAGGCTTGGAGTCTGATTTTTCATACTCACTTCTTCGCTTCTTCCTTTATCTTGGGTGCCTTCCTCCTCCTAGCTACCCTTCCTCGACACGAAGATAAACTCATTTTCCTCTTCTCCGCCCTCTTCCTCTGAATCATGCACATAAAACACTGGTGGTTCCTGGGCTCCTTCAAGTTCACCTTCTTCATCATCATCTTTCTCACCTTTGTAGGCCTCAAAGCTCTCTGTGTCCTTCGAATCAACCTCCTCCATCACCTTCTATTTCTTCCTAACTAGAGAATCTAGTATAGGAGATTCGGCTCTTTCTTCTTCCTCCTCTGGTGACTTCTCCTTTGTGATAGGATTTTCTTGTTTTGGCAACTCATCACTAACTAGGGACCTCTTCTTGCATGTGTAAGTGATAGTTCTAGCACTTGTCCCTAGGGTGCCCACTTGTGGTGTACTTTGGAAATTTGGTTCCTTCTTCCCTTACACCTCTTATCTTCCTTTATTTTTCAACATGGAATTATTTCTTCCCATGGGATCTTCAAGAATGGAGACATCACATTCCTGGTATCCACCCTTTTCAAACTTTGGTCTTATGCACAGATATTCCCTTTCCGTGGTCTCTCCTACTATTGTTAAAGTCAATGGATTTGTCATTTGAACTTTGTGGGAGACATACCTCTCCACGTACGCACGCTTCTTAGGGTAGACAAGCTTTATGTGTAGGTCCTTGTGGTCTCGATCTACCTCACTAAGGTCGAACCTTATTCTTTTGGCCTCTTTAAACCTATTTACCCTTGCTTGGAAATATTGAGCGGTGAAGGAGAAGGGCAGCTTGCACCAAGGGCCCATGTTTTCATCTATAAATTTAAATCTCCCAATGCAGAAGTGCTGGTACATTGAAAATTTGACTTCTACATCAACGAGCATTAGAAGCTACTCTGGGATACTCCACTCCACCTTGAACGCATCCCTTAAGCGTTTATACCATTTTTCTAGGCATGCCTTGTGAGAAGCCATCATGTTATCGCAAGTGTACTTTGCGAATATTTTCACGGGCTAGCAGTATTCCATTGGATATTCCCAAACAAACTTATCTTCCACATCTGGCACTCTGATTTTTGAAAACACAATTGTCAAAAGGACATTGCCAAAGTCTATCTTATCTCCTTTGTGCGTGTTGCTGATAATTTCATCTGCAATGAAGGTAGAAAAACTATAGATGGTGCCTTCTAAAATTTTCCGACACACGTTTAACCAAGCCTTTTATACCTATGTCCACATTTCTTGGTCATTTATCTTTGTTACTAGGGATGCAACCATTCTCATGACATGATCTGGGATCTCTACGATATCAAAGTATCGTGACCTCTTTTGTAATCAGATGCATCGATGGTTGTTTTGATGGCTTCCTTGTTGCTCAGGTCGGCATCTATACTTTCTCCTTCACAGATGAGGCCTGTGAAGTTTTAGATTAGCTGAGTTATGTGCATCTTGTGCCCTGTGAAGTAAAATTAATCCTCATGTATGCACGACATTAACCACTAATAGAGGCACTCAGGCTTTCCAAAATAAGGCAACGCATAGAGTTACAATAATCCCACCTTCTCCAATTTTACTTTTACCTCATCCCTATAGATAGGTAAACCCTCTGGTGTCCTCTTGTTTGTCAGGTGTACTAACTCCAATGTCATTTCCTTTAATGTTACACTTGTGCAATGGTTATAATCACTCACTGTCATGTTTCTTAAGTGGGACTCCCATTCTTTCCTAAGTAAAACCTCATTTGGATATTACATCTCTTTGTACCATTCTTCATTCATGCTTATAGGGGTTTCTGGTTATTTTTCTTAGCCCTTTCCCTTTCCCTTGACCTTTGGCTTCTTAGGTGATATAGTTGGTTTCTTAGGTGCCATGGTTTAGGTTATCTTAGCACTTTAATTTCTTTTACTTGTTATGTTTTTCTATCTCCTCTAGTCCTAGATCTTAAAATTGTGAAGAAACCCTTTTTATCCCATGCCCTAGCTGTCAAACCCTAACTAGAATATCCTCTTTCACAAGATGACACTTCTTCACAACTCTTTCTCTTTTACACCCGTGAACTTCTTTCCTTCTAGTTTGCAAATAAAGTCTAGTTACTCATGGTTAAATTTTTCAAATTTTTCTTTATATAGATCAACTCTAGAAACCCTAGTTCACAAGAGCTCTTCTTTCTTCATCTTTGTAAGTTTTGATAATGGAGTGCTCAACCTTATATTTATATTTTTCCCCATTTTTAGCATTAAATGCTACTTCACCTACCACCGTACTTCAACACTTATTGTAGCTTTTTCCACCAAGCCATACTCTAGCGCCCCAACCTTGCATGGACAATCCTATAACATCCTAGTGTGCAACCAATTTATCTGATAGAAGACTCTTATGTACACATTACCAAAACCAAAGGTACTTCTTCCATTCTCACAATTTTTTCTCTCGCCTACCTCATGTTTTTTTCGTGCTTCTTTCTCCCTTGTACGTGGAACCAAAATGTAGCCTTATCCTGATACCAACCATCCTTTTTCACCTTTTCTCTTATGCACTTTCTTCCACAGGGCCATTTAACTAGGATTTCCAACGCAATCCTTCTTGGTACTTCACACTTTGCACTTTCATACATTATTCCACTCCACACTAGATGATGCACAATCCTCTATACATTCACAACCTTTGAAAAAGTAATGAGGTTACTAGCACCCAAGATGCAACACAAAATAACAACAAGAAAGTGGAAACACAAGAAAATAAAATGCATTAAAGGAAATCCTAAACTATCTGGCAATACTACCTTATTACAAATACCAAGAAGACTTATTTATAGTAGGGCTTCAGCCTAATCCCATTGAAGTGTCATGTAAATCTCATCTCATCCAGTGCTTGTAACTGGCACACGCCTAAATCAAGGATGTAGGAGATGATGTAGGGACCCAACCAATGGACTTTTAACTTCCCACGATGGTGCAAAAACTTGGAGTCATATAGTAGCACCATCTGCCCAACCTCAAACTTTTTGTTCTTAATGTGTCGATCATGCCATGCCTTTTGTTTTTGTTTTTAAGTCTTTTAGATCCACCTGGAAAGTAATCGTCTTTCATCCAATTGCATTAACTTGTCAATTATTTCTTCTAACACTTATTAATCTACTAAACCTCCTACGCATGTTATATGCAACAATGGTAACATGAATTGAACTGATAGGATAGCCTCCACACCAAACACCAATTGAAATGGTGTGGCCTTATTTAACCTCTTGTAGGTTGTCCTGTATGCCCAGAGTACGGCTGATACTTTTTCATCCCAATCTTACCTATCAACATCACAAATTTTGGTTAGGGTATGACTTAGTATTTTGTTAAAGGCCTCCATGGTTCCATTTTCTTGTGGATGGTAAGGGGTAGTCTTGTGATGAGCCACCATGAATTCTACTAACAGAATCCTCACTGTCTCATTTAAGAAATGTGTACCCCTACGCTAGTCAAACTCAAAGGGCATCCATACCTTGTAGCAATGTTTTCCCATAGGAACCTTGTTGTACTATATTTTATACAATCCTTGGTAGGCATTGCTTCTTCCCATCATGTCAAGTAATCTGTGAACGTGATTATATAACATGACCCAAATACATGCACGGTTTTTGTAATAAGGCCTATGAAGTCTATAGCCCACTTTTTAAATGGCTCAGCATTGAGAATAGGGTGCATGGGAATTTCATCTCTTCACCCTAGTTTGTCAATGTGCTGAAAATGGTCACACACCTTGTAATATTCCTTATAGTATTCATATAGGGTATCCCACCATAATCTATCCATTAATATCTTGTGTGTAGTGGCATCACCTACATAGTGCCCACATGCACTACCTCTGTGCACCTCTTCTATTATGGCTAGGCACTCATGTTCTAGCACACACCGGTGCAGAATCTCATCATGTCCTAATTTGTTTAAATCCCCACTAATCAACATGTAGGGTGTGGAGCATATAGCTAACTACTTTTTATCTAATGCCTTCATTCCTTTTGGTGTTATACCTGTCTTGAGAAATACTGCAATATCTTCTAAGTCTAAGGGCATGCATCAAAACCTAAATAGTCATGCATCTGACATGGTATCCTAAATTCTTTGCACATCCTCCCCTAAATCAATCCTATACAAATGATCAGGTCCGGAATTACTTTTTCTTGGTTTGACAACAACCATAAACTTGAATTCCTAGAACAATAGTACCCACCAACATATGTGCCCTTGTAGAACGAGATTGTTCACTAAATATTTAAATGCCATATGGTCAGTGTAAAATATAAAAGGGGTTACCGGAAAATAGTTTTTGAACTTGTGAAGTGCGTAGATCATTGACAATGCCTCACACTCATTTGTAGTATAATTCTACTCCGTTGGTGTTAACTTCCTGGTTGCAAAGCATAAATTATGATCAACAATCCCTTCCCCAGGCTGTGCAAGTACTGCTCCAATGACGGTTCTTGAGGCATTAACATGAACATGGAAGGGCTTATCCCAAGAGAGGAATCATAGTATGGGCACAATTACAAATCTATCCTTTAAAGTGTCAAATGCCTTCTATTGCGCCTCTCCAAAATAGAAAGCACTCTTGTATCTGAGTAACATTTCTAAAGGCACGACAATCTTGGCGTATCCCTTGATGAACTTCCTATAGTAACCTGTGTATCCAAGGAATCTACACACTACGCTTTGACTAGTAGGCTCCCCTTATCCCACAATTACTACAACTATTGCGGGATCTACTAGTAATCCCTCCCTACATAGGATGTGCCCTAATAATGTTCCAAACGAGGTAACAAAGACACATTTCTTAATGTTGAGGGATATCCTCAACTATCGACACCTTTCAAACATAAAATTTAAGTTGTCACAATGGTCCTTCACTAACCCATATATTGTCTAGTCATCGAGGTAAACTTGAAGAAATTTATGGATGAAGTCCTGGAAATCTTGCACCATAATGCGCGAGAACATAGCAAGCACATTCTTTAACCAAAAAGGAATGACTATATAGGTAAAACTTCCCCATTCAGTGGCTAAATTATTCTTTCTCTGGTCCTCCTTCGTAATCCTTACCTGGTGATAGCCTGAGAATCCATCTGTGAAAGAGTAGACCTCGCGTCTTGCCACTCCCTCTAAGATTTCTTCAGTAAATGGGGTTGGGAAATTTTCAATGACACACACTACATTCAGGTCCTTATGATCAACATAGATCCTTATCTTCCCATCCTTTTTTATACTAATCACCATTGGATTTATCCATTCCGACTCTTCCATAGTCTCAATGATACATGATGCTATCATTTTTTCTATCTCCTTCTTCACCTTTATGCACAAATTGGGAATCATTCGATATGGCCTCTCCCTGATTGGGTGCGCACCTTCCTTCAGCTTTATCCTCATCTCCCCTAAGGAATGGGGGATGCCTTTAAGCTCATGGTACCCACATGGGAACAAATCTTGGAATTCACATAACAGATCAATGATTTTAGAGAATTATTTCTCTGACCAATAGTCTCCAATGATTGCCTCCTTGGGTTCTATTTCTAAGCTGATGTTAACCTTTTTCATCTTTAAAGATTCATGGTAGGTGCACACCCATTCATCAACACTATCTATGACTTCATTCATCCCTACAAAATGGTTAACATCTAAGCTTTCCATATCTTCCCCATCAATAACATACACCATCTTCCCCTTTTCTTTTTCTATACATGTGCACTCAAGTTGTATCTCTTCAGTTTATTCTTTCTAAAATTCCCATTTAAGACTTTAGAACCAAGGAAAAAAAATTACACAATGTTCACTATTCTAAATAAAGCATTACTTAGAACAAACATTCCATGCCAATCAATCTCAAACAGATAACCATATGCAGCTATAAATGACTTGGTGATCCACCGATCTATTCATTTCATAACTCGGTGATCTACCGATATATTTATGTTAACTTGAAGTATTTAATACCTATCGTATACTTCATATACTTGTTTTTCCTACCCTAAACTAGGTACTGAGTGATCTGTTAAAAGAACATATCTGAATTTTTGTTACCAATATTCATCTGATATCACGTTGCTTTAAACTTGGCGACATTGGACAATGCACCCAATAGCTTGCGATACTTTGGCCAAATATTTACAACATACTCATCATTTTGGAATACGTCCTTCACCTCACTCCTTTGTTATCATGAATGGTCTTTACTGACTACCGTCATTCCACTTTCCCAAAGTTTAACCCTAGCCCTAGTTAGAAACATAAATCATTATAGAAAGATGCTCACAATGACTTAGGGTATATGGGCATACTCAGTTGACCTAAGTCAATCGAGTGTGCCAAGGTACCTTGAGCCATTGAGAGCTACTACCTATCCAAAACATGCCACTAACTTGACCTAGAGAGAAACTAAGTGCAAGTCCTTATTGTGTGTAGATCTAGATGATCAATGTAGAAGGGTGTTGCCACATGTCAAATACAATGTTGTATCCTCGAGAAAACCCTAGTATTTTCAAAGTTATAGCCCTACAATTGGCATGTGCTAGCATCCTATAGAAACTACCTCATCACGATGTACATACCCCAAGGAGGTTATTAATGTTTAATTTATTTGGATTATAAAACGGATTATAGCATCCATGCTAACCCTAATCCAACACTCCTTAAGTCCTTTTTCTATACTTGAATCAATTAAGCATTAAAGAACTTCCTTTAACACGTGATTGCTTTTAATGTTCGTTTATTTAGTTTAACAACAGTTAACCAAAACAGGACAGCAATATCATAAGTTCCATTAAATATAAATTAATCATTCAAAGAAGGTGTAGCAACCAAATAGGTTCAACTAAAGGTAGACTTTACAAGAAATAAATTCTATCAATTAACGATCATATCACCATTCTTTGGGTTACATTTCATTTTAGTGAGGAAGAACCTTCCTCTATTTGATTAAGTGTTAGGGTTTGTTAAACCCTTCTTATCTTTCAAAAACTCTAAAGTTATATCACATATTCATTACACATTCCAATACTATATTAAAATTGTTTAGATAAGATTGTTAACTTATGAAATTTAACAAGCTGCATCTTAATAAGGGAATCCAATATGTTTCCATTTAACCAATTGATCAAGTTTATCTGAATTTAATCATATAGCAGATATGAAAAATAACATCAAGATAGGATTTCCATCTTATTCATAAACACAAGATAATTTACACAACCAATGCAAGTAAATATCAACCTTCAATTCATCTTTATAAAACTATACACTACAAGACTATGTATTTCAAGCATGTTGTTCAACAAACAGCCTCTTTCTCAAAATAATATAACCTTTTTTTTTCATACAATTAAAGAATAAATCAAAATTATTTATATAAGATTTAGATTTAAATAATCCAGTACATCATGAAAGCTCTTGTCTTCTTTAATCACTTACGGTGTCCATCTACAAAATTTCTAGCATGGGTCAGTTCAATGAATTAAGCATGAAAATCACTAAACATTAAAGTAAATTTCATTCGACTAATTGTTTCATAAAACAATTTTTCTTTCACGAAACAATTGATAAACATCATGAAAATAATCGTAAGTAATTAGTTCTAGAAGGAAGTACAATTAAGAAATCTGAATTTACTTTTAAGAAAGAAACATTTTATAATCTACAACATCATAATTATATCTCAAGACTTAATTGATCCTAACAATCACTTTTATAGTCTACAAGTCTTGTCATTCAATTATTTCCTAAAACCATAGAAATACACATTCATCTTTACCAAGCAGCAAAATAAGTTAGTTACAACATAACTCATAATAGTATGCTTCATCTTTCCATAAAAATCCAAGAAGAGAATTCAATACATACATATTCCTCAGACATAATTCATCTAAAGGAAAGAATCAAGTTTATTACACACATCATTGCCTCAGTCCAATATATCAATATAAGGAGCTCATAAATAAAGAGGCAACATCTAACAAGAATCTCAATTTGGCTCCAACTGTAGACACCAAAATTAGGTCACACCCCCCTTTGGTCCCTCGAAAAATAAACAACTTCATCACATTCACCTAGCCATGGCCCCCTTCACCCCACTATAATATTAATTTAATTATTTAAATTAAATTAATTCATTATCTTCACAGTATTTATTATTTAAATATCCTAATTGAGATAATGCCCACATATCCACCTCACCTAGACACCTCATTTAGCCACCTCACCCTAAGACTTATTCTTAGTAAGTTTCCATAACTAACTAAGACCTACCCAAACCCTAAAAATCAATGCCTACATTCCCTCTAACCACATTCTCGCATGCTTAAAATAAGCTTCCATCCTAATCCGCGGGGCCAACACATGAGATCCTAGAAAATTAATGGGATTTGTCTAGTTTAGTAAACCTAGGAAATCCCACCCTAACCAACGCCGGTTACCCTTAACTGCTGCCGGTTAAGCTGGAACCATCATCGGTTACCATTTAATTCCCAAAACAACCTTATTTTTGAGGTTGGCAGATTCCTAAGATATATCACATCTTTTGAGAACAAGTTTCAGGGAGAACATGCATGCAAAGTAGGAGATCAAGTATTTTCTCTTGCATAGACATCCAACATTCACCTAGTAACCATCTAGTACTCACCCTAGCACATATTTGATCCAATCAGGCAAGAAGGAGAGCACATGTAACCCATGCAAGAGCTCCCCAACATTTGGTGATCCTCTGAAGCATTCAACCTCTTATCAACACCTTCATTCCTCACTCATCGATGTCCAAGACCAGATTCAAAGTAAGTAGAACATTTTACTCCTCTGGCTCACTCATTGCACCATTTTATTTTCATCCTTTATTCTCCTAGCCAACCACTGACCTCTATTAATACTCACCCCTCCATATTCCTATTAAAACCTCACCAAATCCCATCCAAACAATTTAATACTTCATTCCAACCAGCCTAGTCCTTTGTGTAATCATAAGGGAGATCTAAAGCTCATTCTGTGACATTCCCAGTACCCCATAGTAAATGGCACATGTTTTCTTAAACCGGCATCAGTCTCCCTTAACCGGCATCAGTCTCTGTATCTACCAATATAACCCAAAACAGTAACCTACCTACCTATTCCCACATCACCCTTAGTCACATGTGACCTGCCTAAGACCTCTATCAAACCTGCAGAGACCCATAACCAGTTACTTGACCTTCGGATCTTATTTTAACCTAGCCTGTTAGATTAGATCTTTCTTATTGTGTTTTAAATGAGATACCTAAATCATTTTAACTATAATAGGATTTACTTTATTACCAACATTAAATTGTTTTAAATAATGGATTGACAGCCATCTAGGAAGTATCACACTTCCCAGATCTAGCATATGCTAGGTAGTTGTACGTACCCAAAATTGTAAGGTACTGTACTGCGGAACGATGTAATAAGTGCCCCAATGATGATACAGGCCTCTTCGCAAGGTGTTCAGGATCCAGAAAAGCTTTACAGATATGCGTTAACATCCCGCATACCCCGATTAGCCCCCGCGTGCTTTGTTTTCCCTATTTTTCCCTCTTTTCTTGGCTTTTTGGTCTTCAGTGACGAAACCGCCGCCCTGAACAGGGCGGCAGTCCTGTAACCGCCACCCTGAGCAGGGCGGCGGTCCTGTGCGCGTTTTCTAAAACACTCTTTTGACGCGACCCGCGTGAAATATCACGACTCACCAGCTTTTCTTGCCGACTTGAGCATGCATTAATGTTTTTGGTCCCCTGGAATAGTGTTTTTCTTTTGTTTAATGTTTAAGAGTTCAGTTTGGATTTGATTTTTGGATGTTTGGATTCCTATAAATGCATGGTTTGTGCACATGCAAAAGGCCCCTCATTCTTGTTTAGAAACTCATCACTTTCAGTAGTTCAGTCTTCTAGTTTGCTTAGGATTGCTAGTATAGTTTGTTGCAGGTTTGTTTTAGCTTTGTGTTGCTGTTGGTAAGCCACAGATCCAACTTGTGCAAACAGTATTATTGTTTTGGAGTAAAATAGTCTAGGCAGCCATTAAAGTTGCAGGTTTTGCTCTTCATACAGACTAGTCTCAGGTTCTGGACGCTTTTTGTTGCATGATTCGTAGTAGACCTTGCTAGGAATTGCATAGGCCAAGCTCTATACTCTTGCGCTATCCCTCTCCTATCTGCATTCTATTCTGTCTGCATTCTGAAGGCTGTCCATCGATCCAAATATCTATTCCTGTTGATGCAAGCATTCCATGCTTTTCTGGATTCACGTGAGCACAAAGAATGAAGAGATCATACTGAGGGGACAAGAACACACACACCGTCGGATTCGCCACTGTTCTGCGAAATCCAGGTTCCATCTTTCAAAAGTTTTAGTTAGAATTTATCAAATAACGTAGTTAATCATTTTATTTCAGTTATTTCTATTCTCGATATTGCCAGGGAGGTTGTGGGGATTGATAGTTTCTGAGAAACTATGATTCATTCCTCACTTCTGAGGTAGGATCGAGAATCTTGCATATAGATTAGTTGTTTCGTTGTTTAGAATAGATATACAAAATTACACAGACAAATAGCTACAATCGGCTATTTTGTTTGTTTTACGTTGTTAGTTTAGTTGTCAATTCTAAATATTTTAAATAGCTGTTTTCCTATAAATTGCCAGAAAATACAAAAAAGAAATTATATATGCTAGAAGTGCACTTAGATTTTAATTTATTATAGTTTGTTTCATTACTGCTTTTACATGACAATTACGGGACCTAGGGAGCCCAGGGAATACATTTTCGAGCCAATTGTGCCCCAGCCCAATACCGTAGTGGCAATAACTGATATTGACCAAAACCTTAGGATACAAGTCTTCCAAACAACAACAGACTTCCAACAGATCAGGGCACAGTTGAGAGGGTTAAACATCGAAGACGACCAAGCACATCTGTTTTGGTCAAATCAGCCAAACTATAGATTACCCTAGAAAATACCCACATGACTGTAGAAGGGCTCGAAAGAGAACAAACATTTGGGTGTGATCCTTTAGTTCCATAGCCAAACGCTGGAGACACCCTAGTAGATATAGATACCAGCTTAAGAATCCAAGTTGCGATAACACCTGTAAGGTATTCTGAGAAGATCGCACAACTGTTGGTTCTAAACATAGAAGCTGAAAAAGCTTACGAAACCTGGATACTAGGAATCAGAACTTGATCTCCCATATGACCATAACGGGACCGCAACAACCCAGAGTCTATGGTTGTGATCCACAGATCCCACAGCCTAACGAGTCCATAAGAGAATTAGACATAGACACTGGCCTACGTAAATTAGTATTTCAGTCTACTCCGATTCCACCTCTCATCATTCAACAGTTATCCCTACTAGACACAATAACCAACGAAACTAGAGAATTTTGGACTAGGCCAGAGAACCGTCCATAGAGTTGACTATATCCACCATATGACCCTATCAGGAGAAATACACGAAACCATCCCGGGTCATTTTCCACGCATCCCACAACCCATAGATCGAATCACGCCAGAGCTCGATATTGATTGGAGCCTTCGAGCAGTCATCCTCGCTGATCGATCTATCACACCAGTCCAAGTTAGAAGGGCCTTCTTTGCTTTAGATTCGCAAATACCATTAGTGCGTGTCGAAGACATTAGACTGCCTAACTAGTTTGCCTGCGCATTCTACCCACACCGGCTGTCTCGGCACGACCTCGGGAGGTCGGGTACGCAGAAGAGTTACTTGTTGATTCTCAAGCTCACCTGTCACTTTTCTGACGTACAAAATTGGTGAACCTGACGTGAACCAAACAATTCTTTCACCTTCTCTTTGAGAAGTTTCATCTTCTCCAAATCATCTTCGCTCCTTCCCATTATTCTGCGGGTATTCATATACCCCCCGAATATGTCAGGATTCGATGCATACGGCAGACCCCTCTTGGGTCTTGAGGCATACTACGCCCAACAGAATAGGCAGTCATCACCCTCACTCTCAATGTGGGGTGACAACTATTCAACTAATCAGTTGTGAACAAAAACACCAAGGACTAGATATAACTCATCCTTCCAAACAGAGGGGTTGGAACAACTTGCTCAAACACAAACAGAGCCTTCAGGCTCGAACAATATGACACTAACTGGAGATTCTGCTTCATCTCCTCAGGTATTACTCAGACCGCCTATTAGTAGACAGTCAGATCCATACTCAGTTCTAGATGACGAATACTCAATACGTTATCCTAGGAGTGAACAACGCTCTCAAGGCATGTACCCACCTGTAGGAACTTTGCAGATACAGCCCGAGTTCTCTCCTCAAGAAAATTCCCCTATGCCATCACGTATGGAAAATACTCTCAGAGAAACTTGGCAAGATAGCAATCAGTTCATGACAGGCTATCACATGCCTATACAACACCAGGATATACAACAAACGCCACCAAGGCACAATATCGTGGCTTCGCCGAACGAAGTCATTTCAACTCTAATAGAAAAGGTTAGAGGATTAGAACTTGCCCAAGCAAGTCAAAATTCGAGAATCATACAAACAGGGAGTTCCAATCCTCCGCACCATCCTAGCCAAGTAGATCTCCTCACAGGAGTAGGCACGTTAGGTATGACTCCTCAATATTCGTAACAAGTGCCAACTAGACCCACTATCGCTAGCACTGTTCCTCCTGGTCTAGTACAAAGCAATCCATTCCTGGATAGTACACCTTCGTACTTAAACATGTACTCCAAATCGCCACAAGGAGATATGTACTCATCCCCGGGCATGTTTGCTCCAACGCAGGGACCTCCTTATGCCCCTGCCAACGCGTATGTTATGCCATATCAACAACCCGTTCCGCCACCACCTCCTCAACAGGCACCATCAATGGTTGAGACGTATGCAATAGGGACTTATTCAGAATATTTAAAGGAGCCCTTAGATTTCACCATACGAAGCGTTATGCTTCCAAGGCCTCTTCCCGATTTGCCCAAATACAAAGGAGAAGGAGATCCGAATGCGCATATCAAAGCTTACGCTACAGCCATTCGAGAATTACTCCCTTGGGACGGGGTTGTTGCTAAAATATTTCCCAAAACCTTGGAAGGCATCACTCTCGATTGGTATTACAGAATACCCGAGGCTTCCATACATTCATTCAAACAACTCGTGTCTGAGTTCATCAAAGCCTTCGACATGAACAAACTACTAAGGACAGGAATCAGGGAGTTCTTGCACATCAAGCAAGAACATAACGAGTCTGTCGCCCATTTCATCCAAAGGTGGCGCACAGTCCTTTATTCCTCGGCAAGCGCTCCAAACATGGATCAGATGGAGCTATGCGATTTATTCCTTCATTCTCTTAGCAGAGAAGTGAAGGAAGAAGTCCAGAAGTTCCCACTAAGGACTTATGACGAGGTACTTGAGAGCGCTCTGCGAATTGATCAGGCAACGATAGATAGTGTCCGTAAGACGTATGGAGCAAACAGGAGGTTAATCACCTCTACTCAAAACACTACAACCACTACAAGCATCAATCAAGGACCCAAAATCCTTAACAAAAATCGTGGGGTAACAACAGATGGGGTAACTGACCAGCCCAAGAGGGTAAATGTCGTTAATGCTCCGTCACAAACAAGCAACCAAAGAAACAACAATTTTACCCCGACGATCAATACGGTGGATTTTAATAATCCACAACAACAACAACGGCGAAATCCCATACAAGGACCAAGCCAAAACTCCTTTGGTTATCAAAACCAAAGTCAAAACCAGAAACAACAATTCCAAAACTTTGGTCCTAATAGGCAACAGTTTGATCGGAATTTTAGGCCACAATACACACCAAACCAACAAAACGGGAATTACAACCCCAATTCTTATTGTGGTTTCCATAAAATTCAAGGGCATGACACTAGAACGTGTCGTGATTACAACAAATTCATGCAACGCTTGCCAAATGAGCAAAAACAATTCTTTATGGATATGTTCTTAACAGATCCTACGTCACCAACGGCAAATACCTTCGCAGGGGCAGTTTCCCCTCAGAATGCCCCTCTCAAGATCTTTAATGATCCACTCCCAAATCATGATAACGATAGGTTGAAACCAGCTGGAACAAACAAAGGTGCAATAACAGGAAACAACGATCACGAGGCCTCAACCTCGCTAAATCCGTTAGTCGCGCCACAACTAGGAAGTCAACCACGACCTAAGGTAGTTGGATTAGTAGAGTTAGACTCCGAATTACCCGTTGAAGCAATTACGAGAACACGAGAGTATTTCTCTCAACCAAGTCCAAGCCACCTGCCGGAAACAGATAACATCCAGCAAACCGTAGCAAAACCTATGGGTGCTTACGATCTAATTAATGATCTAACAAAAACCTTCTCGCATATTTCATTCCTTGATTTACTAAAGAATTCCCCTGCTCACAGGGCTGCTCTTTTAGAGGCGTTAGGTTTGGGTCATTTAGTTAGTATCACTCCACCACCAGAAGCGCAAGTAAATCATATAGACTTTGATGTTTATCCACCGGGACAGGCGGATAGGGATGTTGAATTCATATTCGAAATAAGTAAAATGCCTACAGATGCTGAGATCACACGCCGAGGCGATCCAGCCCTACACTTGCAAGTACAAGTTTATAATAACTATGTAAAACGGGCAATGGTTGATGACGGGGCTGCAGTTAACATAGTCCCTTTCTCTTTTCTCCAAAAATTGGGATATGGAGAAACAAACTGTTCTACTACACGAAATACCTTAAGAGGCTATGATAGCCTTAAAGCCACGTCGATAGGAACCATAATACTACCGGTCACTTTGGGACCTAAAACAATCCTGACTGAGTTTTATATTATAGATCGGGAAACTAACTATAATATGATCCTCGGCCGGCCATGGATACATCGAATGAAGGCAATCCCTTCCACGCTATTTCAAGAAGTAAGGTTCTTACATCTGGGAAAGGTATTTGTAGCCAAAGGTGATCCAAAGCCGTTTGACGTACACCTAGCTGATTTAAAGAAAAGACCAGGTATACACTCAGAATTCGAACTTCCAACAAACCAACTTAACAAACCCTCTGACCCAAAGCCAGAGGAAAAGTTGATACCTACGACAGATCTTGAAACTACCAACATAGCCAAAACAATTCCAACCCCTAAAGGTAAAACTAAAGAGATAGTATCATTAGGGACTACTGCGAAGATCGTTGAGTTGATAGAACAAGATTCACCAATGTTCTTACCATTCGATTCAGTAGGTATCGGATTTTCCCTAGGTGTCGGTTCCTTGCCAGCAGAAGATCTCTGTATGGTAGAAGTAGAGTGTGCAAACACAGCAGATACACCTACATCCATACTCCCGGCTAAGTATTGGACTCTCCATTTCGATGGAGCTAAATGCCGTTATGGAGCGGGGGCAGGTATAATTCTTACCTCGCCCGAAGAGAAGGTCCTCCCATTCTCTTTTAAATTAAACTTTGAATGCACAAACAACAGCGCTGAATACGAAGCCCTCCTCCTTGGCCTTACCTTAGCCAAAAGAATTGGTATTGATAATATCAGAGTTTTAGGAGACTCGCAGTTAGTGGCAAACCAAGTTACAGAGGTATATGAAACTAAAGCCGAACACTTGCAACTTTACAAAAATGCTGTATTAGATTTAAGCAAGGCGTTCAACTTCATATCCATTGAAGCAATCCCGCGAGAAAAAAATCTTCTCGCCGATTCAATAGCAACCTCAGCATCACGTTTTACTCCAAACAATGAGCTAGAAGATACTCATTTCACGGTATCCATTCGTAACGAACCATTAATAAAAACAATGATGGATCCTCTTTCAAACGGAAGTAAATCTACCGTCCTAGACCATGTTGGAAATGATGCGGCTACTTTGGATTACTTAAATGCCTTTGCAGCACTACATCTCTCCTATCACACGCTAGATTTATCTCTGATCTCGCATTCATCTTCCTACTTCGGAAATCCTGTAATGAATCTTCCCTCACAAAAAGAGCCTAATATATACGTGGTGGAAAACGGGGATGATATAGATCTACCTCCGGCACCACCTGAGTTCGAAGAGGGTAATGCCTCTTTAATTGAAGAAACAATCGATGTCAATATCGGAACGGAAGATGAACCAAGAATTTTAAAGTTAGGTTCTTCGTTAACCCCAGAGGAAGTGGAAATACATACTCAGGTTCTCAAAGAACATCAAAAGGCATTTGCATTTAATTACAAAGAGATGACAGGAGTCGCACCCCACATTGCGGTACACAACCTCGTCACTAGATCAGATGCAAAGCCAATTAAACAAAAATCAAGACCCATGAAGCCCAAAGTAGCCCTCATGGTAAAAGAGGAGGTAATAAAACTCCTCCAAGTAGGATTCATCAAGCCAGTTGACTACTCCCAATGGGTATCTAACATCGTTCCCGTTCTCAAGAAGAATGGAAAGATACGCATCTGCATAGATTTTCGAGATATCAACAAAGCTTGCCCTAAGGACGACTTCCCTTTACCATCCATAGACGTTATTGTTGATGCAACAGCAGGTTTTGAACTCTTGTCTCTCATGGATGGATTCTCGGGATACAATCAAATCAAAATATCCGAGCAAGATCAAGCTAAAACCACGTTCATAACTCCTTGGGGAACCTATTGTTACGCTGTTATGCCATTTGGTCTTAAGAACGCCGGTGCTACATACCAGCGGGCCATGACATACATATTTCACGATTTAATCCATAAAATCGTGGAATCCTACGTAGATGACTTGTTGGCTAAGGCCAAGAAGCGTTGTGACCATCCTGAAGTACTCCGCATCATCCTTTCACGCCTGATAGAATATGGAGTTACCCTAAACCCAGAGAAATGCGTCTTCGGTGTAACAGGAGGAAAGCTCCTAGGTTACATCATATCGTCACGAGGGATCGATGTTGATCCAGCCAAAATTCGGGCTGTCCTCGAAATGGTCCCACCCTCGAATGAATCTGGAATCAGATCATTTCTCGGAAAGTTGGGTGCAATCCGGAGATTTATCCCGGATCTAAGCTTCGCCGTTCATCCAATCAACAATTTACTCAAGAAGGACTATAGCATTGATTGGACTGAAGATTGCAATGAAGCTTTTGATGCAGTCAAGCGTTTCCTGCTATCACCGCCTACGCTAATGCCACCAAAGCTAGATCGCCCTTTAATTTTGTACTCACGAGCTACCGATGTTTCGTTAGCTTGCATGCTAGCCCAAGAAGACGATGACAAAAGAGAGCGTGCGATTTATTTCATTAGCCGAACATTGCTCGACTACGAAACGCGCTATACACAAGCAGAGCGAGAATGTCTGGCCATAGTCTTTGCTACTAAACGCCTAAGACACTACATGCTAAATCAAGAGACAAGGGTCATAGTAAAGACGGACCATTTACGGACTTTTCTCACACAAGGGTCCTTGTCCAAAAAAGCTGGACGTTTTATAACCTTAATGGGAGAGTTCGAATTAACTTTTGTAAACCAAAAGTCAGTTAAAGGGCAAATCATCGCAGATTGGTTAGCTGATAACCCGCTAGACGGAGGCGACTTAGTAGACTTAGACTTTCCAGATGAATGCGTATACTACGTCGAAACCCGACCTGCTATATCTGAGTGCCCTTGGTACGCTGATATCATTAGCTATATCATGGACCATAGGTATCCAGAAGGAGCTACACCTCAACAAAGAAGACGGTTACGCATTATCGTAGCTAAATACGTCATTATAGAGCAGGTGCTCTATCGGAAAGCATTCGATGGAATGCTCTTAAGGTGTGTTGACACAGAAGAGTCCAAGAGGATTCTCCATGAATCCCATAGCGGTATATGTGGAGGCCACTTCGGTGGCCATGCCACTGCTCGAAAAATACATCGAATGGGCTATTTCTGGCCCACTCTAGAACATGACACAATAGAGTTTGTACGCAGGTGTCATAAATGTCAGGAGTTCTCTCACGAGATCCACATGCCGGCACAAGCTTTGCAACCGATCGCTACTCCGTGGCCCTTTTCTACATGGGGCCTAGACTTAATAGGGAAATTCTCTCCCTCATCCACAGACGGCCACAATTTTATAATTACGGCCACAGAATATTTCACTAAATGGGTAGAGGCTATGCCTCTTACAACTGTACCTGGTTCCGTAATCGCTAAGTTCATTTTGAACCAAATCATTTGCAGGTACGGTATCCCACAAATCATTATCTCAGATAATGGAACTTCTTTCAAAAACGAAGAAGTTCGTGAGCTATGCAGTAAGTTCAAAATAAGCCATCATACGGCTTCCTTATATTATCCCCAAGCCAATGGGCAGGCTGAAGCAACAAACAAAACGTTGAAAGCCATTCTCCTTAAAACGGTAAAAGAAAACAAACGGGATTGGCATCTAAAGTTATATCCGGCCTTGTGGGCCCACCGAACCTCGATAAGAACGCCAACAGGAGCAACTCCTTTCTCATTGGTATTTGGGTCAGAAGCAGTTCTCCCACTTGAAGTTGAAATCCCCAGTCTCCGCATTTCACTACAAGGGATTTTAGATGAAGATGCTTACAAAGAAGCACGTCTTTCCCAACTAGAAAGCCTAGATGAAACTAGGTTAGATGCTGAACAACGACATAGAGTCTATGCCGACCGGATGTGCCGGCAGTACAACAAGAAGGTCTATGAACGTGACATATACGAAGGTGACCTAGTTCTAAGGTTAGACAGCCGGATCGACAAGAAGACCGGCGAGGGAAGGAAATTCCGGCCCAAATGGTTGGGCCCATACCGAGTCATGAAGGACTACGGAAATGGTGCATACCTCTTATGCACGCTAGAAGGTGAGGAGTTTGGCGAAACAGTCAATTCTCTCCACCTCAAGCGTTTCTACGCGTAAGCAGCTAACGCTACCTATATAACTATCTACATCGCATTTTCATATAAATTAGGATCATTTTGTCCACTTGTTCTTACACAAATTGTGATCAGGGAATCTATTCTCAAAGCAACTTATTTCAAACTCGTGATGTTTCTGGCATAAAGTTCTTTAATCATACTTCTCCGTCTTCAATATCATCAATCAACTCAGAATCTTTTATCAAACAAAATCAGACATGACGAAGTCCTAACGGTAACCATACCAAGATCTGCAAGTTTCGTTCTCGCTTTAATTTCTTCTTAGGATAGGTGTCTTGCCCATGGTCTGTTCTAGAAGCTTCATGGTGTCACATCTATCCCATATACACATCTCTTTGGAAAATAAGCATATACTGACATTTTACTCAAATAGACAAGTCAAGAAGTGATTAAACAGAAAATTTTATTTTACACATTTCCTTGCCCCACCAACCTTCGGTGATGAGCTTGCGTCTCTTACTAGTGACGTAGGGTTGGGAAAGGATGGAAATGCCCTTACTCGCCTATGCCTTGCCCACGGTGATAAACCCATGTTTCTTACAGGTAGCATGGGGCAAAGTGTAGGGGGTCCTCTAAACAAAGTAAATGTTAAAAGGTCATAAACAATCAATTCAAACTTTGAGTCAATAACGAATGAATCAGATGTTCAAAAATTCCAAGAGAGTTAAAAATCCTAAAAACCCAGATTTTGTCTACTATGTGGCCATCTACGGGTCTAAGTCTGGATAAACCGCAAAGCAAGTTGCATCCAAAACTATGAAGTCATTCAGGTAGAATAAGCTTGTAGTTTTTATTTGGTTCCACCAAAGCTTCGTCTGTCTTTCATCACTATCACTTCACCATATTCCATAACTTGCGCCCTTCTTGGCTCTTGGTGATGAGCCCTCGCATCCTACTAGTTGCGTGGAGTTAGGAGTGGGGCAAGTTAATCTATTCATCATACTGATTATTTTCATCACTTTGCCAAAACAAATCATGAGGTATCCAAATTGCTCACAGAAACTAAGATTTAAGATCACAATATATCTACAAAATCATGTATCAGCATCATGAAACACAAAAAGAAAGCAAACATTTGCATCATCTGTTTTCCATTGCATACATTCTAGAAAGCATATAATACATACATCATAGTATACACGAAGCAGTTGGAAATAAAGAAAGTAGAATACAAATGACAAGTTTTGATCCAAAACCGACGCATATATATAAATAATCAAAGTTTATATACAATGCCATCATGCACTAGGCATGGTCAAAACGCTCAAAGAGCCCGTAATACACAAAAGAATCTAAATACAAATACAGAAAGCCAAGTGGCCTCTCAACCCCTGCGCGATCCCGCTGAAGGTGCGCGCCCTCGCCTAGGACTCCGGCTACGCTGGCGCTCTGAATGGACAGAGGGCTCGGGGTCCCTAGGGGCAGTCGTAGTCTCGCCATGAGAGCGGCTCCTCATAAGACGCTCGGCTGTCCTATAGCCTGCCAACTCTGTACGGAGAGTTGACACCATCTTGGCCACATGCCAAACGGGAGCGAAGACGTCAGTGTGCCTGCCGGCTGCTGAGGGCTCTCCCGGCATCCACAGATAACTCCGCACGGGTCTTATCCATAGGGATCATCAGAGAATCGACGCAAACCCTACGGATTAGATCCCGCCACTCATCAACAGTCTCTGCAAAGCAAAGAAAGAAAAACGAATTAGGAACTAGGCAAGAGGTTAAAGTGTACACAATACAAATATAAGGAGAGTTAACATTCAAAGACAAATCCTAAAACAAACAAGCATTGAAAGGAGGAGAGGATAACTTACTCGGATCACCAGGCCTCCAAGATGGGTCGCCAGGGCCAGGACCCGCTGCAGATGCCGCTGCCGACTGAGGAGCTGCTCCTGTAGTTGGGGCAACATGGCGCCCCGCAACGGACTCATCATCTCCACCATGGCCTCGGGAGAGTGGCTCCTCAGATGCCACGGTCTCTCTCTCTGCACTCTCCTCCTCCCTCTCTGCCCGCAGAATGTCCTGAGTATCATGCCACTCAGGATCGCTCTCGTCCGTCTGCTCCTCTGACCCTCCCTCTGTGTGCTCCTCAGAATCGGAGTCAATATCTATGGGGTCGTCACTGCTATGAGCAGGACCTGCAGCAATCTGAAGTAATGGTGCCTGAGGCGCACCAGCTCTCCCTCTGGCCCGAACTATCCCCCTGGCTGTAATAGGAATGCCAGGGGTAACCACTGTCCAACCACGGCCTCTAGGCCCCCCTCTAGCCTCTCGGACTGATCTATAAACAGGTGCTACTGGAGGAAGCATAGCCGCGTATGGGAGGCCAAACTGCTGAGGAACCCTGCTGAAGGGATGTACCTCTACCCGTCCCACACGGTCGATAAGCTGCCCTGTGATGGAGCAGGAGACCAATGTCGTGGTCTCCTCTCCCCATATACCGGCCATAAGCTGGTACGGTGTAGCCTCCATGTCTGCCGTGGTAAGGGTGGCTACTGGCTGGTGAGGTGCTCTGAGCACTGACATATCTGACCATCGGGCTGCCCTCACCGCCCCGGGATCTGCCACCTCCACGCCTCTGCCATACGGAATGAAGCGCTCATACACCCAACTCATGACTAGAGTGGGGTGGCTCAAGGACTGTCCCTGCAATCGGACCACCCTGTATAAGTCATGGTAGGTGGTCCCCAAAATATCCGCGCCCCAGGCGTATTTCCGGCCATGTCCCTCTATCTGTGCAATGATGGGGCCCCAACAGTATAATAAGGTGTCCCCTCCCTTGTCCCCGATGAGTCTCGAGGCAAGGATCCCCATAATAGCCTGTCGAAAGATAGGGATGGGCAAAGAAGGAATGGATCTGACTCGCACTCCCTTCTTCGGCCCCGTGGAAATAGCTGCATCTCCCATATAACCAGCCCACTGAGCTATCTGTGCCCTGGAACCAGCTGTCTCTAGTGTGAGTCTCCTCCCAATAATCGGGACCCCCAGGATGCGGTAAACATCCTCCAAAGTGATGGTCCACTCACCACGGACCCCTGGCAGTCGGAAGGTGTTCCGATCTGCATCCCAATATGAAAATAGGTCACAAAGAATGTGACTGGATGGAGCAACGTGGGGCACACGCGATATACGCAATATGCCGGCCCTCTGCAATGTGTCCTCCTCATCTGCTGAGAGGGCATCCAATACCCCGGGCAGCCAGTCGCACTCTCTCTCCCGGCTCCATCTAATGTACTCCTCCTTTGCCTGCATACACCCAAAAACACACAAGGAAGAGTAAGTTAGTATCTAAACAATATCAAGAGAAGCATAAAAACACGTACAAATGCTAAAAATACAAGTACAAGCTTTCAAAATAGGTTCTTTTGCATTCTGTTCAGAACCGCCGCCCTGAGCAGGGGGGCGGTTTTGTAACCGCCGCCTTAAAGGCGGCGGTCTCGTGACCGCCGCCCTGTACAGGGCGGCGGTCGTGTAACCGCCGCCCTGTCCAGGGCGGCGGTCGCGGTCCGAAAACCCGCGCGGGTTTTTGGGCTTAAAAAGCCCAAAAAATGCAAAAAATGACTATTTTAATCAAAAATGGGGCCTACCCAGTAGGCGCCCCCCCTAGATGGACCCTTTAAACCAAACATTTTCGAAAATAACCCCCCCATTGCAAAGAATTTAACATTTCAAATCAGAAGGGGGAAAAACACAAGATTGAAGAAAACCAACCTGTGATCTCGCAGGGTGGCGTTCCGCACGTGGAGGCATGATCTCTATCTCACTGCGGACGTTTTGACTCTACTCGTGTGAGAAACCGTCACCGTGGGTCCCAGAGCTCGAAATCAACCAAATCGACTCGCGCAAATGAATAGGAAAATGGGCCCACTTTCATATATATAACGCCCCGATTCGTTTTAAAATATCTTTTTCACAGGTTCGGAGCACCGACGGAGGTAAGTTTCTATCCTCGCACAAATGGTACGTCCTCTTTCTCTATTATTTTAACGTTTATTTTCCAAATTATTGTATCTATCTGCATTTGAGTTCTCTTTTCATTTCGCAGGTAGCGGGAATTTTGGACGGCGACATTTCAACACACGGGCGTGTAAGGTATAACTTCTAACTTCCCATTTCGGGACGGCCATACTCGGACCCACCGTTTTACGCCCCTTCATGGCTAAAATGCTTCTCCGAGGGGGCAATATGTACGTACCCAAAATTGTAAGGTACTGTACTGCGGAACGATGTAATAAGTGCCCCAATGATGATACAGGTCTCTTCGCAAGGTGTTCGGGATCCAGAAAAGCTTTACAGATATGCGTTAACATCCCGCATACCCCGATTAGCCCCCGCGTGCTTTGTTTTCCCTATTTTTCCCTCTTTTCTTGGCTTTTTGGTCTTCAGTGACGAAACCGCTCGTGACCGCTGAAACAGGGCGGCGGTCTGACCGCCGCCCTGAGCAGGGCGGCGGTCCTGTGCGCGTTTTCCAGAATGCTCTTTTGACGCGACCCGCGTGAAATATCACGACTCACCAGCTTTTCTTGCCGACTTGAGCATGCATTAATGTTTTTGGTCCCCTGGAATAGTGTTTTTCTTTTGTTTAATGTTTAAGAGTTCAGTTTGGATTTGATTTTTGGATGTTTGGATTCCTATAAATGCATGGTTTGTGCACATGCAAATGGCCCCTCATTTTGCTCTAAATTTTGCTCCAAAGTTTGTTTTGAATTTCTTGTTACAGCAGTTTTAGTTTTCCTTTGCTTAAGGTTCATTTTCATTGAGTGCTTTGGTTAGTATTGTGTTGCAGCTGGTAAGCCACATATCCAACTTGTGCAAGTGCAGACATTATTTGGGCCACCATTTTCACTCCAACTTTCATGTTTTCAGTGCTGTGTCCCTTTAGTTTGCTTAGGATTGGTAGTATAGTTTGTTGCAGGTTTGTTTTAGCTTTGTGTTGCTGTTGGTAAGCCACAGATCCAACTTGTGCAAACAGTATTATTGTTTTGGAGTAAAATAGTCTAGGCAGCCATTAAAGTTGCAGGTTTTGCTCTTCATACAGACTAGTCTCAGGTTCTGGACGCTTTTTGTTGCATGATTCGCAGTAGACCCCGCTAGGAATTGCATAGGCCAAGCTCTGTACTCTTGCGCTATCCCTCTCCTATCCGCATTCTATTCTGTCTGCATTCTGAAGGCTGTCCATCGATCCAAATATCTATTCCTGTTGATGCAAGCATTCCACGCTTTTCTGGATTCACGTGAGCACAAAGAACGAAGAGATCATACTGAGGGGACAAGAACACACACACCGTCGGATTCGCCACTGTTCTGCGAAATCCAGGTTCCATCTTTCAAAGTTTTAGTTAGAATTTATCAAATAACGTAGTTAATCATTTTATTTCAGTTATTTCTATTCTCGATATTGCCAGGGAGGTTGTGGGGATTGATAGTTTCTGAGAAACTATGATTCATTCCTCACTTCTGAGGTAGGATCGAGAATCTTGCAGATAGATTAGTTATTTCGTTGTTTAGAATAGATATACAAAATTGCACAGACAAATAGCTACAATCGGCTATTTTGTTTGTTTTACGTTGTTAGTTTAGTTGTCAATTCTAAATATTTTAAATAGCTGCTTTCTTATAAATTGCCAGAAAATACAAAAAAGAAATTATATATGCTAGAAGTGCACTTAGATTTTACTTTATTATAGTTTGTTTCATTACTGCTTTTGCATGACAATTACGGGACCTAGGGAGCCCAGGGAATACATTTTCGAGCCAATTGTGCCCCAGCCCAATACCGTAGTGGCAATAACTGATATTGACCAAAACCTTAGGATACAAGTCTTCCAAACAACAACAGACTTCCAACAGATCAGGGCACAGTTGAGAGGGTTAAACATCGAAGACGACCAAGCACATCTGTTTTGGTCAAATCAGCCAAACTACAGATTACCCTAGAAAATACCCACATGACTGTAGAAGGGCTCGAAAGAGAACAAACATTTGGGTGTGATCCTTTAGTTCCACAGCCAAACGCTGGAGACACCCTAGTAGATATAGATACCAGCTTAAGAATCCAAGTTGCGATAACACCTGTAAGGTATTCTGAGAAGATCGCACAACTGTTGGTTCTAAACATAGAAGCTGAAAAAGCTTACGACTACTGGATACTAGGAATCAGAACTTGATCTCCCGTATGACCATAACGGGACCGCAACAACCCAGAGTCTATGGTTGTGATCCACAGATCCCACAGCCTAACGAGTCCATAAGAGAATTAGACATAGACACTGGCCTACGTAAATTAGTATTTCAGTCTACTCCGATTCCACCTCTCATCATTCAACAGTTATCCCTACTAGACACAATAACCAACGAAACTAGAGAATTTTGGACTAGGCCAGAGAACCGTCCATAGAGTTGACTATATCCACCATATGACCCTATCAGGAGAAATACACGAAACCATCCCGGGTCATTTTCCACGCATCCCACAACCCATAGATCGAATCACGCCAGAGCTCGATATTGATTGGAGCCTTCGAGCAGTCATCCTCGCTGATCGATCTATCACACCAGTCCAAGTTAGAAGGGCCTTCTTTGCTTTAGATTCGCAAATACCATTAGTGCGTGTCGAAGACATTAGACTGCCTAACTAGTTTGCCTGCGCATTCTACCCACACCGGCTGTCTCGGCACGACCTCGGGAGGTCGGGTACGCAGAAGAGTTACTTGTTGATTCTCAAGCTCACCTGTCACTTTTCCGACAATTCTACAAATCCACCGTACTGGAACTTAACCAAGGTTTTAACTTCATTTCTATTGAATCCATACCTAGAGAGTGGAATCAATTATCTCATTCCATGGCCACGTATTCTTCATGGTTTTGTTCAAATGAGGACTTGAAGGAAACTGAGTTTATGGTCTTAGTTTATTCTGAACCCTTAGTTCAAAAAGTGCCAACTAACACAATTCTAGCATATGTTGAGGCCAAGAATGAGCCTTCTACCATGGATTTCATGGAGAATGATGAGGCAATCCTAGGATTGCTCAATGCTTATACAGATCTTCATCTTGCACACCATATGAGAGTTTTTTCTCTTATACATCACCCTTCCTCCTACTTTTGAGATCGCACGTTGTATCCTTCCTCATCAGAGATTCCTGAGATATATGAGATAAAGGAATAAGAATTGGAATTACCTCCATCCCCACATGATTTTGAAGAGGGCAGCACCTCTTTGATTGAAGGAACCACAAATATCAATATAGGGACAGAGGAGGATCCTAAGATCTTGAAACTAGGTTCTTCTTTGACTCCAAATGAGATAGAATCACATACGAAGGTGCTCAAATAACATTTGAAAGAATTCAAATTTAGTTACAAATAAATGAAGGGAATCACTTCTGACGTGGTGGTTCACAATGTTGTCATGAAGCCTGATGCCAATCCCATGAAGTAGAAGTCATGACCCATGAAGCTAAAGGTGGATTTAATGGTTAAGGAGGAAGTAATGAAGCTTCTTCAAGTGGGTTTCAATAAACCAATGTACTATTCCATGTGGGTTTTTAACATCATCTCGGTCCTTAAAAATAATGGGAATATATGTATTTGTATCGACTTTAAAGACATTAACAAATCATGTCCTAAGAATGAATTTCCATCGATGTCATTGTAGATGCAATAGATGGTTATGAATTTTTTTCACTCATGGATGGATTCTTCAGCTACAATTAGATAATTATCTCCAAGGAGGATCAAACAAAGATGGCTTTTACCACTACTCGGGGAACCATTTGATATGCAATCATTTCATTTGGCTTGAAAAATGCCAAAGCCACCTTTCAACGAGATATGGCATACATCTTCCATGATTTTATTCATAAGATCTTCGAATATTACATTGATGATTTGTTGGCTAAGGCCAAGAAATGTTACGATCACCTTGAGATGCTTCGCATTATCCTATCTCATCTTATCAAATACGGTGTAATGTTGAATTTGGAAAAGTGTGTATTAGGAGTGACAGGAGGCAAGTATCTAGGGTATATCATTTATTCTTGAGGAATTGATGTAGATCCAATAAATATTCGAGTTATGGAGATGAATTCACCTTCAGATGAATCAGTAATTAGGTCTTTTCTAGGTAAACTTGGGGAAATCCACAGGTTTATTCCTGATCTAATTTGGGTCATCCATCCCATTAATTTTTTTTTGAAGTAGTGTGATAAATAATGGACTTATGAATGTCATAAGGCATTTGATTCAGTAAAACACTTTCTCATGTCAATGCCTACACTCATGCCACCCAAAGATAACTGTCCTATAATATTATCATCCATATCCACTAAGGTCTCGCTATCTTGCATGTTGGCATAGGAAGATGATGATAACCATGAGTGTGTCATTTATTTCATTAGTCACACTCTTCTTGACTATAAGACACATTATATGCAGGCAGAGAAATAATATCTGGCAATTATTTTCGCAACCAATAGGTTACACCTTATATGGTTGATTAAGAGACTAGGGTGATAGTAAAATCTGATCAGCTGCGAACATTTTTGACTCAAGGTGCCTTATCCAAAAAGGTTGTACGTTTTCTTACATTAATGCGTGAATTCTAACTCACCTTCATCAACTAAAAGTTTGTTAAAGGACAAATCATTATAGATTGGTTGGTGGATTTATAAGTAAAGATTGTTTTTGTCAAAAGAGAGATTTATAAGTAAAGTTGGTGAATACTAACTCACCTTCACTTTCCTTGATGAGTGTGTATTTTATGTGGAAAAAATCCTCCCATTGCATCGTTTCCATGGTATGCTGATATCATTAATCATATTGATGGCTATATGTATCCTGAGGAAACGAACTCACAACAAAGGTGGCGGTTACGTGTCATAACTACCAAGTATGAAATTATAGAATACGTTCTCTATCACAAAGCCATCGATGACATGCTTTTGAGATGTGTGGACAAAGAAGAGTTGGAAAATATTCTCTTCGAATCCCACAACGGAGTATGTGGGGGTCACTTTGGAGGGCATGCTACTTTTTGAAAAATTCATCGAATGGGTTATTTCTGACCCACTTTAGAGCACGACATTGTAGAATATGCACGAATGTGCCATAAATGTCAAGAATTCTCACATGAGATACACATCCCTACTCAGGATCTACAACCAATTGTGACACCCTAACCCTTTTCTACTTGGGGTCTAGATCTGATAGGGAAGGTTTCTCCCTCATAAAAAAATGGCCAAAAATTTATCATTACGGCCACAAAATATTTCACAAAGTGGGTCGATGTCATACCTCACACTACTATACTTGGGTCTATCATCACCAAGTTCATTTTAAATTAGATCATCTGCAAGTATGGAGTCCCACAAGTCATTATCTTGGATAATGGCACATCCTTCAAGAATGAAGAGGTGCATGAGTTGTGTTCACAATTCAAAATATCGCATCACACAGCCTCTTTATATTACCCTCAGGCCAATGGATAGGCTAAGGCTACAAATAAAACATTGAAGTCTATATTCCTCAAAAAATTCAACGAGAATAATCGTGACTAACATTTAAAGTTATTTCCGGCCTTGTGGGCCTATAGGACATCAGTGTGGATGCATATAAGGGAAACCCCATTTTCTTTAGTATTTGGATGTGAAGAAGTCCTACCACTTGAAATCGAGTTACCTAGCCTTCGTATATCTCTGCAAGGAATTTTGGATGAAGACACGTACCGTGAAGCATGATTAATGTAATTAGAAACTCTCGATGAAGCTCGACTTAGAGTTGAACAATGCCATAGTGTTTATGCTAACAGAATGTGTCGTCAGTATAATAAAAAGGTCTATGAATGAGAAATATGGGTAGGAGACCTAGTTTTGAGATTGGATATCTAGATCAATAAGAATACTGGTAAAGGAAAAAATTTCAGACCAAAGTGATTATGTCCATATCAGGTCACGAAGGACTATAAGAATGGTGTGTATCATTTGTGTATTTTAGAAGGTGAGGAGTTTGGTGAATCATTCAATTCACTTCACCTTAAATGATTCTAAGAATAATTAATTTTTATTGCCACATGTACACTATTACATCCACACTACATATCATTTGCATAATCATATTCTAATATTGTAAAACAAGAAATTTATTTTTCAAGCAACTTTCAAAATTTTGAGAATTGGAAAAGCATTTAATCATACTTCTCCAAGTATCCATTATATAATCTCTAAAACCATTCAATCTCTTTATTATCCTAGTAGATGAAGTTTTGACATTGATCCTACCAAGACCTACACACTTAGTTCTATTCATGGTTGCTTCTATCTTAGGTGGTTTCCCATAATCTGTACTAGAAGATTTTTGGAGTCACATCTTTACTTATAAATCTCTCTTTTGACAAAAACAATCTAAAACATTTCACCTAGATTTTTTGATCGCATATTTCAACCATCGGTGGTGAGCCCTCACACCCTACTAGTTACATAGGGTTGAGGCTATGGGAAAGTATTCCTTCCCAAAAGCACAAGGTTTAAAAATCAATAAAATAAAAAAAAGATAAAAATATAATACAAACTATAAATACAAAATAAATTCATTTTTCCAATAAAACTACACTTCTTTTCCCTACCAGTCTTCGGTGGTCATCCCTTGCTTCCTACAGGTAGCATGAAGATGGGAAAGGAGGGAAGTTCCCATCCTTTCCTATGCCTTATCCTTGGTGATGAGCCCATACTTCTTACTAGTAGCATGAGGAAAAAATTAGGGGGTCCTTTCAAATAAATCAATAAGTTGTAAATAAGTCAGCAAATAAAAAGTACTTTGAGTCCTTGGAAATCATTAGAAAATGAGTGATATGTATAATTTATAAGAGAGTTAATAAATAAAACTATATTTTTTCAATCATGGGGCCATCTATGCATCTACGTCTAGTTAAACTTGCAAGCGAACTACATTTTAAACTGGATAGTTAGCCTTTCCTAGAGCTGAGTTGTAGTTTCCTAATCGGGTATTTATCAAAATCTTGTCTTCATATCGTCACTTTTATTCATCAAAGTCATATAGATCGTGTCCTTCTTGGATCTCAGTGTTGATCCCTCACATCTTAATAGTTACATGGAGTTAATAATGGAGGGGGTTCATTTTCTTATAATATCACTTTCATCAAATTTAAAAAAATAGAAATATCAAAAATTGCTTGAAAACAAAGGTTTTAAGTTTGCAATTTTTCCTCATATACATCACATATATATCAAAAACAAAAACAAAATAAAATATAGCATTATGTTTATGCAATTACATCATCATCATCATCCATACATGGATTCATAAAAGCATATAAAATCATTAGAGATTCTACACATCTAAGAGTACAAAGAACAAGCAAGTCATGAGTGAGTAAAATCTTACACAAGATATTTGAGCCCAAAAAGAAACACACACACACATGCACACACACAATAACCAAGTTTGTATACAATGTCGTCAGACTAACGAGTGTGGTCAACACACTTGTAATGAGCCAAAATTCAAAAAAATCAATATATACAATAAAAAATGATCCACAACAATAAAATCCCATAGCCTATCCCTCTTTGTGGGATCCATATGAAGGTGCACGATTGGGAATTTTGTTACAGCTCCTGTGATGGGAGTGAGAGCCTCCATGCCCAAACCTCTACGAGTGACTGTGAGATGATAAACCATGAGATATGTCATTCGTGGCCTAGCCGCAAGAATTCTCTCACCACTGTATCCTCTCAACTAGCTGATATGCAACGAGCTCAGTCCTCATCTTGGTTATAGCTTCTGGTGTAATCCATGCTAGAGAAAACATGTCAATGTGTCACCCTGCCATGACTAGCTACCATGAATCCATGAGCAACTCGTCTCGCGTCATGCCCATGGGGTGTGTGAAGGTATCCATGAGAATACTGCGATTAAGATCTCGCCAACCATTTTTCATAGCTGTAAAAACACAAGAAACAAACAAAGAGTTAGAAAAATTTTGAAAACCAAAATAAAAAAAGCATGTAATTCACTAACAATTCTAGTATAAGTAGTAGAGTCGAGGGAAGATTATTTTACTTACTTGGACCTCCTAGCTACCAATTCGGGTCTACGGGAATTGGTGGTGGTGGTGGAGCTGCTACAGGAACCTCCTCTACTATGACCTCCTCTCCCCTAACCTCCTTTGTAGCCACCCATCGTCAAAAATATAACTCCTCGTCTCCTCTTCCCTTAGGTGGAAAATTCTCCTTCGTGTACAAATTCTCAATCTCGACCTCAGCCTCGGCCCTCACTACCATAGAAACCTCCTCACTGGCTATCCAATTTGTATCAGTTTCCTCCTCACCCCCCTCATGTGTCTCCTCCTCTGCCTCCTCCTTTGTCTTTGTCTCTACCTCAGCCTCCTTATCCTCCTCCCTGCTATGTCTGGGAGTGGCCTCAATCTGAATGATCACCCCCAGTTTAACTGGGTATAGAGAAGCCTATAATGTTCCAATTGAGACCTCAGGTATAACAACAATCCACTCAAGCTTTTCCTAATGGCCATCTCTAGCCTCTCAAATCCCACGGTAAACAATCCTAACTTTCGGGAGGGCATTAATGTAAGGTAACCCAAACTGCTAGGGCACACTATGAACCTGATGGAACTTCACCTTGCTGGTCACGTCAACTAACTGTGTAGTGGTACTACATGCAGCCACAATAACAACATCTCACCTCACAATCCATCCATATCCTGGTACGTAAATGCAACCATATAATCTATAGTGAGTGTGGAAACTGACTGATGACGCCCCATTAGTAGGGCCATGACCGTCCATCTTGTTGTCCTAATAGTCTTGAGATCTTCTATCCCAACACCCCTCTGATAGGGGATCATCCTCTCATAGACCCAACCCATAACAAGTGTAGGATGAATGAGGGGCTTTCCCCCTATCTAAATACACTATAAGATCATGGTTAGTGGTACCTAAGATGTTTATGCCCCATGCAAATATTTGGCCATGTTGATTGATGCTTTGAATAATCGGGGCCCAGTACTAAAGTAACTTGTCTTTGCCCTTATCCCCAACCAAGTGTGAATCCAAAATGCTAATGACGTCCTTGTGCAAGGTAGGAATAAGAGTGAAGGAAAATTACAATAATCTCATCCCATGCTTGGCACCTATATCAGGTGCATGTGCATCACCCATGTATGTGACCCACTTTCATGACTATACCACTGAATTAGCACTAGATAAAGTTAACCTCTTGCTTATGACAGGGACCCCTAGAATCTTATAGACATCCTCAAGAGTGATGGTCCAGTCCCCTCTGACTCCAGGAAGGCGGAAAGTGTTATGGTTTATGTCCCAATAATTCAATAGATTAGCTAACAAATAGCTAGTCAGTGCAAGTAGTTGTGTATGGGATATTCTCATATCCCGACCCTATACAGTGTATCCATCTCATTTTGAGTAAGAGCATCCAAAATTAGAGGCAACCAGTTGTACTCCCGAGATCTACTTCATCGGATATATGGGCCCTGCATTAAAAATAATCAAAAAGAGAAAGTTAGAATCATAAAAATGCATAATAAGCTCACAAAAAACATCATAAAAAATTTAAAAACCAAAACATTTTCCATACTTAGCCAAATCTAGGTTCTACCCCAGAAATTACGCAATCGTCGCTCTGTGTAGAGAGGCAGTTGCATAACCACCCTTATGTGCAGAGTGGTGCTTGTGTAACCTTCGTGGCAATCTCACGATTTCTTTTACCCCTTTGATAGTTGCATAACCAACATGGTAGTTGCACAACCACCACTTAGCACAAAGCGATGATTATGTATTGTTGCGGTAGTTATGTCCGCAAAATGTGGGTCATACCCTATGGCCCCACAAATGCAAAAAAAGACAAAAATTGACCGTTTTTAGTGAAACAAGTTACAAATCCTAATAGGCATCCCCCTTGTGGACATTTTGACTAAAAAATTATTTAAAATGGCCCTCCCTACATTAATTTTTTCACATTTTATATGTTTTAGGGTAGAAATGAATAAATGCAGATAACTCACCCATTCGTGACCTGCTGCTCCTCTCGTTGGTTGGGCTATCATCACGTCTGAGTACTTTTTGATTTGACTATATTTGCACGTGAAACTGTCACAGGTGATCCAAAGCTCAAAATTCTCTAGGTGGGTGAGTGAAAATGATTTCTAGAAATAAATATTTTAGTTATATCTAGCATTTTTTAACTATGTTTTCAAGTGTTTGTGTTTTACAAGGCTAGAGTGCTGACATAGGTATGTTTCTATCCCCGCGGACATGGTGAGTCCTCTCATCGTTTTACTTTAGCATGTTTTGTCAATTCTAAATTATATCTGCACTTGATTCTCATTTTCTTCTTGGAGGTAACAAGAAGCTTGGATGGGCATCATTTCAAAACATGGACGCGTTAAGTATAATTTCTAACCCTCACATTTAGGAGCGCCATACTTGGACTCTATGTTTTACGTGTCTTCATGGCTAAAAATATTCTCTGAGGGGGCAATATGTACGCACCTAATTTTTCATGTGTTACATTATCAGAACAGTTCAAAATCCCCAAGGATGAGTAAGTATCTTTCCAATGGTGTTAGAGTCCAATTTTTCATTTACAGTATATATTTGTAGCCTAGATTGCATTTTATGTCCTTTTCTCAACTTTCCTTGCATTCCTTTATCATATTTTCATCTTTTCCTTGGCCTTTATACTTTAAGTTACAAAACCGCGTCAGCAGTTATGCAATCTCCGTGGTGGTTGAATAACCACCATTCTACCTTGAGCGGCGGTTATGTAACCGTTGGTGTGCGCAGACCGACAGTTCCATGTGCTTTTTCCCTAGCCTTTTCCAGCGTGTTCTAAACACGAGAGTCAAATTATTTAAACTTGTTTTTAGCACACATTTCTTAACCAATTTTTTTTTCTTGAGCTCATTTGATGCATACCAACTACTCCTTATTTTTCTTTTGTTAATTATGAGTTAACTACCCCTTCTTTGAGAGATGTGGCATTTCTTTGCTGCCAAATGGCTTAGATCATTTCTCTTCCTTTTTCCTATAAGAGCCAAGCTTCTATCCAAAGCATTGGTTGGAGATTATTATTTTGAATTACATCATTATGTCGCCCTTAATCTTGCCAAGAAATACACAAGCAAGATCAGTTTTCTTGTCTTGTTATTCTCTTGCATGCGATGGTACCATATTTCTTGTAAGCCATTCCAAATCCAGCACCTCTTCATCATTTCTTCCACACAAGCCAACACAGTTCCTTGGACTTGTTTGAAAACCAAATTGGAAAAGAAGATGAGGGGATAACAAAGCAAAACCAACACTAGAATTGTCATAGTTCTACATTTCAAGGTTGGGGATGTATTTGGATATTTAAATTTTTCTTTGTCTAAGTAGATATTAATCAATAATTTGGTAGAGTACATTAATTCAAAGAAATACAATTACCGTAGCTTTCCTTTATTTACACAAAGCTTCTATCTAAATCTATTAACATGCTTATCCCTATGGGTTTACACAGGAATTTTGTTTGGAAGAAGCTTCTACATTTGTTTATTATTAGTTGTAATTTCCCTTCATTTTTGTAAGCTTCCATAGATCTTGTTGATTCTACTGAGGAAGTTTTAGGGGAAGAATAACTTTAGAGAATCTTTTTTGTTCTTCCTGTGACTCTGAGACAAGAACAAAGGAAGTTGTATATCCACAAGTACAAATTGGAAAAAAAAATTAGAATAAATTATATCCACTATGCACAGGGAAATAGAGACATCTGATTGTTTTCTTGTTTAGTTCTATCAATTTAGTGTAGAAGCAATTTTAATTAATTAGAAGAAGTTTAATTGTCTGTGTGTATTTCCTTTATTTTCCAGTAAACATAAAATACAAAAAAACATTAGATTAACTAGTTCTTTATTTTTGTATTTCATTTTATTCAAACTTATTGGAAAAATAACAAAAACAAATAGATTAGTTGTTTCCTTTGTTCAATTAGTTAGATTTCACTTGTTAATTCGTTGTTAGCAACACGTAGATTTAATTAAATTCAAGGAAAGTAATTGAATTTATTTGATTTAAATCTGAATCAAAGAAGATAGTTCTTACGAGTTATGGCAAAGTCAACCTGGTCCCAACTAATTCCTACAATTTACCCATTTTTTATATTCAGATGTTTCCTCCTTCACCTCTATGAGGAAAATGCATTACAGTTTCCCCGCATTCAGCAGCTGGTCTGGAAAGTGTTTGTTGATATTGCTATCAATAGAATTCTTCATGTGTCCATTCTCCTCGACCGTTCCATTATTCCCACCCAAGTGAGGCAAACATTCATTTCTTTAGACGAGCATATTCTTACAATTTCCGTTGAGGACATCAGATTTCCTTGATCACTTGTTGACCAATTTCACCCATTTTCATATATTCCATCTATCCATTCCATTGTCATTATCCTGACATGACCTCGGGAGGTTACGTGCGCTTAAGATCACGTGTTTGATTTGAAGATGTACAATTACTCTATAGGTGGGGTGGGCGCCTAATTCTATATAGACCAATTCTCTATAGGCCTAATAAGAATAAGAGTAAGTGTTGAAGAGATGACCACATTGGATAACCTTTACCTACAAGAGGAAAGGTGTTTTTGTATGGTGGTAACTATGACACACAACAAAATAAATGCTAACAATAAGAAATGATAGTATTAACAAAAGTAACTAGCATAAAAATGCATGTATACAAACACAAACAACATCCATGTAGTAAATTTGCAAATAATTTCATACAAGAGCATACAAATGGATTTTAAGGCCTACAAACATGGGACACTTGTGATGTCACAAGATAATGAAGGCTCATAGGCCTGCAAACAAGCATAAGTAAGTGCAAACAATATACTCATGATGTCATAAACATGGGACACCCTTGGTGTCACACAAAAATCAAGCCACATAGGCCACAAGAAAGGAGAACAATAAAACAATGACACACACACAATTATGTATAAATGTCAAAACATGATAATATGATGTAGTAACCAACATAGGTAAGATAGATGAATCAAGAGATGTAAATGTTGCACAAGATACATGTGTTAGTCTTGTTAGTATGAAAAGTAGCAAGTACACAACATAGATAATTGAGTGTAAATGAGGAAGTGAAATTGAACTCTAATATATCAATATCACCTATAGGATGTGGAAGGATTGCCCCCAAATGATGTGAATGTAAGGAGACACGAATGCCCCTATAAGTGTATACCAATCATATGTCTACACGAGTACTTTATTAAGATTTATTCCCAAACCCATATTTATGAACTTAAGACTTTATTTTATTTTACCAATTCACCTAAGATTGCCTTCAATGAGGGTATTCGTGTGTGTCATGTTCAAACTTGAAGTGAATTCCATCTTAGGTATTTTCATTGTCTAGGTGAGACATTTATGTGCATTATGTTGTTAATATGCACTAATTAATGTGGTAGTTATGCTCTTTCATGTGTGAGAAGGGTTAGGTGAAGTTCCCTTTACTCAAACAATAATCATCTCCTACCCACCTCTTACCTTTTCTATATAAGGAAATATCGAGTCCTTTCTTTGAAAATACAATGTTAGAGATAATATCCTTAGTCAGATGAGATATAGTCTCTAAGGCCTTATTTTGGTGCAATCTCCATTCGTTGGCTAGATAGTCTACATTTTATATTCCATTTTTATTTTAATACAATATTTATTGGTGTTAACTCTTGTTTTAAATCATATATGTGTAAGTTATATTGACATGGTGGTGTTTTATGGGTCTTCTTCATTTGTGGCATTGTTTAAAGCTTGTTTTTAGCATTCTATCAAAGTGAATTATCGCACTTCCACAACATGTCATCAACTCATTTGATGACATTAGATACAAATATTCCAAGAAAAGGTGAGGGAGACAAGAGAGAAGAAAGGATGATCTAAGAAAATTAGAGCAGATGGAAGGTTATCTAAAGATGTTATGAGGAGGTGGTATTGAGGTATAAAGTGGTGGTATGGTTGTAGTAGGAAATAAAAGGAAAATTTTGCAATAATCTCTCACGATATGAGAGAAAAAATGAATTTTTATCAACCATTTCTTGGTACAAACCTTAAGGAATGCAATTGAGGGGATTAATATGACAAGCTACAAACAAAAATTTCATTAGCACGTGAAAAATAAATTGTATATAAACTCTTTTGGATTCTTCTAGTTTACCATGTGTTTTCTTATAATGCTCTTTGCAATGCATGTATTTATAAAGGGTTACCTTTGGTATTTAGGAGCTCAAAAAATTCTAAAGGGTCCTCCAACTCTTTGGTATTACACCCACTAAATTGATTTTCTTTAATATGGGACTCAATATCCCAAATTTTATGGACCTTTCCCCATAGGTTCCTCATCATGTCAATGGGTTCTAACAAGACGAACTTATAGGCTGAAACATCTAGGTAGTTTATAACTCTTGAAAGAGTACAAGAAGATTTTCAGATAATAAGCACAATAAACTTCTTTTGTATTCTCTATTAATCAATTATAATGTCTCAATTGATTAAAATAATATACAGGTATTACAATAATATAGGGAGATGATTCCCTATAAAATAGGAAACTAATTTTCACACAAACCAATACTACGTGAGTTGTTAAAACTCATTTACCAGTATTTGTTATAAGTTGTTTTATATAACAACTATATAACAAAATACTAACATATTTACAAACACAAAATTACATGATAATAATTACTAATGTAATTATTATTTACCAATGGAGCACTAATATATTAATTTCCTAATATTCCTCCCCTTAGTACGAACATGGGGAAAACATGCCTTTGTACTTGCACCTGCTCATGATCTGGTTATTTTCAGAGGATGATCACAAACCTCAAGATGGTTTTGCAAACAGTTGACCAAAAACCGAGAATGGTGGTTTTGCAATTGGTTTACCACGAACCATAAGGTGATGGTTTTGTGAATGGATTACCAACAACCAAGAATGGTGCTTTTACTATTGGTTTACCACAAACCACAAATGAAGGTTTTCAATTGGTTTACCTACAACCACATCATGAAAAGCCAAGTACTATTCTCATCCCTCATCACATTTTATTGCAAGGAATAACATAGGAAATTCTGTTGAAATTTGTTGCTCGTACATACATAGAAAAATCTAGCATGATGGAAAAGGAACATTAGATCATGTTCCCCCCCTCAATGTGAAATTTTCACTTATGAAACACTACAAACTAAAGCAAACAAACACAAAAAAAAAAAAAAAAAACCACCAAATCATCTGTGTGGCCCCATCATTGGCGACTAACGAGAGGTCGATGAATTACCTCCAACCTTCATTTTCCTCCATCCTTTAGTGAAAGACTGCTAACTCGTCTTGATTTGGATTTGAATCTCTTTATGTATTTGCACATTGTTAGGTGTCGATGTTTTTGTGGTTGAGCTTTCTCAAGTTCACTGTTAGCCTTAAGATTCTTACAAATCATGTATTCTTAGTATTGCATATTTCGGATGTCGTGTTCTAGCCATAATGCATCCTTACCAATTTGAAATTTTGGCATTGATAATCAAGAGTTATACAAAAAAAATAAAACAAGGAGCTGCCCACTGGATGGCCAAAAAAGTGGGTATTTTCAAAATTGGTATTTTCTCCCAAAATTATAACTAATGCAACAGGAACGAAAATATAAGTACTTTTGCAAAGAACGACGCCCGATTTTGAGTTACCGTGCAAAAGTTATGGAAGTTATAATTTCTCGTAACACGGTCTAATTTAATTAAAATTGATACAACGATTAAATTTTGTTTCGAAATAACAAGAAAATTAATTGTGTGATCACTCATTATAATCAGGAGGAAATAAGGATTCCAAAAGTACCAATATTTTGGAGAACTGACACCGAAAAATATTAATTTGGCAAAAAACCATTAATTGTCGTCAAAATGCAATTATTAAATAAAAACCATAGGAAAAATTAATTTTTCAAAACTATAGTCTTTATGAAAAATTAAAATAATTTCCCAATCATTACTGTGTAAAAAACTCAAGTGAGTTTGGGAAAGCACATATCTGTTCATAATTGGAGAACCAGAGCTTCGATTTTCGAACCGTTTAATGTTTCGGAAAGCTTATTTTGATAGCTTCACAATGGTACTATTTTTTTTATTTCATTACATAATTTGAAAGTTGTTCTTGACTGATTTTTGTGCCTAGCTTACTAAAAAATCATGCTTTCTTTTCTTTGACGGCTGTAAGAATTTATATGTCCCCAAATCCTTCTTCTGGAGATCTAATAAAGACTTCAATACCTCACAACATAACTATGATTTGCAGGAATGATCCATGGAAGGTTGAATGGAAATGCACGGGCTCAAAATAAACGTTGTGGGACAATGGCTGATTGTATTTAGATACTTCAAATATCCGGCTTGCACTCTTCCGTTGCGCTTTTCTCCAAATAAAAAAATCAGTTTATATAAAAATTATTAGACTTCATAGACTATTCTTCTCTCATTGACCAAGGTGGCTTTCCCCCTCACATATTTCACAAACCCATTTTACACAAATAGTCCTCAAGAAAACCTGCTCTGATACCAAATGAAAGAGTACAAACAGATTTTCAGATAATAAACGCAATAAACTTCTTATGTATTCTCTATTAATCAATTATATTGTCTTAGTTGATTAAAATAATACACGAGTATTACAATAATATAGGGAGATGATTCCCTATAAAATAGGAAACTGATTTTCCCACAAACCACTACCACGTGAGTTGTTAAAACTCATTTACCTGTATTTGTTATAAGTTGTTTTATATAACAACTATATAATAAAATACTAACATATTTACAAACACAAAATTACATGATAATAATTACTAAAGTAATTATTATTTACCAATGGAGCACTAATAGATTAATTTCCTAACAACTCTCATAGTTTGCATCATTTCCTTTTGTCGAATGGCCATTATTCTTGGTTGGATATTCACCCCCATTGTTTTTCACGATGTTTTTTTTGGAAAAAGGGTAAAGTGGGGGTTTTGATAGGACCCACAACCTATTACAAAGGACCCAATGACAAGATATAACAGTGAAGCATAAAAGTGAAGAATCCCAAAGGAAAAGTGAACAAAGGATCAAGAGGACCCAAAACCAAGAAGAAGAAAAGTGAAGGAGGAACATAAGAAGACAAGAGGAGAAAAATGCGTCTTCAAAGAAGAAGAAGAAAAACTAGCAAAACAAAAGCCACTGAAAGTAGCAACAGGAAGAAAATGAGAAGATGGAGAAGCATCCTGAAAAGGCTATGAGACCAAAAAGAAAAAAGAGAAGCATGACAACATTGAGAGAAGGAAAGAGATAGGGTCAGTGCCTACTCTTCTTTCCTTTCTTTGACTACACTAATTTCCATTGCACTGCGGAAGCATCACTGATATAAGTAGAATGTACTTCTTCAATTCCAAGGGTGAGGATCGCTCAAGAGGTTGGGCATCCTCCTTATCTGAGTCAAAGTGATCAGATTCATGGGGTCTTTTAAGTTCCTGAGAAGGACCTTCCAAAGTGGGCGTAATAGCCATTGGCTACCCACCCTCTTTGGGAGGGGTTGAATCAGGAGGAGCTAAAGCTAAAACTGGAGGGATAGAAGCTGCAGCAGTTGGAACAAGGGATGAAGCCAAAGGACTTGTGGTAACATCCATTTGAGTTTCAGTGTTAGCATCATCTTCTTCATCTAGATTTGGAGGGCTCCAATATTTGGGAGAGGATCCCTTTTACCAAGGAGCTTGAGTTTTCTTCTGAGGGCAAGTGACATGAAGGTGACCCGGTGCCCTACAATTTCTACACCGGAAAGTTGTATTTTCATAATCAATAACCTGAGAATAGCTTGTATCTCCCATCTTGAGGGTCATCTGATCCAGTAAACCCTTGCTAAGATTCATTTCCACACAAATCCTGGCATAAGTAAGCAGACCGATCCTCATCCTTTGTCTGTCTGTTTTGATGAATCTCCCTAGAAGGTTTCTAATTAATTCCACTACAAAGGCAAAGTGAAGGGGAAGATTAGGTAGGCATACCCAAACTAGAACCCTCATGATGAAGAGGGTATTCGAGTAGAATTTTGGAAACCATGGGGTAGTGAAGAGTCCCTCCGAACCCAAGAACAAATGGCCCTCCTCAATAGCTTTATGATAATCCTTAAGGTCATTAAAAAGGACTATGAAGAAAAATTGTGCACAAATAAAAAAATTATAATCTTCTGTCCACAAAGTATGAATCCAATGTATAACTGTGTTAGACAAAGTCCATACACCGTTAAATATGCATACGATGTTTACATATGTGCTTACATCACTTTTTACTCACACAATTTTATTTGGAACTCATTTTTCTTTTTCTTAAGTAATATGAATATTCCCCATGACCACTTTCACATCTCTTGTTAGATGATATTTTGATATAGGACGGGGAAATATTCATTCTTAAGATCCTTGCAATAATTTATGAAATTTTGAAACTTTGAACAATATCTTTCCTAATGATCAAGGAACCCACACTTGTAACATGTCCTTTGTGGGAACCAACCTCCTTGCCTTCTTCCTCGTTGTCCATATGACCATGCCTCGTACTTAGTAGTGTGTGGGATGGTTTTGGTCATGGCTTGGATTATCCCATACTTGTGTACTTCACGCATCTTTTCTATGAAATGGGTTGTGGTTTTACACACTTTGCTCCACTGTAGACACCTGTAATTTGAATCAAGAAATTTAAATAATTAAATTTTGCTAATTGTACTCTTTCTTGCAAATTGATGACATATCGTGAATAACGCACCATGTTTCCTCCATCACCGCTAATTAAGTACATTGCAACAATTAATTAAGCCTTCTATTGCTAAAAAAAATGATTAACGACCTTCCGTTAATTAATACCCCTTTCTATCTAGATTAATTAATTAATTCTCTTTTCTATTTAATCAAAAAATCATCATTTATTTGATTAAAATACCCTAAGCATAGATCATACTAACTTTATTCTCAAATGATTTTATAAGCTACACCTACCTATTAGTTAATCATTCTTTATTAATTAATGCACCCCCCTCAATTCCCAATGATCACTAATGAAATATTAATCTCTTCTAAAGAAAACTTAACTTGTTCTTATCCTAACTAACCTAGATTTTCTATTATCCTACATGTAACAAGATGTAAAGTTTCTTCAAACCATTGGGTTATAAAAGGAACCCTCCCCCTACCTTTCTACTTACACCTTTTGCATGCTTATAACATAAAATATAGGCATTTTCATCTTTGAGCATCTTTCATAAGTTTTGAGCTACGTATCTTCATCTTGCATTCATCCATCCAAGATTTTGAGTCAATAGAGAAGATCAAGAAAATATTGTAGCCAAGTCTTAATTGAGATCCATTCTAAAACCCTTGGGATCAAACAAACTATCACATTTTGATAGCTAAGGATCTACATAGGTCCATTTTTTGTTTAGCTTTCAAAGAGTAGAGGATAAATGTTTATCATGTCATTTTTAGTTTCCTTCAAATTTCTAATACATAGTGTTGATATTTACTCTCTTTAAGCTCTTAACATGATGATCTAGGTATAGTTTAGCTTTGTTTTGGAACTATTAGGTGTTAGTTTCAATTCTCTTTACTTAGCTAACCAATACATGGATACATATGGCATGCCCGATGGGACTTGAACTTGAGTCTCCTAGGAATGGATAAATCGACTCCTTTACTTACTTAGCCTAATAAAATAAGGAACAACTCCTCTTCTCATGATCCCATTAGAAAAACTCACAAGACATGAGAAAATCCTTAGCCTCGTGCCATGGGAAAAAAATTGTTGTGCCCTTCCACCTCAAAATTTATGCACCATACACCACTACAAGTATCATGTGTGTTATTTATTGTCAACTTTGTGACCATGTGGGAACACTTGAGATATATGTTTCCATGAAAGGGGTGATCCCAAAATCAAATTTTCACATAACTTCTAATTTTGGGGTGCTTTCTCAAGTTTGGTGTGCATCGCTAAATGTTTTCATTAACATGCACCTAAGGAAGAGGATCATTATACAAACCATTTCACATGTTGTAAGGGGTGAATTATTTAAGATATATCGGTTAGTGTTGTAAACCTTGCATCGTATCTATAAATGCTCTTTGATACGTCTTGGTTTATCTTCTTGGGTGTAAAGATACTCTATTACTCGATTCCTATAATGTCAAATTTCTTTAGAAAAACCTATTTGAGTAAAATATAATCAATCATCCCCTCATTTTGGACATACTTCCTATATCAAGTGTTTGTGTGATCCAACGCAGTGGTGGAAAATCATCTTGTTTTGCACTCAAATGTATTCACCCCCTTTCCTCTCCAAATGATCTCACACTTGTGTACAAGTTTGTTTTTGGATTTTGGGATCATCGTCCTTGTGTACTTATTATGGCATGAACTTGTCTTCCTAATGTTCATGGGGGGCCCATGATGGTACTTTATGGAAATATTGTTCCTTTGTTACTTGAGTTCCTTGTGAACCTACAATGCCTATGACAAGTTTAGTTTATGTCATGATAGACATAACACCTCCCATTCCTCCACCTAGCATTTTAACCATTTTTGCACTAGAGTATTTTAAATTCCAGAAATGATTTGATCCATGTAAAAGTTTTTAACTATTTCAAAAAAACTACTAACGTGTTTTCCTTATAAATTACTGAATACCTAATACAAAATAACTTCCTTTAAAGTATATTATTATAATACTAAAACACACAACAACATTAGGTAGGGTAGGATTGATTCTTCACCCCTTCATATTATGCAAACTCTTTTAGTTAAGCTTAGTGGATCCAAATTATTCCCCCCATTTGGATCCTCATCTAAAAGAAAATTATCAAGCTTCCAATTGTGCACACATTTATTCATCAAAGCACATACCTTATGTACGTGATTCACTCACTAATCTATGTGGTGTCCTCATGGAATCATCATGACTTGGATCCCCATCTTCATGTGGTCCATATCAATAATAATTAGTGTTATACCTTTATTGTTTGTATGCAACCACAACTTTTATTCATCATGTATTTTTATCCAACACCCTTAGGTTTCAGATTTACATTCCCACTAGTTCTAGCTCACACTTTTCCATACCCTCTATTTCCCTATATACAAAAGAGAAATAGTTCTCCATATTCAAATGATTAATAACCAAATTTACTAACATTGTTTTGATCCAAATGGACTTAAAGAGATAAAGGATCCTCACAACTTGCATAGGATTTGGTGGTGTTCCTCTTCTATGTAGTAGGTTGGTACTACAAATTCTAGTATTTAACACACAATTTTAGGTCTACCTCATTTTTTTACGTTTTTCAACTTGGTCTTATGTCCATGCAATTGTTTTTCCAAAATTCCTTCTATAACCCACTATACAAAATATATGTCATGCATAGAGATGTTCAAGCATCTCTATGAAAAAAAATTCACATAAAGAGTTATAGATTACGCTCTCCATCTACTATCTTAGCTTCAAATTTCCTCTTCTAAGTGTGGTTCTATTAAATTCCAATGTTCTCTTATCAAATGAATTTTATACCTCCTTTGGGGTGATATGAGATGTCATTATTAGCAAATACACCCACCTTCCATTTGAACAAGTGTCAACAACAAAACCAAAATGTTGGGCGTATTTTGCACTTCACCTAGTAGTCCATTGAATTTGCATGATTAACAAGTAGGCACTCATATGTCATCCTCTCACTTAAGTTAAAATCAATTAGGTTATCACCAAAGGCACAAAGAAACAACATCAATCCCCACTTGTAATATGGAAAATAGAGATCATGTTCATAATTCTTCCATTAAAAATAAGTATAAATGATCAAATTATAATGAAGTTAAAAAGGTATCATCAAGTACACAATACAATTAATATAGATTTTCCGTGTGCGTGCATGTGTGCTTGCATGTGTGTGTGTGTGTGTGTGTGTGTGTGTGTGTGTGTGTGTGTGTGTGTGTGTGTGTGTGTGTGTGTGTGTGTGTGTGTGTGTGTGTGTGTGTGTGTGTGTGTGTGTGTGTGTGTGTGAACACACAGAAACGTGTTTGTAGTAATGTGAGGGTTAAATAGGTACCCCACCACCATGCTTTACATATAAAAGAATCCCCAAACCTAAAATTAGGCAGGCCTCATAAGGCCTTACATATATCAAATTTTGTTTAATTATTGCATTGTTTGCATGATTAATTCTCCTGTTATGGTGATGGGTTAGATTACTTAATATTTATATGCATGGGACGTGTGATTCTTCTTTGCCTCATTTTATTTTTGCAATTTCACCTTTTTTGTGAACTCTCTTGGATGTGTGTTCTTATCTACAATTTCATTTGCACATGCCTCGTAATACTTACCCAAAATCACAGGGTTTGAACCCTACTAAAAAACCAAGGTGAATAGTTCCCCCCTTAAGTCAACTATATTCACACCCAAAAAATATCAAAGATACCAAAACTTGTCTTGAATTTTTTTTCATTCAAATATTAGGTAGGTCATTGATATCAATGAAATTTAAGGTGACTCTATCCCTATGATCAACTAACTCAATTTAAAAATTATCTTCTTTCTTGATAATTATACCCTTACTATCCTCAGTGCCTTGTTTTGGAAATTTATATCGATGATTGTCTAATATATGAAAGGGGAAGTATCTTTTAATGCTCTAGTTGTTAAGTTGTTGAGATGTGAGTTGTTTTTTCACATTTGGTTATTGAGATACATACCATACTATTAAATTATCAAAATGCTTGATTGTTTTTGAAGATACAATTATGCCAACTCACTTGTATGATTATATATCTATAGTTCCCAATAGGATTCATCCTTGATAGATAATGTTTAGATTGATGAAGATGAAAAGGTTGTATCGCTAACTTATTAATGATGATTTCAGATGCTAAGACATTTTGTATGGGTTGATTTTTCCTGTACTCTCACAACTTGTATCTATAGAGCCTATAATTTTCTACATCCTTTTTTTCAACTTTGGCCAAAAAGTTTAGTTTGACAAAAAATGGGAATGGAAAACTCTTGTTCTTTAGTCTTAAGATAGAGGAAATAGATAAATGTACATTTCAAGTGGCATACACATTTAAATTTCAAATGATGCGACAACTCAAATGTATCTTTATATTTTCGAGATGGAGCCAAAAATATAATGTACTTCTATTCAAGGAATGTAGAATCAAATAAAAGATATCTTCATAATTCAAAAAGGACAACTCGTATTTTTAATATTTAAATTTACTGATGATTCTTATTGTCGCATTCTTTGGTGATCAAGGTATTGATATATTTTCATATTTTTATTTTTATAGTGATTAACAACTCACTTAAGGCCATGTTTAAGAGGTCCATAAATAAGTGTTGTGCTCTTTACTTATTAGAAAGGGTGCAAGTGAATTCTATTAAAGTATCACATAAGCACCAAACTAGTGTTTTTGATACCACATTCCATGTGTTTGTTTCTCTAAATGATCTGAAAAATGGGTGATTTACAAACATTGCATCAATTTATCCATTTCCAAATACTTATACCAATTCTCAATTTTTCTTGTAATCGTTAAAAATTTGACTTATTCTCAATTATTCTATATTTTTACATAAAAAATCAACATTAAAAATAAATTTAAAATGATAAGTAAGTAATGAGAACAAATATACAATACATATCAAGTTGATAACATAGTTCACCCCTGTTCGGCTACATCTCAAATTCGAAAAATACTCAAACCACTCTATTACTACGTAAATACGCTTTAAGTACAAATCTTACATCAATAATGCAATATTTGGTCTGTAACAAAATAATACCTCTGGTCTGACCTCCAGGAGAGATTTGGTTCCATCTTGAATGGCCTTTTGCAATAATCACTCTTCTCTCAAAAAGAGGTTATCTCTTCATTAGAAATGAACTATTACATCGTGTAATAATGGGCTCTCTCTCCTTACAACAAACTATTTCACCTTACAAGGGAAAAATAACCATCTCCATACCCAGGAAAATAAATCTCATTAACAATGGAAAATAAATATCTCCTAATAAAGGGATATCAAATTCTCCTTATACGAGTAAAATAATCTCTCTTCAAATGAGGCTCCATTATTTTATTATAGAGCTTCCTCTCCACCCAAGCTTATAATAAAGTTTTACAAAAGACTCCACAAAGGCTTACAAAACCAAGCATTCCTAACACTCCCACATAGGGGCCCTGACCTTGGCCAAGTTATTTCAAATGTATATGGTGGTTGGCCTTTTATATTGTTTTCTAGTCATGAGATTGAAGGATAAATATTATATCCTTTGGCTACAAATCCCCAATTTTAAAAACGGTTAAAAATTATTTATTTTGGACCAAAAATGTGTCGAAGCATAATAAAATAGACCCAATAATGGGTTACATGAGTAAGGGGGTCAAGGCCTATGGCAACATTTTAGCCTTCTAAAAAGGATTTGACTAATTCTTAAGCACTTATCATGTGCTTTACCTTGGTCCTGTCCCACATGCATGGGAATGGGGATTACATGTAAGCCTTTTTAATGCTTTCCCTCCTCTGTTTAGATTGTTCAAAGGACCACTTTCAAATTTAAATGTGCCTCAAGTGTTGGCATTGATAAATGTGTTGGTTTTTGAATAACCTGATTGGTATGTTGGTTGGAATATACGTTGAGTCTTGAACTCAACTTCATGTTGGTTGTTGAGCTCACCCATGCAATGTTTTGACTTAGCTACAAACTCAGTCGAGCTGGTTTTCCATGCAAATCAGTCATGAAATCACCCATGTTAAACTCAGTTATGCAAGATCAGTGGTGATAAGGAATTCAAGTCCCCTTCCTAATAAAAATTGGACCCAACTAGGTGATGGGGCCCCAACAGGAAAATAGTACGGGCCTCACATTTGATTGTTGAAGAACAGAGGAAAAAAACAAAACCCAGTATTTTTTTTTCCAAAATTCTCTTTTCCACGTGTTGATACCACATTGGACCATTTGGCAAGCATGGTTAGCATGATCATTATGCAACCTGCTCCATTTTTACTTGTTGACATAAAACTTCTTAGGGTTGTAACTTCTACATACGAATTCCATTTGACCTCGTTCAAAGTGTGTTAGAAATATCTCGATGATATATTTTATATCCAAGAATTTCAGACAATTTTCACATCATCTGACCTATGGGTGTCATCTAGATAACTCATCCCCACTAAAAATCTTTTAGACCGCCAAAATTCTTCATTCTCAGAAAATAACTTATGGTATCGCTGCCTCATTTTTTGATTTCTATGTAATCTTCTACTGAGCATATCCTCTTCCTACAACTCTTCAATATATTCAAGAGAAAAATCATAAACAAAAGGAACTCGTACTTCTCACCTTGATCCATGTTCATTAACAACTATCTCTCCCAATGTAGGGTTGTTTATCTCAACACAAGGCTATCTCTCCCAATCCGAGGTTGTATCTCCCAATACATGGTTCTCTCTGTTGGCATATAAAATGTCACTGCATTTTATATGACAACCCCATTGAAACTTTTTCCCTATTTGGTCAAAATTTCCAGAATTGTTTGTTTTCAAATTTTAACTTCTGGGAAATGTTTCAGGATCCTCGAAGTGTTTTAGAAGTCCTAATTATATTCAATGGATAGGTATCAGAGTTTTATCTGTGATGAAATGATTTATGAAGCATTCTGGGAGCTTTAGGATGGTCTTGGGAAATATTTCTTCCTAGGTGATTTTGTAGAAGAGGGAGTGTGCATACTTCATTGAAGATCAAACATCCGTGAAAGGTTTTAAGAGCCTCATGAAGTTTTGGGAGCTCATATCCCATGCATTATAAATATTATGGATCCCACTTCACGATAGAACAAGTGTGATAGAATTTTGGGAGTATAGAAAGTGGAAACTTTTCTAACACTGGCACAAGGGGGCCTTTTTTGTACATGAATTTTTCACAGAAGGTTTCGGACACCCCCAAAAAAGTTGGGAGCCTAAAAAACTCTCAATTGATAGTATATTCAATGATCTTCATGACCCATAAGTTGGTTTTGCTTGTTCTTGTTGAAAAATCTTCTTGCAATTCAGTTCACTAGCATACCGCCTTAGGAAAAAGGATAAGTTTAGGTAAAATTTGTTGAGTAACTCATTTTAAATCTTCCTAAATATTCACATTAGATTTAGTGGCCCATTTCCACATAATTTCATAAATTATAAGGCCCGAATTCATCAAGGATAGACTTTGGGATGAATAAAATGCTCTGAGGTGCAAAACGAAGGTGTAAATCATGCTCCAACCTCCACTACTACGCACTTATGCACTTTTGGTGCCCCTTTACACCCTTAGCACACTTATAAGGTGAATTTTCACCCCATAAGTGCACCCTCTTCTGATTGGCTGGATTTTTACCAAGAGAAAACATAAGGGTGACCAAAAAGTGCATGTGAAGGCTTAGTTTGACTTGATGGTGGGACCCACTTTTCCCTTTAAGTGGAGTTTCAAACCTCCATTGCACCCAAGCACACAAATGAGGTGCAATTACACCCAAAAATTACATGTGAAGGCTTATTTTGACCTTATGGTGGGACCCACTTTTCCCTCCAAGTAGAGTTTTAAACCTCCATTACACCTAAGCACACTTATAAGGTGCAATTACACCCAAAAATTACACTCTCACCTGATTGGTGTGGATTTTTTTATGGTGGAAGACAAGTCATGGTTAAAATAATAATAAAATAAAGCACGGTGCAAGTGCATGTGCAAACCCCATCTCCATCTCCACTCCAAGTGCACTTTTTCACCCTCCTTACACCCGAAATGCACTTATGAGGTGCAATTGCACCACAAGAGTGCACCAAGGTCCAAATGTACTTCTAATCTCCACTTCTCCATCTCCATTCCATATGCAGTCCCCACCTCCATCTCCACCATATAAAGCCACCAAAACTTGTTTTCCCCTCACAAAAACAAAAATCATCATAAATTTAGTTCAAAAAGTGTGAGGAGTCCATTAAATCTTGTCTTAGAGCTAGTTCACCATGTTCAAACTTTAAAATTCCCCTTTGTGCCCTAGAGTTCCAAATTTTATTTTCCTTATATCTTCTCATTCCAAACTTTGTTTGCCACCAAATTTGGACCATAAAATCTTCATTGTGGCTCCATGAAGGAGATGCATTAAACATAACAAGTGATAACTGTTATCCAATTTTTTCCACTGGCAAAATTGGCTAACTTGGAAAAATTTGGACTTGGGCAATTTCATGGGACTTCAATGCAAAATATAAAAAATCAGGTAATGTCCATGTTTTGAGAACTTACAGTTACTTTGGGGAACTTAGAATTATTTTGATGCACTTCCCTTATTTTCTCAAAGCTCTAAAGATTCAACACTTAACCAAAAAACTGATAAAATGTGGAAAAATGGAGAAAAATGGGTCATCTATAGTGTATTCTGGGTTTTACGGGTTCATAAGGAACAAGAGGAACAAGTTCTCGTGAGATCTTAGTTCCCCACATCTTCGCATTTTCTGCAAGTCAAAGAAATATCGTATTGCGGGTTCAGGAGGAGTTTCGAGTATAAAGGTGTTGGGTGGAACTAGTTATTTCGAGTCACTCATTCCCCGCATCCCCAAAAAAGTTACAAAAAGGAGTTTGGAAGCCACATCTCAAAGGGATCTCTAGAGGTAGATTGTTGTCTGGAGCTTTGCAGTGTGGAGAGAACAGGGTCGAGGGGAACACATTCTTCATGCAACTTTTTTCCCCATGGAGGCTTGAAACCCACAAAGTGAAGGACGAGGAGGTAATGCGGAAGATAGGGAACTTGCGGGCACTGAGGGATGAGGTGGAAAAGTTCCCAAGTTCCACTCATGGCCTGAATATCCAATTCAAAAACAAACTCAATTCATTGCAAATAAAGAGGAGATTAGACACATGGAGGGAACTGTTCCAGAGTTCCTTGAGTTCCTTGAAAACCAGAAATATATGAAAAGGCAAAGGAGAAAATTAATTTAATTACAGATTGTGAAAGGGAATCGGGAACCTGTATTCCTTATGACACCCCTTAGACCCAATTGGTCATATCTTTTGCTCAGATGCACTAAATTTATAAAACTTGGACTTTTTGGAAACATCTCTTCAAGAACTACATCATGAAATCTAAAAACTCCAACTTTGGAAGAAGTGGGTGGAGTAAAAATGCAAAAAAAACACTTCTAACATTCAAATCACAACTTCATGTAGTTGAAAGATTCAATTTAATGAAGTATGGTCCTCTTTTCTTCTTCCACAAGGAAAAGGATTGTGGGGAATTGGATTTGACAGGTCACCCATACTTTTTTCCAATCATTAATGTATCTTGTTGGTGGGTTGGGGTAGAATTTTGAGTTTCTCTTTTCCCTATCTTTTCCCATTCTTCTATATATTGTAAAACCTCTTATTTGATAGGAGGGATATTCATGGACGTGGGGAAACTCTGTAAAAAATTCTCAACACCAATGAGTTGTAAGCCTTCACATGGGCCTAGCAAGTGTTCTTTTGCCTCTATTCCTCACATGTAATGGACTGTGCATATTCTAAATACAATAAAGTATGTGTTTTTTGGTGTTTCCTTCAACCCTAGAATTTGTTTTATTATATTTCTTTACCTCTCCATTCTTGTTGTTTTATTTTTTGCATGTATTTCTCATTTACAGATTCATATTTTTGTGTTTCATGGAGAACAGATGGTTAATGAAACCTTGGGTTTGTGTCACAATTTTCTAACCTATCCCTACTACATTTTCCTTCTCCCTTCTCCCTCAATAGGATATTTCCACACCCTATTCTTGGTGATATAGGTGATTAGGTGGGTCTTTTAAATTGAGTCATCAATGAAATGTCATTTTGTTGTCAAGAGTGTCCAAAATTTCTATGTGTCAAAAGTTTTCTATTATTTGCAATGTCATTGAAAGTAATGTTTTAAGTCTTTAAGTGTCATTATTTTGTATCGTTAATTTTGCTGTCAAAGAATGAGTCATTATAAAATTCTGAAAAATAAAATAAAATAAAAATTCATGGAGGCATTTTTGGTGTTACCCGACATCCAAAAAATAAATATTTTCACATTGTGGAAGGGAAGAAAAGAATAGCGTGGAAACTATTGAGCTTCAACATCCAATTTGCTGAGTGAGCAATGTGATAATGGAGAAAGAAGGCATCGTAGGATGGAGGTCAATCAATGACCTCTCATCATTCACCAATGACGTGACTGCTTCATTGATTTGGTGGCACGTGTGTGAAGTGTGTTTATTTTTAGTTGTGCAAAATAAGAACATATGTATATTCATGTTCATATGTATATGTGAGTATTCCTACATAATTCCCCAATGGAATAACATAGTGAACAAAAAATATCATAGTGAAATGCAACATCATGAGTCCTGAAGAGGTTGAACAGTCAGATGTGTTCTTGTTCATACCTAGGTTTTTGGTTAACCTCTGGAAAAGCATTAAAGGCTGCTCATATGTGTTCCTACTTGAGTTCCCAAATTGCTAGGTCAGATGTGTTCCCTAGAGTGACTGGTTGATAAGAAGATGATTCTTGAGTGTGTTCCCATCCTCGTCGGTAAGATGTGTTCCTGACAGTGCATGGTTGATAACAATTTGATGTGTTCCTTCTTCTACCTTCAGTTTGAGTGTGTATCAAGATCATGAGCAAGCACAAGCAGTAAGTTGCAAAGAAAGTTTGAAATTTCTTTTGCTACCATGTAAACATTAAGAGGGGGAATGTTAGGAAAATTAATATTTACATGGTTTTTGGATTTACCATAGTTGGTAAATATTTTTGCTATATTGTTTTAACAACAATATATTTCTAGAGGGTTGTTACACCCATGAAACATTTTACGGTTTATTGGTTTATATCTCATCCTATTTTATAGGAAGTTGTTTTCCAATTATTATGGCTGTATAATAGCCTTTGTAATGTTCTTAATAGATATCCCGAATGAATTAAATATGTGTCTTAATATTTTTCTGGTGTATAATTTCTGCTGTAAATTTTAATAAACTGAACCAGATCTCACAAAAAAACACTTCCATCATTCAAATTACAACTCTAGGTAGCTGAAAGATCCAATTTAATGAAGAATGGTACTCTTTTCTTCTTCCACAAGGAAAAATATCATGGGGAAATGGATTTGACAAGTCACCCATATTCATTTCCAATCATTATTGCATCTTGTTAGTGGGTGGGGGAACAATTTTGAGTTTCTCTTTTCCCATTCTTCTATATATTATAAAACCTCTCATTTGAGAGGGGGGATATTCTGGGATGTGGGGAAACTATGTAAAAATTGTTTCTCAAGACCAATGAGTTGTAAGCCTTCACATGGGTCTGGCGAGTGTTTTTGTGCCTATATTCCTCACATGTAATGGACTATGCATATTCTGAAAGCAATGAAATATTTGTTTTGTGGTGTTTCCTTCAACCCTAGCATTTGTTTTATTGTATTTCCTTCCCTCTCCATTCTTGTTGTTGTATTATGTGCATGTATTTCTCATTTGCAGGTTCCACTTATTGTGTTTCATGGAGAATAGATGGTGAATGAAGCCTTGGGTTTGTGTCACAATTTTCTAGCCTCTTCCTACTTCATTTTCCTTATCCCTTCTCCCTTAGCAGGATATTTTCAAACCCTATTTGTGGTGTTATCACCTCTGTTAGTATAGAATTTCCTATTTTCATGCACTTTTCTCTCTCCTCGGTCCCTTGGATTGTTAGAGTAGGGTTAGATAGTTGTATTTCCTTCCTTAGGAGTAGTTTATCATTAGGATTAGGTAGAGGAACCATCCTTCTATGGAAGTTTTTATCAAGTAGCAAGTTCCACAACTTGAGAGACAATCTCATGTTACCTAAAAACATTAATTTCTCATCCACACATTCATGACAAATCATAGGGTGTTTGTTTTTTGTGATAACAATTGAATAATGCCTTGTATGATGGGTTTAAAGCACTTAGAAACTTCTATTCACTAATTTTTGATGTGTTCATAGTGAATATTCAGCCTTTGGAAGCTTTGCAGCAACACATATGGTGACTCCACTGATTTAGGTAACCCATTTCCTCAGTGTCAAACCTTTCCCTTTCCTTCCATTCATTATTTCTTTTCATTCTTTCATTTTCCTTTCATTCATGAAGTTGTGAAATCATGACTTCATTCCCTCATTAGAACCCTCAATTGCAGTAATAGTATCATTACCCTCTACCTCCTTGTTTTGAGAATCCTTCCACAAATATGTTTTAAGAGCCTTGTCATGAAGAATCTGCATATAACCCACCCCCAATGACCCAAATGGTTATTTTTCTAACCAAAATGTTTATCAAGAACAAGGTTATACAGGTGATGGTGGAAAATTCATGGAAAATGCTTCTTTTCAAAGAAAAATTCAACGAATGGAGGCAAGCATGATGAAGGTTAGAGCTACATGTTCAATAAAGACAGCCAAGATTGCTTTTAGGAAGCCCTATCTATGGATATTCCCTATACCAAATTGGTTCAATCCTCGACAGAAGTTGGAGTTTATGGCTGAAACCACACCTCAAATTTAAAAATGGGTTGAAGAAATGGAGGCTCGCCAATCTAGTGTTAGGCAACCCTATCAAAATGGGAACCCTACACTACCATCTCAAATCCCTACCTTTTATCCTTCCCAACCTGAACCATCTCAGCTTGAATTTCATGTTCCTAGCTTTTTGACTGCTCCCATTGAGGATTCCCCTTCTCCATCTTCTTCCCTTCCCCCTCATCTTCAATTTTCCACCCTCTTTTATTCCAAACTCTAACCTCCTCCACAAGAATAAATCACACATTTCCCCTCAATGTGAGCATTACAAAAATTAAATGAAACCCAACCCACCCACCTCTTGCATTCGCAAACCCATTTTGGGAAGAAACAAATCATAAAATCAATCGAGGAGGGAAGCAAATTGAAGATCCCAGTAGAGAAGAAATCTCACAAAATTTTAAGTATTGGGATTTAAATTTTGAATCCAGCCAAATGCCACAGTTGGTTAAGCCTTCAATAGAAGTTTGGATTGAAGAACACAAGATAGAGGCTAATTGTGAAGAAGAACAGGAACAAGAAGAAGATGACCAATAATATCTTTACTCTGAATGTAGTGTGCATGATGAAACCATGTTCATAGAGGTTGTTGATGTATCCCATCTTACAAAATCAAAAGAGCGGGAATCAACTTCAATAGAGGAGCACAAGGAAGATGACATCCAAGGGGAGTGTCTGACAGAGTTTGATCATGAAGAGGTTGATTTCTTATCAGACTTGCAAGATTAGATTGGTGAAGAATAAACCATTGCTTATGTATTTCCACCACCTATCTTCCAATACAAGAGCCTATTGCTATAGAAAAATCCCAAAAATCAGCCATGGAGGAAATTGTCAAAGAAGAGATTTTTTCCCAAATCAGTCTGCATGAGGAGAATGAAAAGTAATTTGATTTTTCAGAATTTATGCTTGAGGAGGAGATACATGATGAATCAATTGCAAAATCAAAATTCATCATGCATCTTTTGAAGATTTGTTTTTGGAAGAAGAACAAGGATTAGATTGTCTTACAAACAACTTTATTCATGGAAAGAAAAGTCTACATGATGCTCTCATTCATGGGGTTGAGCTTGAAAGGAATGGGAAAATAAAAAAGATCATCTCATTGATTCCCAAAACCCCTTTCCCAATTAGGTATCTGGCTAGTCTAGAGCCAAAGAAGAATTTATAACTAGTCATGCTCACTTTAGAGCATGAGGAAGAGCTACAATGTATCAAGAATCAGTTGCATTACCTCTCAAATCCAAATGTAGAACAACTAAAAGTGGTATTTTTTTCTATTTCTAGCTGAAACTTTGATGAAAAGGGTGGAAAATTAACTTTAAATTATTTTTTCACTCTTCTTTAAGACCATGTTCAGTGCCAAATCAGTCACATGGTCTAAAACTGTAAGAAAGGGAAGTTATTTCTCCCTACATGTATCAGGATTTGTTTAGCTTCTCATTTTCTTTGGTTGGAGTAGGGTAGGATAGGTTTGTTTTTAGTAGAATAATTTCTTGTGTATACTCTGCATGTCTCCACTTGGAGCATGTATGATTTTCCATTTTGTACATATTTTTTTGGTCTCCTTGTTGCTGCATATTCCATTTGAGGAAGCAATTTCATGGGAAGCAAGGAATTTGGGACAGTTCCAAGTGCAATTCATTATTAAACAACATGAAATTCAAAGAAGTATGCATTGCTTCATACTTGTCAATAAATTAGCATTTGGGTCCATCTTTGAACAATTTTCAACTCTCATTAAGGATCAAGTTCTCCAATTTTTTCAAACTTGGAAAAAATAAAATTTGAGACATTTTTAGATGTTTATTCATTGTCTCATCAAATCAGTTGTAGAGGAAATAACATGAATTTCAATTTCAAAACAATTTTTCACTCTCATAAAACTTAATTCAGAATATTTTTATGAGGAGAGAATCACTCCAAGATTTAGATTAGATTAGCTCCATGTCCAATTAGTTCAATTTAGGTGGATTCAAGCGTGTGAATTTCAAGTTTCAAATTAGTTTTATATTATCAAGCTGACTCCATGCCCAATGGATTCTTCAAGGCCACTAATCTTTTAATATAGCAAGAAGATTACCCCATTGAGTCACTAAAATGTTATCCAATTTTCCCCCTAGAAAAATTGGCTAACTTGGAAAAATTTGGACTTGGGCAGCTTCATGGGACTTCAATGCAGAATCTGAAAAATCATGTAATTTCCATTTTTTGGGAACTTAAAGTTACTTTAGGGAATTTAGAATTATTTTGATGCACTTCCTTTATCTTCTCAAAGCTCTAAAGATTCAACACTTAGCCAAAAAAATGAAGAAAATTGGAAAAATAGAGAAAATGGGTCATCTGTAGTGTTTTGCGGGTTTTGCGAGTTCAAAAGGAACGATATGAACAAGTTCTCATAGGATCTCAGTTCCCCGCATCTCTACATTTTTTGTAGGTCAAAGAAATAGTGTATTGCGGATTCAGGAGGATTTTTAGGATCCAAGGCGCTGGGTGGAACTAGTTATTTCGGGTCACCTATTCTCCGCATCCCTGAAAAAATTCGTAAAGAGGAGTTTGGGAGCCGCAAATCGAAGGGAGCGCCAAAGGTAAAGTGTTGTGTAGATATTTTGAGTGTAGAGAGAATAGGGTAGTGGGGAACACATTCCCTATGGAATGATTTTCACCACAGAGGCTTAGAAACTGTAAATTGAAGGGCGAGGGTGTAATGCGAAAGATCGAGGACTTATGGGCATCAAGGGCTGGGGTGGAATAGTTCCCAAGTTCCACCCATGGCCCAAATATATGATTCACAAAAAAAAATCAGTTCATTGTAGATAAAGCAGAGATTAGAGGCACATAAGGAACAGTTCCAGAGTTCCATGAGTTCCCTAAAAAATTAAAAAATCTGTAAGGTAAAGGGGTGGTGTCCCCAGATTTTGCCCTGAAATATGGGACTACCCATTTGAAAAAAAAATCATTCTTTTAAAATAGCGGGTCTTTTGTGTTTTTATTTCCAGAAGATGTCTTTATTATGATATGATATTCCCAGTGAATCATATGAGCCAATTTCAACAAATACCCAGATGCCCAAACTCATTTTATCCCTCCACCAAGTTTTGTCTGCGGGAAATTTTTATTTAATTATTTATTGAATAAATAATGCCCCGTTTGAAGTAAATTGTGCTCCGGTTGAATCCTGTTGAAGTTTTACATGCCAGTATTCACTCATCTCATTAGGGTTTTCACTAGGAATGAATTCAAGGCATTGTCTGCAACTTTTGGCAACATGTTTTTTGCTTTTATTTATTTCTTTTGCATTTTTCTCCGGTTTTCTCCATCAGTTTCTCTGTGAAATTCCCCTAGGTAAATTCCTTCACCAGTATAGTCTTGTTTAATTACCCAAAGCATCTGGATATCATCTACCGACACAACACCAGAAGGAATCAGCCTCAAAATGCAAACTTCTGACCAAAAAAGATGAAGTCATGCACAAAAAGCCTCTCCCAGGCAAGTCACATTTTTTGGAATTAATGAGTGTAAGCTGTAGTGGAATTTTTAGCAGTCGCAGGCAGGTGAGGATTTCTTACCTACCTTGCAGGGTACTTTTTCCCATGAAGTCAAAGTCACTTAAGCTGCAATGGGAAAAATTAGAGGCAACATGCAGGCAGGAATTTCTTACCTGCCTTGCAGGGTGAAAATTCCCATTATAAAATAAAGAAAAATCATTTAAACCACCGATGGGAATTTTTTGCCTTCCTAGCAAGCTAACTTTTCCCACCAAAGAGGTTTATGCACCCATGCAAGTCGCATTTTATCAAAGGAAGAAGGGATTTTTAGAGCTGTAAGTGCACCTTGAAAATTCCCATCAGAAGTTGACTTCTTAATTTTAGAATTCACCCTTGCCAAAAGGTGGGACCCATTTTGGGGCATTATGGCAAAAACAAAGCGTGAATTTCTAACTTGCCTTGCAAGGTAAAAATTCCCATTATGATAAGTCAAATAACTTAAATGGAAGAGGGGAGTTTTGGAGCTGCAGTGCATGGTGGAAATTCCTATCAAGTTGACTTTTTATTTTTAGCAATTCCTCTTGCCAAAAAGTGTGACCCACCTTGGGTGAATAACAATGCATTTAATAATATGTATTAATGGTTTATTCACCCAATTTTGGCGCTATAAATAGAAGAAAAGTCAATGCAAATGGAAGCGCTAAGGAGAAGTCAAGGATGCATGCTAAAAATAAATAAAATGAATTTATTTAAAAAACAGCCAACAACATACGAGACCTGGTGCGCCCAAATTAGATGAATAAACATGTTTATTAATTAATTAAATTGCCAGGAATAGGATGAGGCAATTATTAGAAATAGAATGTTGCTGGATGTTATATAAGCATGGGATGCCATAAGGGATAAGACAGTTAATTCTTTTTGATGAGGATTTCAGCTTGGACAGGTTTTGGCGCCAAAGGAAGGAGGATGTTTCAATAATAAAGTATTTTCCACTGCTAGGGAAGCTTCTAGTTTTAGGCGCCTAGGGTTGGAATAGCCCAATTTTTGTCTTTGATGAGTATGTACATGTTAGTATAATGTGCTCTAGGTGAATTAAATAATATTTTTGCTTGCTTTGCATGCAAGCAAAACCTCGAATTCTTAAGGCAGCGGGCTTTATATGCATATTTTTGGTGATAAAAATCAAGTATTCATGCTCATGGACTCCATCTTTGTTTGAATAAATTGCAGGTATTCATCACAGGTGCTCAAATCAATGTAAGATACATTGAATATATGTTTTGAATCTGAAGAAATTGCCAGATATGCACAAATTGATCCAATTGCAAGGGATTTCGGCAGAATTAAAAGAAAAAGAGCTTAGACAAAGATTGTTCCAGCCATGATGAAGCATGATGAAAGAAAAGGATTAGCAAAATCATGCATAGACTTCTAGATTTGCTGAAGTCAATGATACAAACATAGGCCCTGAATTTATCACCAATTTGATTGACATATCCAACTCTCATAACTGCAAAGGCTTCTGGCATAAATTCATCCTCTTGTTTCTAACGCATGGCTCGTGTGGAAGTCAATGCATGGATAATTCCTTTCAGAAGCTTGTGCATGTGCTCCCAATATTCCAATTGAAGTCTTCATTGAATTTACTTGTGTTTTCCTTCACCTGGAGTGCTTTCTAGAATTGAAAATTGCTCATATAAAATTTTAAATAAAAGATGATGAGTTTTGTCTGAATTATTTACAACAAACATCTCACTAGTGCATGTATTGAAGAAGAACTGCAAAAAATTCAAGGATATAAGGGGAAAACAGGTCAGAGGCAATAGCACCGCATATGAAAATCATAGTCAATTGCTTCTAGATCTAGTTTGGTGAGAATCAAAGGAAAGAATTCAACAACATATGGGAGTATCTTAGATCCACGGCATAGATATCATTTAGATAATTCATTGCTAAAATAGATGAAGTAGAAGTACAATATAGGGTGGATCAACATGTAGAATATGGAAGAAGAAAAAGACTGAGGAGGGTTACAATTCTTCTTCTTATTTCTTTTCCCCTTTATTTTATTCTCTTCGACAAAGTAATCGAACAATCAATTAAATTCTAAAACTTAAGTGATTGGTTGAAGATTTGTTTACTTGAAGAAGTCAATTACTTGGAAATAAGTGGCAGACATGCAAAATATAAGGTTCTATTTTTCAATTATAAACCATGCATGTCATCCAAAGATGAATTTTAAGAGGAATATTGTCCAATTTTTTTCCCTTTTCATTGCTTCCCCATGCGAAAATTCATTTAAAGCTTTCTATTTGTAATTGCCCTTTATACACTATAAATAGAGGAAGAACCTATGGCTTAGAACATAAAAATTTGTAATTAGCATTCTTGTGTTCTATACTTTGAGCTGAAACCTTTCATAACTTTATGACAAGCAAAGGAATAAAGAGGAGGAAGATTTTTGGATAATTTTGAGTCAACAGGTGGATTTTGTTTTTTATTTATTTCTAGATTTATTTATAAACTTTGTGTTATTCTAGATTTAGATCTGAAATTTTCATTTTTATTTGATTTCTTTGTTTAATGATTTGTTTGTTTTAATCTATGTGCATGCGAACAACTCTGTAAACTATTGATTGGGTTGCACATCCTCTCTACTTTCTTTTGCGTTTCCTATTATTTTCCTCTCTTCTACAAATATTTTCCTTTCTCTTATAGTTGCTTATTTGCTGCAAAATTGTCTAGCTATGGTTCATGAGCTGTATAGTTAAAGTAAAACCAAAAGATAAATACTAGGAAATACAATTGACAAAAATATTTCATGGGAGCATCACCGGTAAATGAGGGAGATTTATCTCATGACTTCCTAGGTTTTCAGTCTGTGCAAAAAATCTAGCCAACAAGGGTGACTATTATATCTTAGATGTACATGTGACTCCCTTGATCTATGATTGGAACATGTGTTCCATACCCAACCCATCAATGGCACCGAACTCACCATATATTTTGTCTCATATGCACATAACAGGGAAAACCCAGGACTTTTTAGAAGATGCATATTCAAGAAGCTATGGATCATGAAATCCTCTATCTGCCATGAGATGGTAGAACTCACTAGATGAGCCTTGCACTATATAGATAGGGGGCTAATGTAGTATCTAGGTGTGTAGTCGTGGCGATGTGTAGAAAATAATTAAGAAATATTTTGGCTATACCCTGTTTTAGGGGTGGACAATATATAGGTATAGACAGTTGTTATACCCGTGAAACCTTTTATGGTTTATTAGTTTATATCACTTCCTATTTTATAGGAAGTTGTTTACCAATTGCTAAGGCTATATAATAGCCTTTGTAATGTTCTCAATAGATATCTAGAATGAATTGAATATATGTGTCTTAATATTTTTCTAGTGTATCATTTTTTCTACAAGTTTTAATAAACTGAACCAGATCTCACATCTGGTATCAAAGCATGTTGTTCTTGATGGAAGAGTAAATTATTCAGAGGGGAAAGTATAATTCTCATCTTGCTCCGAGTAATGGGAGTTGGAAATTTGTATACAGCCAAGTGATTAGCATATAAGCTTCTTTTAGGATAGTCTCTGAATTCATTTTGGCTTGGTCCAATTTTTGTAAGGTTTACGTCTCTAGCAATGCATGGAGACATTCATACCTTAGTATTGTGTAATCAAAAGTCTATTGAGGGTGGTCTTATTTACAACTTGGAGCCAAATGAATTTCATTAAATTCTGTGTAAGAAAAGAGCAGGCCATCTATGTTGATCCTATGAATGTAGCGTAGAAGAGTTTTTGGAGGAAGCTTATAGAGGCATCATATCTAATACTGCATATTTATGCACCCTCGGGTCATTGGTCATAATTTGGCATCTTCTGTAATAGATATGAGGCTTTATTAATAATATGCATCTTCTAGTTAAATGGCCATCACGTCAGACCACTCTTCTACTAGTCATATCCAAGTCGAGCTCGTTATTTTCTTACCTCTACTACAGTTGCATTGCGTCAGATATTCAGATATGAGCGTATTGCTTTGGGGACCAGCTATGTTTTGATCCATTTTTTCATTGCATTAACTCTACTCATAGTCATCTCATGACCTTGCCGCGGACTCATTACTTCATTGCATCTTAAGTCTGAGATTATAGAATATTATCACCACGCCTTGTAAAATCTACTTTATCACTGATCTAACATTTGGTAGAAAATAAGTGAGATCTATTTTATGGAATATTGTTTGAATATTCATTTACATGCAGCAGTCAATCTATATTAGTCTCTTTTTTCGACTCACCTCCTGTGCATCTCAAGATCTGTCTGCATTCAACTCAACGTGTAGTTATTATATTCAACTTGGCGTGCATTCACAACCCAGACTTCCTCCTCAAGTATCTCACAGCTCAAGCTTTGTTGTAATGGCATTTCTCATGAGTTAATCGAATGCTTCCTAATTGGAGATAGAGTCTTCAACAACCACAAGAGACCTATTACAATCCAAAGGTGTGCTTTCAAATTTAAAAGAAAGTATTCTTTTGTAACAGGTCAAGTCAGGGTAATACCACGTGGAGAAAGTTTTTGAAAATTTATATAAATATAAAGGAGTGTACATTTTTCAATAGTGGTTCAGTTTATTATATGTCAGTGAGATAAATCCGAGTATATGTGATTAGGTGGGTTTTTTAAATTGATTCATCAATGAAATGTCATTTTGTTGTCAAGATTGTCTAATATTTCTGTGTCAAAAGTCTTCTATTATTTGTAAGGTCATTAAAAGTAATGTTTTAAGTCTTTAAGTGTCATTATTTTGTATTGGTAATTTTGTTATCATAGAATGGGTCATTATAAAAGTCTGAAAAATAAAATAAAATAAAAATTCATGGATGCATTTTTGGTGTTACCCGACATCCAAAAAATAAATTTTTTCGCATTGTGGGAGGGAAGAAAAGAATAACGTGGAAATTGTTGAGCTTCAACGTCCAATCTGCTAAGTGAGCAACGCAATAATGGAGGATGGAGGCATCGTAGGATGGAGGTCAATCAACAACCTCTCATCATTCACCAATGACAGGACTGCTTCACTGATTTGGTGGCACGTGTGTGAAGTGTGTTTGTTTTCAGTTGTGCAAAATAAGAACATATGTATATTCATGTTCATATGTATATGTGAGTATTCATACATAATTCCCCAATAGAATAACATAGTGAAGATCAAATACCACAGTGAAATGCAACATCACGAGTCCTGAAGAGGTTGAATAGTTAGATGTGTTCTTGTTCATACCTAGGTTTTTGGTTAACCTCTGAAAAACCATTAAAGGCTGCTCATATGTGTTCCTGCTTGAGTTCCCAAACTGTTATGTCAAATTCGTTCCCTAGAGTGATTGGTTGATAAGAAGATGATTCTTGAGCGTGTTCCCATCCTCATCGGTCAGATGTGTTCTCGAAAGTGCATGGTTGATAATAATTTGATGTGTTCCTTCTTCTACCTTCAGTTTGAGTGTGTGCCAAGATCATGAGCAAGCACAGGTGGTAGGCTGCAGAGAAAGTTTGAAATTTCTTTTGCTACCATGTAAACATTAAGAGGGGGAATGTTAGGAAAATTAATATTTACATGGTTTTTGGATTCACCATAGTTGGTAAATATTTTTGCTATATTGTTTTAACAACAATATATTTCTAGAGGGTTGTTACACCCATGAAACCTCTTACGGTTTATTGGTTTATATCTCATCCTATTTTATAGGAAGTTGTTTTCCAATTATTATGGCTATATAATAGCCTTTGTAATGTTCTCAATAGATATCCCGAATGAATTAAATATTTTTGTCTTAATATTTTATGGTGTATAATTTCTACTGTAAATTTTAATAAACTGAACCAGATCTCACAAAAAAACACTTTCGTCATTCAAATTACAATTCCAGGTAGCTGAAAGATCCAATTTAATGAAGTATGGTCCTCTTTTCTTCTTCTGCAAGGAAAACGATCATGGGGAAATGGATTTGACAGGTTTCCCATATTCATTTCCAATCATTAATGCATCTTGTTGGTGGGTGGGGGAACAATTTTGAGTTTCTCTTTTCCCATTCTTCTATATATTATAAAACCTCTCATTTGAGAGGGGGGATATTCTGGGATGCGGGGAAACTATGTAAAAATTGATTCTCAACACCAATGAGTTGTAAGCCTTCACATGGGCCTGATGAGTGTTCTTGTGCCTATATTCCCCACATGTAATGGACTATGCATATTCTAAAAGCAATAAAATATTTGTTTTGTGGTGTTTCCTTCAACCCTAGCATTTGTTTTTTTGTATTTCCTTCCCTCTCCATTCTTGTTGTTGTATTATGTGCATGTATTTCTCATTTACAAGTTCAACTTATTGTGTTTCATGGAGAATAGATGGTGAATGAAGCCTTGGGTATTTGTCACAATTTTTTGGCCTCTTCCTACTTCATTTTCCTTATCCCTTCTCCCTCAGTAGGATATTTCCACACCCTATTCGTGGTGTTATCACCTCTGTTAGAGTAGGATTTCCTATTTTCATGCATGTTTCTCTCTCCCTAGTCCCTTGGATTGTTAGAGTAGGGTTAGATAGTTGCATTTCCCTCCTTAGGGGTAGTTTAGCATTAGGATTAGGTAAAGGAACAATCCTTATATGGAGGTTTTTCTCAAGTAGCAAGTCCCACAACTTGAGAGACAATCTCATGTTACCTAAACACATTGATTTTATCATCCACACATTCAAGAAAAATCAGAGAGTGTTGTTTTTTTGTGATAACAATTCTAGCACACTTGATGGGACGGGTTTGAAGCACTTAAAAACTTCTACTCAATGAGTTTTGATGTGTTCTTGGTGAATATTCAATCTTTGGAGGCTTTGCAGCAACACATATGGCAGCTCCATTGATTTAGGTAACCCATTTCTTGAGTGGAAAACCTTTCCCTTTCCTTACATTCATTTTCATTCATTATTTCCTTTCATTCTTTCATTTTCCTTTCATTCATGAAGTTGTGCAACCATCACTTCATTCCCTCATTGGAACCCTCAACTACAGCAATAGTATGATTACACTCCACCTCCTTCTTTTGATAATCCTTCCACATCAGTTTTATGATCCCTATCATGAAGAATCTGCATATAACCCACCGCCACTGACCCACATGGTTATTTTTCTAGCCAAAATGTTTATCAAGAACAAGGTTATTTAGGTGATGGTGGTAATTCCATGGAAAGTGTAGATTTTCAAATACATATTCAAGGAATGGAGGCAAACATGATGCAGGTCATAGCTACATGTTCAATAAAGGAAGTCAAGATTGGTTTTAGGAATCCCTATGTAAAACTGGTTCAATCCTCGACAGAAGCTAGAGTTTATAACTGAAACCACACCTCAAATTAAATAATGGGTTGAAGAAATGGATTCTTATCCATCTAGTGATAAGAATCCCTAGAAATAGGGGAACCATACACTACCATATCACATACCTATGTTCTATCCTTCCTAACCCACACCATCTCAGCCTAAATTTCATGTCCCTAGCTTTCTTGCTGCTCCCATTGAAGATTCCCTTTCTCCATCTTCTTCCCTTCCCTCTCATATTCAATTTTCCACCCTCTTTTTTTCCAAACTCCAACCTCCTCCACAAGAATAAATGACACCTTTCCCCCTAGTGTAAGCATTGCAAAAAAAAATGAAACCCAACCCACCCCTCCTCTTACATTTCCAAACCCATTTTGGGAAGAAAAAAATCATAAAATCAGTCAAGGAGGGAAGCTAGTTGAAGATCCCAACAGAGAAGAACTCTCACAAAATTTGAAGGTTTGGGCTCTAAAGTTTTAATCCAACCAAATGCCACAAGTGGTTAAGCCTTCAACAGAAGTTTGGATTGAAGAACACAAGATAGAGGTTGATTTTACAAAAGAGCAGGAACAAGAAGAAGATGACCAACAATATTTTTAATCTAAATGTAGTGTGCATGACGACACCATGTTCATAAAGGTTGTTGATGTATCCCAACTTACATAATCAGAAGAGTGGGAATCAACTTCAATAGAGGAGCACAAGGAAGATGAGATCTAAGGGGAGTATCCCATAGAGTTTGATCATGAAGAGGATGAATTCTTATTAGACTTACAAGATTACATTGGTGAAGAATAAATCATTGAACTTACTACTTTTGTATTTTCACCACCTATCTTCTAATACAAAGAGCCTCTTGTTGTAGAAAAACTCCCAAAAATCAGCCATGGAGGAAATTTTCAAAGAAGAGCCTGTTGCCCAAATCAATATGCATGAGGAGAATGAAAAGGAGTTTGATCTTTCAAAATTTATGCTTGAGGAGGAGGAGAGTCATGATCAATCAGTTTCAAAATCAGAAGTCATCATAGATATTTTGCAGAGTTGTTTGTGGAAGCAGAACAAGGATCATATCATCTTGCAAGAAATTTTATTCATGGAAAGGAAAGTCTACATGATGCCCTCATTCATGAGGATGAGATTCAGAGGATGAGATTCAAAGGAATGGAAAAATCACAAGCATCATTCCATTGGTTCCCAAATCCCCTTGCCCAATCAATTATTTGGCTAGTCTAGATTTAAAGAAGGAGTTGCAACCAGTCATGCTCACTTTAGAGCATGAGGAAGAGCTACAATATACCAAGGATCAGTAGCAATACCTCTCAAATCCAAATGTAAAACAACTATAAGAGGTATTTTTTCTATTTCCATTTGATACTTTGATGAAAAGGGTGGAAAATTAACTTGAAATCATTTTTTCACTCTTACTTAAGGCCATGTTCATTGCCAAATAAGTCACATGGTCTAAAATTTTAAGAAATTGAACTTATTTATCCCTACCTATATCAATCTTTGTTTAGCTTCTCATTTCCTTTGGTTAGATTAGGGTGGGATAGGTTAATTTTCAGTAGAAAAAGTTTCGATGCACACTTTGCATGTCACCACTACAAGCATGTATGATTTTCCATTTTGTACATAGTTTTTTTGGTCTCCTTGTTGTTGCATAGTCCATTTGAGGAAGCAATTTCATGGGAAGAAAGGCGATTGGGATATTTCCAAGTGCGCTTCTCTATTAAACAACATGAAATTTAGAGAACTCTACAATACTTCATACTTGTCAAGAAATTGGCGTTCGAGTCCATCTTTGAACAATTTTCAACTCTCATTAGGGACCAAGTTCTCCAATTTTTTCAAACTTGGAAAAAATAAAAATTGAGACAGTTTTAAATGTTTATTATTTGTCTCATCTGATCAGTTGCAGAGGAAACAAGATAAATTTTAGATTCAAAACAATTTTCCACTCTCATAAAACTTAATTCAGAATATTTTTTTGAGGAGAGAATCATTCCAAGCTTCAGATCAGATTAGCTCTAGGCACAAGCAGTGCAATTTAGGTGGATTCAGGGGTGCAAATTTCAAGTTTTAGATTATTAGGCTGACTCCATGCCCAATGGATGCTTCAAGGTCACTGATCTTTTAATCTAGTAGGAATATTACCCTGTTAAGTCGTCAAACTATTATCCAATTTTTCCCCTACAAAAATTGGCTAACTTGGGAAAATTTGGACTTGGGCAGTTTCATGGGACTTTAATGCAGAATCTGAAAAATCATTTAATTTCCATGTTTTGGGAACTTACATCTACTTTAGGGATCTTAGAATTATTTTTATGCACTTCCGTTGTCTTCTCAAAGCTCTAAGTATTCAACACTTAGCCAAAAAATTAAAAAAATTAGGAAAATGGAGAAAATTGGGTCATCTGTAGTTTATTACGGTTTTGGCGGGTTCAGAAGGAACCTGACGAACAAGTTCTCGTGGACTCTTAGTTCCCCGCATCTCTGAATTTTTTACATGTCAAAAGAAATAGTGTATTGTGAGTTTAGGAGGAGTTTTGGGATCCAAGGCGTTGGGTGGAACTAGTTCTTTCAGGTCACTTGTTCCCTGCATCCCCGAAAAATTTGCAAAAAGGAGTTTGGGATCCACATATTAAAGGGAGTTCTGGAGGTATAGTGTTGTGTAGGGGTTTGGAGTGTGGAGAGAAAAGGGTCACAGGGAACACATTCCCCGTGGAACATTATTCCCCACAGAGGCTTGGAAACCACAAAGTTAAGGGCGAGGGTGTAATAAAAAAGATCGAGGATTTGCTAGCACCAAGGGCCGGGGTGGAATAGTTACCAAGTTCCACCCATGGCCCAAATATCCGATTCACAAAAAAAATCATTTCATTGTAGATAAAGTGGATATTAGAGGCACAAAGGGAATAGTTCCAGATTTTCATTAGTTCCCTGAAAACCTCAAATATATGTAAGGCAAAGGGGAAAATTAATTTAATTACAGACTGTGACAAGGAATCTAGAACCTGTGTTCCTCACGATACCCCTTGAACCCGATTAGCCATATATTTTTCTCAGATGCACCGAATTTCAAAAACTTTGACTTTGTTGACATGTCTCTTCAAGCACTGCTTCATGAAATCCAAAAAATCCAACTTTGGTAGAAGTAGGTGGACGAAAAAAATGAAAAAAACACTTCCATCATTCAAAGCACAACTCCAAGTAGCTGAAAGATCCAATTTAATGAAGTATAGTCCTCTTTTCTTCTTCCACAAGGAAAAGGATCATGGGGAAATGGACTTGGCAGGTCACCCATACTCTTTTCCAATCATTAATGCATCTTGTTGGTGGGTGGGGGAAGAATTTTGAGTATCTTTTTTCCCTCTCTTTTCACATTCTTCTATATATTGTAAAACCTCTTATTTGAGAGGGGGGTATTCTCGGATGTGGGAAAACTCTGTAAAAATTGTTTCTCAACACTAAGGAGTTGTAAGCCTTCACATGGGCCTAGAAAGTATTATTTTTCCTCTATTCCTTGCATGTAATTGACTGTGCATAGTCTGAAAGCAATAACATATGTGTTTTGTGGTTTTTCCTTCAACACTAGGATTTGTTTTATTGTATTTCCTTGCCTCTACATTCTTGTTGTTGTATTTTTTGCATGTATTTCTCATTTCAAGGTTCATATTGTTGTGTTTTATGGATAACATGTGGTGAATGAAGCCTTGGGTTTGTGTCACAGTTTTCTGGCCACTCCCTACTATATTTTCCTTCTCCCTTCTCCCTCAGCAGGATATTTCCACACCCTGTTCTTGGTGTTATCACCTCTGTTAGTGTAGGATTTCTCATTTTCATGCATTTTTATATCTCCTTGGTCCCTTGGATTATTAGAGTAAAGTTAAATATTTGCATTTCCTTCCTTAGGAGTAGTTTAGCATTAGGATTAGGTAGAGGAGTTAGCACTCTTTGGAGGTTTGTCTCAAGTAGCAAGTCCCACAACTTGACAAACAATTCCATGTTACCCAAAAACATTGATTTCTCATCCATTCATTCATTAAAAATCATAGGGTTCTATTTATTCTTGATAACAATAACCTCCTCAAAAATATACTCATGATTATTTTTTCTAGCCATTATACCCCCAGTTTGTTCAAAAACATCATTTTTTGTAAAGAAATTTGTGAACAATCCCCACAAGAGAATCATTTCAAACTTGGAACATACATTCCTCTCATCAATCCCTACATTTATAGATATTGTACATCATCTAAGAAGAATAATTGTTACACTTTTGAAAAAAAAAATCATTCCTTGCTAAAAATACTTGCAAACCCCATGTGCTAAAAATTGTTTTCGTATTTTCTCTCAAACCTCATTAGAGAATCCCTTCAAAATTGGAGCATTGTTTCTCCTCACCCATATGGTTCCATGGAATCAAAAATCACTAAAATAGGACAATAATTTCTCCTAGAATGAAAAATTAAAATTTCTCCCTTTCCTCCATTAATGTCAATTTTCAAGCTTTTCCCACAGCCAGAATCCATTTTCAAAATTCTCGTTGATTATGAAGAGATAATATCACCAAATTCAGAGTGTCTATTTTTATTTGGAAAAAATTTCCAACAAACCGATTCCGATCTAATTTGGATTTGATTTTCTCTTGTTTTTCCTAAAATACCAAATTAGCTACCTATAACTCTCAAATTTACAAATTTTCGGAAACGGTTGTGGAATCCAATTTCAATTTAACCATAGCATCCTTGACACTTCCTAAGGTGAACAAGATCATAAAAATGTAGAATGAATTTCCATTAATCTAGATATGAGCTCATTTCATTTTTAGTGCATGAAAAACCTGAGCATTGGAAATGGTAGTGTTTGGTAACCTGAGTCAACGTACACAGGAGGATTGTTGATCACAAAAAATCCAATTGAATTTTTTAAAGGATTTCACAAGGGGGACCAAGGTTATGAGCATTGTTATGTTTTAGCTAGGGATTTTCAAGCAGCTCTAAACATTGTCATCATTGTCGAGTCCGAGGTGTGTGTGGTAAAAGTGCATTCTTCATGATGGTCATAAGAGGAGTGTTTTCTCATATGAAATAAAGGATATCATGTCCATATGTTCATCCTACCATTTATCACAGAAGTGAAGAGGTGAAAATAGATATTTCAAGATATAGAAAAAGGTGACCATTCCAGATAAGGCATGAAATATCATTTTTAGGTCCAAAAAGAGATGTGTTCCAATCAGATAAGCAGTCGAGAAAGATCATGTCCAGATGCGGAATTCATCTGCACCATGAAGGAAGAGTGAGACTTCATTCTATGACATTTATTTTGTCTCTTTTCTTCTCTCTTTCTTTCTCTAGGTTTCTATTTCTTCGTTAAGGATTACACTTTAAGTTGAAAATTCTCATGGAAATGTAAAGAGCCACTGGATTTGACTATAAATTGTAATGCTCTCTTTATTCCAAGGGATAAATTTTTTCCCTCTCTAGAAATTTGTATTCTTTTATTCCCTTACATTTTAAGTTTCATCCATTCCCATCTTATCACTTAGCTGAGCACATGTTGGCATTTGTAAGAAGTTGAAGAACTTGGAGTCTTCTTTGTGGAATTAATAAAACTTGATCAAGCTTTGTATTTGCCTTTGAATTATCCATTTCATTACCTTGTGATGTTGTGTTGTGCTTGCATGTTTCCTCCAATTGAGCAGAACATACTCAAGGATATCGGTACATGGAATATGTTTTACTACCATTAACATAACTCTCTCCCTCTTTTCCCACTATTTCCCTCACGGTTTTATCCTCCTCCACCTTATACATTTCTCCCTCTCTCATACTATTGCAGTTACAACAAGGGTTTTTCTACACTTTCACCGGTCTTTGACCATCCCCAAGAATTAGAAATAGTGTAAATAATCCATATTTTAATAAATGGGACTCACCCCATATTGAAGCGAAGGGATTCAATCCTATGAGAGTTGACAAAACCCATATTTTTTCCTTGACAAAACTTTTCACCAACACTCTCCCAACATGAGGTTTTCTCTCCCAACATCAAGTTATCTCTCTTAACACAAGATTGTCTCTTCCTACACAAGGATGTCTATCCCAACATGGGGCTATCTCCCAATCAGGAAATACATCCTAATAAGGGGTTGTTTCTCCCATCATGGGGTTGTTTCTCCCAATATAGGGTAGTTCTCCAAACATGGGGCTTTACTCTACTAATGGAAATTGTCTCTAGGATATCTCAAGTTCATAATCTCCACATGTCATCCATTTCTTGCATTCACCTATTGTTCTCCCTTACAAATGGGATTAACATTCTCTATACTTGTCTCTAGGAGGTCTTTGCAATGGACTGTTGGTCTTCAACTTATTACTCTTGTAATAAAAGATGATAAAATTTCTTGTTTCCTCTCCCAATTAGGGGCATACAAATGCTTATTCTCCCAAAATAGGGGCTATTTCTTAGAATGCATAGGTATGTATTGTTGTTGTTCATTTCTCTCTCTCAGAGGGTGACTGCCAAAACTAGATCCTACAAACCCAAGTGACAAAGAGAGATCATGACTCCTTCCTATCTCTTCCACTTGACCTTCTTACACTCTTAGTGTCATGGGCTTCTTCTTGGAAAATTCTCTTAGCCTCTACTAGTAGACTTTGATGCTCTACTGATAGACTCTGGCACTCTACATTATTTACAGGACCATATGATGCTCTCCCAACTGAGATGTTGTTCAATTCTCCTTGTTTAATATTATCAAGTGCAAAAAAATATCTTGCATAATAAGTAGTTTTATAATAGCTCACCTTTTATACCATTTTCCTTTCTTGGGGTCTTACAATTTTATATAACTTACATGGATTGTACATACAATTCCATTACAAATGTTTCTCAACTTGGTTCTTTACAAAATGTGCATATAAAAAATTATACTTACATTGAAAAACATTTTTCCATGAAATAAAATGAATGCCGGCATAAATTCATGAAACAAAAATGCTCATTTAAGTGCTACCTTCCCATGTTGATCTTTGGTCACTCTGTCTCCTCTTAGAAGAACATTTCAGCTTGTGTGCATGATATAAGATGTTGATCAACATGTATTTATACTACCATGTAACTTGGAGAAAAATTGATTGAATTTCCCTCTTAATGAAGTGTCTCTTTACCCTTCTTGCCAAATTTTATAAGAAGTGGTAAGAAAAACATGATTGGTTAATCCATATTTCACCCTCAACTAGTGATCTACGTCCACACTTTCTTAAACAAATGGGGTTAGTTTCCCTCAAGATTCTTCAAAAATTGAAACCCAAAAGGTGATTTGGAGATGCAACAAGCATGCTAAACAAAACTTAGCAATGTAAAATACAATCCATGAAAGAAAATAATTTCTTCTCGACCCAAGTTGATGGATGCTCCTCTTTGGGTATGTCCCTCTTGATAGGATATTCTTTGAATAGGTGGGCTTTCTCAATATTTTCTTCTTGAATTGTTGGCACTCGAAACTTTCTTCTTGTTGATATTAAGATAAAATTGTGGATGAATATTCCAACGCTTATCAACCAATTGGCCACTCATATTATAATGCTCATGTAATTCTTGTCCATTTTCTTGGACAATAAGACCTTCTTGCCAATCTCCATGTCTTGACTTGGAAAGTGGTCTTTATAACGAATATCCTCCTTGAAGGGCATAAGAATTCCTATGTATGGACTTCCTCTTCCAACACATGGCCACCAATGGTTAATCATTCCACAAAATAAACATGGTTATGCATACAATTGTTTTTGTATTTCAAGGCCATTCTTCTCATAATTGAAGAAAACATTGGAGTATTTATAATTTTCATCCCTTTTAGGACTGCCCTTTGAGCAAGTTTGATGAGAGGAAATTGCACCATCTATTCCTCTAGGATGTTTTGCATTATTTATGTATGTTTGTCCCATGACTGGAAGGTTGTCCACTTCTTGATCTCCACGCAAGTCTCAGTCTGGTCTCTAGGAAATCTATACAATGGACTCTTTCTCATGATAAAAAGACCGCAAATTGGTTTAAAATATCTCAAATAGGGGTTGTCATCTGCAAAGCTAGTGGCTTGGGCTCTTCCTCTAAAATCTTTTCTTTCTTATGTTGTTTTGGAGCATTCTCCAAATTATTGATAGCCACTAAAATATCTCAAACCTACATTTCCAAAATGCCGCTTGCATAATTAGAAGAATCTAACACAAAAAATGTGTTAGCAACACTTTGGAAAACCATTTCTGATACCAAAGTTGATCCAAAAAAGGCAATTTACAAACACTGCATCAATTTATCCATTTTTAAATACTTATACAATTTCTCAATTTTCCCGTAATCGTTAAAAAATTGGGTTATTCTCAATTGTTTTCGTATTTTTTACATAAAAAACACCATCATAATTAAAAACAACATTAAAATTGAATTTAAAATGTTGAGCAAGTAATGAGAAGAGAGAAACAATGCAAACCATGTTGATAACGGATTTCACCCATGTTTCCCTACATCTCCATGTTCAGAAAATACTTGAACTGCTCTATTACTAACGTAAATACGCTTTTCATACAAATCTTACATCAATAATGAAATTTTTGGTCTGTAATAAAAAATATCACTTCCCTGACCTCCAAGAAAGCTTTGGTTTCATCTCCAATGGCCTTCTCACAATAATCACTCTTCTCTAAAAAAGAGGCTATTATGCTCCATAATAACGGCCTCTCACACCTTATGACAGGTTATTTCTCCTTACAAGGGGAATATAATCATCTCCTTACACAAGTAAATAAATCTCCTTTACAAGAGTGAATAAGTATCCTTTACGAGGGTGAATAAATCTCTCGCTATAAAAAAATCTCTCCTGACAAAGGGCTATTAAATTCTACTTATATGGGAAAACTAATCCTTCTCTAAATGAGGCTCCATTCTCCCCTTACAGGGTTTCCTCTCCACCGAAGCTTATAATAAAGCTTTACAAAAACCTCCAAAAAGGCTTACAAAACCAAACTTTCCTAAGTCTCCCATATAGAGGCCCCAAACTTGGCTAAGTTATGTGAAATACATATGGTGGTCGAAATTTTATAGTGTTTGCTAGAACTGATTTTTAAGGATAAATATTATATCCTTTGGCTAAAAATATTGAATTACCTTGATCTTATCCCACATCCATGGGAATGGGGATTATAGAAGCCTTGTTTAAGTCATTCCCTCCACCGTTTACATTGCTTAAAGGAACACCTTGGAATTTAAATGTGCCTCATGTGTTGGCATTGGTAATGTGTTGGTTGTTGACTCATCTAGTTGGTATGTTGGTTGAAAAATACGTTGAGTCATGCGCTCAAATTAGTGTTGGTTGTTGAGCTCACCCATGCAATGTGTTGACTCAACCATGAACTCACTCAATCTGGTTCACCATGTAATTTGGTCATGAGCTTGATAATGTTGAACTCAACTATGTGAGCTCGGTGGCAAGAAGGCGGTCGGGTCCCCCTCTTGATAATATTAAAATACAAATCATTATATAGTATGTAATGGAGTTATGTGATTGTCATTCAGTTGGTAACTATTCAACCAATATGTAACCACCTCTTCCTAACCACCTCTTCCTATTTAATAAATGGTGTCACACTTATTTGAGTATGCATTCAAGCTTATATGAATTCTTTCTTCTCTTTGCATATCCTAACATTGGTATCAAGGCATCAAAGCTTTGTAGCCCGAGGAAGCTCTTAAAGGGTACGGGAGAGTGCAAATGGTTTGAGGAATCACAGTCACAGTTTGAAATGGCACAAATTACTTATGTCTACAGTCGTGTAGGAAAAATGACTGTTACAAAGTCGAAGCCTGGCTTATTCGCATTTTTAAGGACAAAGAAAAAAAGATAAATGTCAAACTAGCTAAGAATATAGTCACTAGGACATTCGTGAGGCCCAAAAGATGTGGTTTGAGGGTGTGAAGTTGAGGGTTTGTTCGAAGGAAAAATATGTTTCACAAAGGCAAACACAGTCATGGTTGGGAAAAATCACGAGTTTCTAAGCCTGTGTGGGTAGAAAGAAAAATGAGGGCATTCTTTGTTTTGCTTCTCTGATGGATATCTTTATCATTGTGCTTTTATAGCTTTATCACTGCTTACAGTGTTATAGCTATGGATTTATTTTACAGGTGAACAGAAAGATGTGACTTAGGTTCGAGTCCCCCGGGTGAAATTGTTCTCTAGAAATAAGGACAAATCGCAAATCCATTCGAGGAGACAACGAGGGTAGAAAGAACAAAAACGTGAATAGTCGTGTTCCTTAGTAGGTAATAATATTTTTAATATAAGAAAATATAATTCGAGGGTTGATTTGCATAATTAAATATGATTTGACGGGGTAAGTCCATATTATTTTATTATTTATGTTGTACTTTGGAATAATAAAATGGAAAATATTTCATACTTGACTTTTTCGAAGACGCAAAAATTAATGGGCACTAATTCCAATGTATGGAGCCATAAGATTTTAACGCTTGTATAATTTCATGAGTGTGATAAGATAATCAAGGGAAATGAAAAAAGACCTACTACAAACTTTGAGGATTATGACAAATGTCATAAGGAAGCATTATTTCTTCTCAAGTTATCAGTTTCAGATGATATGATACTGGAAGTGTGGAATGCCACTATGGCAAGCACATTGTGGGCTAGTCTAAGGAATAAATATCAGATGTCAGAAAAGAATCAGGCTTTATACCTAAAGAATATGCTCTTTTTCATAAAATTACAAGAAGATGGATCATTTTTTTAGCACCTACTTCGGATGAAAGACCTTCGAGACCAATTATCTTCCATCAAGAAAAAGGTGGACGACGATGGTATGATAGCTCTCGTTCTTAACAGCTTACCTTCTTCGTATGATTCATTTGTTGAGGCACTCCATTTAAGGGCTTAAATTAAAAAACTCACATTTGACAAGGTGAGTTCCTACCTCTTGTAAAAGGAGTAGAGACAAATTCAAGTAGAATCTAATTGTGAGCAATCAGAGAGTGCTCTTGTCACTCATTTAAAAAGCAAGTGGAAACATCATTCTGGTGAGTCATCCACTTGGCATCAAGTCACATGCTATTATTGTCACAAAGTTGGGCACATTAAGAAGGATTTTCGAAAGTGGAAGTATGAAATTTTGCAAAAGAACAAAAATCCATGTGATGAGGAATATGTGGCAGCAGTTGCAAAAGAACAGGATTCAAATGACAGGCATGCTCTTTATTGTCTTATGACATCATGCTCGCATGACATTGGTACTAGTTGTTGGATCATTGACTATGGTGCATCCACACACTTTTCATGTCACAGTGAATGGTATGTTTCATTTACTACAAATATATATTTTGAATTAGTAGTAAGAGTTGATGGAGAATCACTTGCAGTAGAAGGGATAGGAGATATATGCCTTGTATTGAATAATGATCATAAACTATTGGTACGGAATGTTACGTATGTACCTACTAGAGCTCAAAATTGCACCCTGCCCCAAGTCATAAGCAACTCAAGGATTTTGAGGCAACATGGGATTGTCTCCAAGTTGTGGGACCTTGCTACTTGGGACAGACCTCCGGAGAAATTCGGTTCCTCTACCTATTCCTACTGTTAAAAATACTCCTAATGCTAAAAGAAAATCCTAAACTAAATATGCCAAGGGACCAAGGATATAATGAGATGTAGAAAATCAAATCCAAAGCTAAAATGGTGGTGATAACACAAAGAAAAAGGTGACAGACATTGAACACAATCATAATTGGGCCTGCAAATGAAAGAGGTATGCACAATCCATTACAAGGGTAAGAGGAAGGAAAGAATGCAAATAAAAATGAGCTAAGGCAGACAAAACATGCCATAAAATAGATTTGTATTGCTTAAATATATGCACAATCCATTACAATCAAAACAGAAGGCAAGAAATTGTCTGTGGAGGCCAAAATGAAGGCTCAGAGTTCATAGTTGCTTAGGATACCATTTTTACATGGTTCCTTTACAGATCAAAATGTCCATCAATTTCAAAATGAAAGAGTTTACAATATATAGCTCGAAGAGAAAGAGAGAGAAGAGAAGAAACGAGTTTTTTTTAAATCTTCAACCACCAACAGTCTGGATTAAAATCCTTTGCAAAGCACATGGGCACTCTACAAGGACATTATTGTGTCTATTTCATCCTACATAAGGAAATGAATCCATGCTTCATCAATTTTATTGGTTGAGCTACTTGGTTTGATCGTTTTCATGCCCAAGATGCTCTTTTCTCCCTCAAAATGTCATGTTTGCCATTTTTACCAGCCAAATCTCACCAAAATCCTATTTTAATGATGCAAGTTGAAGGGCTCGAGGAGATATTTCTAATGATAAAAATTTTATCAAATTTGGAGCTCTAGGTCGAAAGATATTTCCACTTGAATATTTGTATGTCAGGAGGCACAGGAATTTGACACGTGAAAACCTCTGATTTTCTTGGGGATCAGCCTCTTCCGATGTGTGCATTACTTTTTATTTTGCCATGTTTCCACCTCTAATTGGGTCACGGGATCGGGCTTTAGCTTTTTGTTTTTCCTTTCCTTGGTGAACGAGTTGGCTTTATGAAATACAAGCCAATACGATTATGCCATGTACATTTGCAATTCACCCTTTGAATGACCTTTGTGAAGTATGAGCCAATGAGAAGGCTCCACGTACTTCACCTATCAGTCCTTTGATTAACCACTTCTGACAGTTGTGAAGCATTGACCAATGAGAAAGTATCATGCCTCTACACTATGTCAGACTCTTGATAGCCTTATATGATAACTGTAAAGTGTGAGCCAATGCGAAATCTCCACACAGTTTTCAATTTCAATCTTTTCTTCATTTTCATTTTCCCACTGCAAATATTGGCCAATGAGGAAGCTCCATATAGCTTTTGGGCTTGTCAAAGTTGTTGGATTTTGCATCGCAACTTTCTACTTTCAGGGACCTAGAAAAAAAATTGCTCTTTGAAGTTATTGCCACATAACCCCTATTCACCTCCCTGGCCTTCCAGACCCAACACCCCTATGAAACTTGGATTATTCTGTGGACTTGATAACTACAAAATGTATATTCTTGAGGAAGTGACAAAATGATGCCATGTGTTGGTTGTTGATCTTTTTTTGTTTGTCATTATCTTCACCCATCACGTGTTGGTCTTTAATTGGCTATGGATTTTCTTTGTTGTGTGGGTTTCCATGCTTCCCGAGAGTTTAATTTTCCCACCTAAGTTATATACTAACACTCCTTTGTTCTACGGATTTTAAACATATAACCCACCAATTAATCAAACCTTAGTATCCTACAGGTTTTCAAATGCCAACAATCGGTGCTTTTGATCAATGGAATTTGACGATCGTTTAGACTTCCCAGACCTATGAAACATGGCTAAGTCCATTTTTAATTAGTTGTTCCAAATTAACTAGGGGGTAAATTTGGGATAACAGTTTGGAAACCTCGAGGGGTAATTTACCTGCTAAATTAGATCAATGGCATCTATGAAATCCATTGGGCATGGAGTAAAGCCCAAAAAATTGAAGAAATTGATCTCAACTTTGAAATTTTCTTAACCCTTAGCCGTTATGAACTTAACACAAATTGGAACTACCTAAAATTGATATGTGGAGCTCTAAATAAATCTTTGAAACTGTTCCAACTGTTTGATTCCACTATTAAACCTGATCTTCCTGATCTGAAGCTACCTCGGTTTTCTCTTGAGCTGATTTCTTAGGAGTTTTTAATTCACTTTAAGATTGTCCCAAATCACTGTATTTTTTACCAAGGAAGAGGCACGGGGAAAACCTGACTGAAACTCATCTCTTGGGGAAAAAAAATGCACTTTGAAAGATGCACCATATATGATTTGACCAGTAAAGACTGCCCAAACTAATTTGAACTGTGCAGCATGCAAAAACTATATACAAATAGGGAAAATCATACATGCTTCAAATGGAAACATGCAGAGTGTGCACAAGCACGTGTTCTATTGAAAACAAACCTACACTACCCTACACTAACCAAAGAAATGAGAAGTTAAACAAATTTTGAAACATGCAGGGAGAAATAACTTCCCTTGTTTACAAAGTGTGGCCATGTAATTAATTTGGCAATGAACATAGCCTTTAATAAGAGTGAAAAATTGATTTGAAGTTGGTTTTCCACCCTTTTCTCCAAAGTATTATAGTCATTGTTTTACCCTCAATACCTCTTTATAACCCCAAACGCATCGACCTATCACCCAGCTTACGTTGGATGCTCACCCGAGGCGTGCGTGGGCACCAAGCCCCTCCTTTATGTGAGTTTTACAAGAGATTTCCGCCATTAATGGAAGATTATTTGCAGAAACAGAAGTAAATGTATCTACTTAAAAGGAAAAATATATAACTAACAGATCTACACATCAATGCATCACAAAATCCAAATAAACATTGTATGAAGCACAAGAAACCGGATTTGAGTCATTACAAGCCAAATAACATGAGGGTTTACACCCATAAACACGATGTACATAATAGATCCATGTATATTGATTTAAAAGAGTTTCTGGTAGCCATACAAAAGGGTCATCTTAGACCATATATATCAAATGACAGAGATCCAACCTCTACAAACTAATTTGATCAAATATCCTAACTATGCTTTCCCCATTATAACCCTTATCACAGACCCCAGTACCCATACATATGCTTAATGATATCCCTTACAACCCTCTAGCACCAAGAACTCTAAACCCTAGCATCATGAGCTCCAAACCCTTAGCATTTCGTAACATTTTGGTAGCACCTCGTTACCCTCCTTTTCTATGCACTCCCGTACCTTCTAGCACCTTCGCGCTATCTTATCCCTTTCTCCCTCTTTTTTCCTCTCCTTTTTTTCCTCTCTTCATTCCTATCCCAAGCACTTCTTTAAATAGGATCAGTGTCCACTGCCATGACATCTCTCTAGAGCAAATCGCATGCCAACTGTCAATGTGGTCCTCCATTGACAAATGTCTATCCTCTTTGCAAAACCTTCCACTAACTAAAATGATGCCTCTGGGAATATACCCTACATGGAATATCCTTTTTCTTGGCCTCCAAGGTTCCAGGCTAGCACCTTATCCACTTATCATGCCTAGTTGGGTCCTCACATTTTTCCTCGAGTGACTTCATGATGCCAAATATGGATAAGTCCTTTAAACCCTTGTTCTTCCTCTTGCGCGCACCCTAGTTTCACTTAAACACTTTTTCCTACACACTTTTCCTTGAGTGCCCTTCTATTTACTGATCATGTGTGTGCGCCTCTTGGTACTTAGCCAATATTTAGGGTACAACATCACCTCACACTACGCATGTTCTCCATCTTCGAAAACATTCTACTCCTTCAAAGAATAAATAATAGTGGAATTGAAATAATATAAATAAAGAATGGAAGAATGGAATAATATGCTACTGCTGCATGAGGAATGAGAACTCCTTCTTTATGGATGCCTCAATCTTCTCCCATGCATCCACTGGTCCTTGTGTCTGTTGAATTAGGTTACCCACCAATACACTTACTTCATCAAAACTTAGTTCATCGCTCTTAGCTTTCAATGTATCTACAATGCTTTCATGTTGCTTGCTAAGATCACCTAGTGCATCCATCATGTGAGTGACTTGGGGGTATAGTTACTATAGCTTATTCTTAATTGAAATCTACAAGGTTTCAATTTCTTCCAACTTCTTCTCAACCTCAGCTAGGATCTTATTACACTCTACCCTATTTCCTTTGTTCTTTTCCTAAAATTATTTCAGATCTGTCTCATGTGTAGTAACCAATATGCTAATTACCATGTCTCTGTCGACACAAGTGTCATACATGACTGCAGCCATCTACGTGGCGGTCTTTATTGCAGTAAGGAGCTTAAAGTACGAAGTCATTTTCTACCCAATCCTCAACTTTTCTTCCTCCTCCTGGTGTGCCATCACCTCTTCTACCGCCTCTAATGCGAGTCACCACATTTCCATGGTGAGGATGTGGGTCAACTCTTCCAAGCAGTGTATGGTTGACTCGTATTTCTACACAGGCGGGGCTGGGTTCAGGTGTTTCAAGATAATGACATCTGAAATGGCCTCTATCTTCTTGTGGAATTCATGGACCTTCACCTTTTCATCCCTCAGTTCATGCCTTAACTTTGCATTGATCAATTCCATTTGTTTTATCTCCTTTTCCCGCCCAATGATCTCCTCATTCTTTTTCTCAAGCTCTTCCTCTTAGACCCTTATTATGTCATTTCTGCCAAAGAGTCTTGCTTCCACCTCCACTAATACTTTGTTGAGTGTGTTGTAAAATTTATCATCTGACAGTTGTTGGGCATTTAAAAGGGGGTTTACTCCTTTGGCATCTTGTATCTTAATCAATGCATCACGATTCACCTCGAACTTGGGTTCATCAATGTGGGACTCAAAATCCCAGGATAACATTTTCCTCATTTGCGGTTACGTAGCCTCTTCATCAAAATAATACTAAATGAGGAATTGGTTGGTGGGCACGTTACTTTGGAAGCACACATGCAGTACCTTGCTTGGATCATTAATATAAGTCATCTTGTGTTCATGTGCCGCTACTGTGCCCTTTCCACTTGTGTGTGTTGTCGTTAGGAAGCTTACTGCTAAGCTTGGGCCTTCGCACATGCTCCCATACTCCTTTCCTACACTTGCGATCTCCTCATTTTCCTTCAACACTTCTTCGGCACTTCTCTCTACTTCATGCTCCACCAACTATTGGATAATACCTATCACCTCCCTCTCTATAATGTTATCCATCTACTACTCAGTCAAGGTCAGGGTCTTCTGATCTTTGAAGTTTACATCCTCACTCCCTAATATGTCATGAGTGTCTTCCTTGATCTCATTCGTATATTCATTTCCTTTGTCATCTGACTATTGTACATCATACATAGGATGATTTTGTGCCTCATTGTACTCTTCATCATTTTCATCACCCTTTTCGGCCTCCATGTTTTTTGTTTCTCCTGAGCATGACCCTTTTATCACCCTTTTCTTCTTCCTTACTGGTGACTCCAATTCAGGGGACTTCTCTTTTTCTTCTCTCGCGAGTGATTTTTCCCTCTGTGGTGAATCTTTTCTAAGAGGAGACCTCTTCTAGTGGACGTAAGTACTTATGCCCACACCCGACTCATGTGCCCCTACTATCTATACTGTCTACACGCTTGGTGCATTTTTCTCAGGAGCCTCCCCTCTTTTTCTTTTCCTTAGAACAACCTTTTTCCTCATGGTGGGGTCCTCTAGAATGGAGACATCATCTTAGACATAAACATATTTTTCATACTTAAGCCTTAGGCATAAATACGCCCTCAATGTTGTCCTCCCCGCACCAGGAAAGGTTACTAGTTCTAACATGTGTACGTCTTGGGAGACATACATCTTCACATAGGCACACTTCTTAGGGTATATTAACTTCCTACATAGCTCACGGTAATTTTGATCTACTAAAATTAGATCAAGCCTGAGTTTCTTCACCTCTTTGAATCGATTCACCCTAGCCTGGAAGTATTACATCGTGAAGGAGAAAGGAAACTTACACCAAGGAATCTTGGTGACATCTATCAAATTAAATTTTCTGATACAAAATTTTTGATATACGGAAAACTCAGCCTCTCCTTGTACTAATGAAGGTATCTACTCGGGTATTCTCCATTCAGCCTCGAACGTGTCATGTATCCGCTTATACCACTTTTCCAGGTGCACCTTATGAGCAGTCGTCATGGTGTCACAAGTATATTGTTGAAACCTCTTGACGGGGGAGGGGTTCTCATATGGGTATTCCCAAACAAACTTATTTGACCCATCAGGCACTACAATCTTTGAAAAGAAAATGGTGAGGAGGACATTACTAAACATGATCTTCTCTTCATCGCGCACGATATTTATAATCTCCTCTGGAATAAAAGATGAGATCTTATATATGGTCCCCTTCGAGATCTTGTGGCATACATTCAACCAGGCCTTGTTGATCTATGTACATATCACTTTCCCATTCAACTTTATGACCAAACGCGTGGCCATCCTCATCATCGGGTTGGTGACTGCATAAATTTCAAAGTAGTGTGAACCTTTCTTGTATTCATAAGCTTCAACGGTCTTCTAAATGGCTTCTTTGTCTCCCAAACCATCCTCTAATGATTCTCCTTCCTAGATAAGGATGGTGAACTCACAAATCAGCTAGGAGTTATGCGCATCCTCCGACCTATGAAATAGAAGTGGTCTTCATGCACGCGCGACATCAACCATTGGTATAGTCGCTCAGGCTTGCCAAAATAGGGAAACTAGTAGAGTTACAACAACCTAGCCTTCTCTATTTTAACCTTCACTTTGTCATCATAGATAGGCATTCCATCTAATGTCCTCTTCTCTGTAGGGTGAACCGATTCTAGTGTCATCTCATTTTCTGTGGTGCTCGTTTGATGGTTGTAATTACTTACGGCCATCTTTCTGATGTCAGACACCCATTCCTTACAAAGTAATACACCATCTGGGTACTACATTTCCACGTACCATTCTTAATTGTAACTGGTAGAAATGGATTGTTTTCCCTTGCCCTTTCCCTTCTTCGATGAAATGTTTTCTACTTTCCTAGGTGTCATTCCTTTGTCAGGTCCTTAAAAATTCTTCCTCTCTCCTGGTCTTGGCTCTACTCAACTTCATGGCTCCACTCCCTTGTGAAATTTCCTCCAAACCCTTTGCCCTAGCTATGTAACCCTAACCTGGAAAAACTTTTTTCCACAAGACAGCGTAACACCCATTGGATCCTTCCACACAACCTTCTCTACTTACGCCTGTGTAATCCTTTCCACTTTGGTTTGTTGATCAAACTATCTATGCACATAAATATTCACAAATATTCTCATACCTTCTTCGCAAGGATGCCCTAGTTTGCAAGAGCTCTTTAATAACTTAAAATGCAAGGTAGAAAATAACGCACCCCTGATCTTGTTTTTATAACTTTTACTTTTTTCCGCAATAAATGCCATGCCACCTATCAATTTAATTTCATAATAAAGGTGGCTTTTTCCAATGCCAACCTTCAGCGCTTTTCCTCCACGCTCAATCCAATGCAAAAAAATTCAACAACCTTCATAATCACAAAAACCCCTTACTAACCACATATCCTTACGCACGCACGTACAACGTCAAAGGCATTCTTCCTTTGTGTCCCAATCCTTGTTCTTAACATCACCTACCTCATGTTGTTCTTGTGCTTTTCATTCTTGTATGTGGTTTCTATAAAACCTTTTGACACTATCCTTACCTTATGTTCACCTCTTCTATGTGTGATCTTCCAATCCACGTGTTTTTTATTTTTCAACTCGGGCCATGAACAACCATAGCTTCCAACACTTGTCACATCACTCCACTCCACAAAAAAATGGATGTGTGGTCCTTTGAAATAGAATTTTTTTGAAAGTAATAAGTGGCTACCAGTGCACAAACACATACAAAACAAAACAACAAGAAAGGGAAACACAAAGAAAGGAAACTACATCAAAGAAAATCCTAGGCTAACTGGCAATATTGCCTTATTTACAAACAAAAAGAAGACTTATTTATAGTAATGCTTCAGCCTACTCACAATTAAATGTCCTAGCAATTGTGTTACATCCAATGCTTGTAACTAGCAAGCACCTTAATCAAGTATATAGGATATAATGTATGGGCCAAACCAATGGACTTTGAATTTCCTAGGATGGTGCAGAAACTTGGAATCATATAAGAGAACCATCTGCCCAACCTCAAACTATTTATTCTTGATGTGTCTATAATGTTGTGATTTCTACCTAGATTTTTCTATTTTCTGAATCCAACAAGCAATTGCCTGCCTCTCATCCAACTGCATCAACTTATCAATCCTCTCTTCAAGTTCTTGTTCATCATTTAACCCTCATCTGAGTGTTATACGTAGCGATGGTAACATGAATTCAACAGATAACACAGCTTCCGTGCCAAACACCAATTGAAAAGGTGTGGCCTTGTTTAGTCTCTTATAAGTAGTCTGATATGACCATAACACAGTAGAAAAAATTTCATCTCAATCATTTCTTCCCACATCACAAATCTTGGTCAATGTGTGATCCAAAATTTTGTTAAACGCCTCAGCAATCCCATTAGCCTATAGGTGATAAAGGGTAGTCTTGTGATGGGCCACCATGAATTCTACCAATAATATTTTAACTGTCTCATTTAAGAAATGAGTACCCCTATCACTTATTAAGCTCAGCGGGCATCCATACCTGTTAATTATATTTTCCCACAAGAACCTAGTCATTGTTACCGCTATGCAATCCCTTATAAGTGCCGCTTTTTCCCTCCTTGTAAGGTAATATGTGTACGTAATGATATAGCATGAATCTTTCCTTCGCACAGCTAGAGAAATAGGGCCTATGAACTCGATTTCCCATTTCTCAAATGGCTCTGCAATGACAATCAGTCTTAATGGCATTTCATCTCTTTTCCCTGGTTTACCAAGGCACTGGCAGTGGTCACAAGCCTTGTAATACTCGATACAATCTCTGTAAATTGTTTCCCATCAAAATCCTACTAGAAGAATCTCACACGCGGTTGCATTCTTTGGATAGTGTCCCCCTGCAATTCCACCATGAGAATATTCCATGATTGCAGTGCGTTAATGCTCAATCACGCACCAGCATAAATCCTTATCACAGCCTAGTTTGTATAAGTCTCCACTAATTAACATCTAGGGTGTGACACATATGGCTAACTACTTTCTTTACAAATTCTTCATTCCCTCTAACGCCACACCCGTTTTCATAAACACAAAAATATATTCCAAGTCAGAGGGAGCGCGATGTAATCTAAACAGTTGTGCATCAAGCATTGTATCCTTAATGCTCAGCACATCCTCTCCTGAGTCTATCTTTGATAAATGGTCAAACCCCAAATTAATCTTACCCAGTTTAAACACCGTAAACTCAAACTCTTGGAATAATAAGATCCACCTACATATGTTCCCTTGTAAGATGGGTTTGTTCACCAAGTACTTTAATGTCATGTGGTCCATGTAAAAGATAAAAGGCATCGCTAGCAAATATTGTCTGAATTTGTGTAGCACATAGATAATCGATAATGCCTCACACTCCGATGTATTATAATTTCGTTATGTTGGGGTTAGCTTCCTACTAGCAAAGCACAAGGGATGGTCAAAATTTCCCTCTCCAAGTTGTGATAAGATTTCTCCAATCGTCATCCTGAAGCATCAACATGTACATGGAATGGCTTATCCCAAGAGAGAAATTATAATACGGACGCGGTGATAAGCCTATTCTTTAATGTGTCAAATGCAATCTGATGCGCCTCTCCCCAATGAAATGTACTTATGTGCTTCAGCAAATCTTCCAATGGCGCGATGATCTTGGCATACCCCGTGATAAATTTTTGGTAATACCCCGTATGCCCAAGGAATCTGCGAACCACGTTCTAGTTGATAGGCTCCCCCAATCCCTCAATAACAGAAACTTTGGCAGGATCCACTAGCAAGCCTTCTTTACATATGATATGTCCCAACAAGGTGCCAAATCAAGTAGCAAAAACACATTTCTTAATGTTGAGGGATATACTCAACTGCCAACATCTCTCAAACATCATCCTCAGATTGTCACAATGGTCCCTCACTAATCCATATATTGTGTATTCATCCAGGTAGACTTGTAGAAATTTATGGATAAATTATTGAAACGCCTGAACCATAATGTGTGAAAACACAGCAGGTGCATTCTTCAGTCCAAAAGGAATGACCGTAAAGGAAAAACTTCCCCATTCAATGGCGAAGGTTGTCTTTTTTGGTCCTCCTTTGCAATTCTAACTTAATGATATCCTGAGAATCCATCTGTGAAAGAATAGATTTCGCTCCTAACTACTCCTTCCAAGATCTCTTTGGTGAAGGGGGTTGGAAAACGATCAATGACACACACCGCATTCAAATCCTTGTAGTAAACGTAAATCCTTATCCTCCCATCCTTCTTAATGTTGATGTCCATCAAACTTATCCACTATGATTCCTCAACAGCCTCAATGATACCTAATGTGATCATCTTGTCAATCTCCTCTTTGACTTTGACACGTAGATGTGGATTCATTTGGTATGGTCTCTTCTGAATTGGGTGGACATCCTCCTTCACTTTGATCCACATCTCTCCTAAAGAGTGGTGAACTCCCTTAAGCTCATGGTACCCGCGTGGAAAGAAATCCTAAAATTCACACAACAGATCAATAATCTTTGAAACTCCCTTTTGTCTAGTAATCTCCAATAGTAGCTTCCTTAGGTTCTACCTCCAAACCAGTGTTAACCTTGTTGAGTTGTGAAGCTCAATTACTTCAATTTAGCATGTTATATTAAACTTGCTGGAAAACACAGTAACCGACATCAGTTATGAAGGGACCGACATCGGTCAGGCAAGTAGGAACCGACATCAATTAGGGCTAACCGGCGTCGGTTACCTATGCGTGGGTATTTTATTTAACTCTCGGGAATTATATCTAAATTTAATATTAAAGAAAATCTATTGATTGTAATTGCATGGCTAAGTGCTCTAAGTTTGTCTATGCCTATATAAGCATGAAATCTAGGGTTTAGAAAAGAGGATTGAGAGAATTGATGATTATTGTGGAAATAATTATGAGAGAGAGAATTCTTGGAGAAGAAGGAGAAGCTTGAGAGAAAGAAATTATTGTACATCTGAGAGGTGTGGAATATTGTAAATCTTCATTGTATATCTTCCAAAAGATTTGGATAATAGATTGGATTGTTTCTTGGTGGATGTAGCTCACACTAGGTGAACAACGTTAAATCTGGTGTTGATTTATATCTCTTGCATTGTATATCTCTTCTGGTAGAATATCATCTTTTATTGCATGTATGCTTAGATCTAATATATTATTTGTACATCCTTACTCTAACCCCAACAATTATTATTAGAGATTTGTTTGACGGTTTTATGTGTTGACAGATTTACTCACATAGGGTATTCTAATTAAGTGGGAGCCACAACAATGGCAAAAGAAAGTAAATACAAAGTAGAGAAATTTAACGACCGAAATTATAAATTATGGAAGATGCAAATTGAGGATTATTTATATCAAAGAGATTTGTATTTACCGTTAGATGAAAATTCTAAACCTACGAAGATAACTGATGAAGAATGGAAGATTCTTGACAGAAAGACTTTCAGATCTATAAGATTGAGTCCGACAACATCCGTGGCTTCCAATATTATAGAAGTGACTTCTACGGTAGAGTTAATGAAATCTCTTGCTAATTTATATGAAAAACCTAGTGCTTCAAATAAATTTTATTTGATGAAGAAACTATTTAGTTCTAATATGCATAAAGTTGTATTTGCATCTAGTCATTTGAATGATTTTTGATCTATTGTAAATCAGTTAAAATTAGTTGATATTTCATTTGATGATAAAGTGAAAGCACTCTTATTCTTATGTTCTTTTCCTGATAGTTGGAATAACTTGGTAGTGGTTGTTAGTAATATAACATCTATTAATAATATTTTGAAGTTAATGTGCTTAGTATAATCTTGAATGAAGAAATTCTGAGGAAGAGTACAAAGAAATCATCATCTGGGAATGCTTTGAATGTAGAAAGAAGAGGCAGACAGAAGGAGAGATCCAAGAGTAAGAATAATGGGAAATCAAAGTCAAGGGATGGTAGATCTAAATCCAGAGGTAAGGGAATTACCTATTGGAAATGTGGAAAGAAATGACATGCAAAGAAATATTGTTGGTCAAAGGATAAAGAGAACCAACACCCAGACAAAAATGCAGAGGCAAATATTGTAGCAGAGGTAATGCAAGATTCTCTTAATCTTTCTTTGGATAATAGAATAGAATCATGTGTCTTAGATTCAGAAGCTTCTTTCCATGCAACCCCTAATAAGGGTTATTTTAGAAATTATGTCCACGGTAATTTTGGGCATGTTTATTTGGGTGATGATGAACCTTACATTATTACTAGTAAAGGGGAAGTTCATATAAAATTGCAAAATGAAAATACCTAGGTATTGAAAGATGTGAGGCATGTACCAAGCCTCAAGAGGAATCTTATTTCTGCAAGGAAACTAGGTGAATCTGGTTGCATGGTTACATTCACAGTAGACTCTTAGAAATTCACCAAGGGTACCTTTGTTGTGCAAAAGACAAGAAGGTAAGAATGTTATATTTATCTATTTGTGTTATTGATTTATTTTCTGTGTTATCTACTTCAAATTCAGATGCATGCATGTGTCATAATCAGCTAGGCCATATGATTCAAAAATGAATACAGATCTTAAAGGTTAAGGGTAAGTTATCAAATTTGAAATATTTATATCTTGATTTCTGTGAGCATTGTATATTTGGAAAGCAAAAGAGAGTGAGATTTCTCAAAGTTGGGGCAACTAAGGAGTAGAAATTGAAGCTTATACACTCAGATGTGTGGGGACCAACCCAAGTAGCTTCTCATGGAGGATCTTATTATTATGTTACTTTCAATGATGATGCTACAAGAAAGGTATGTGTTAATTGTATAAAATATAAATTTGATTTTTTTTAGACTTTTAAAAGATGGAAAGCCTTGTTGAAAATGAATCAAATTTAAAGTTAAACTTCCTTATATATGAAAATGGTGGTGAATACTGTAACAAAACTATTAATGATTATTGTTCAGTGAATGCAATACGTAGAGAAATGATGGTTTCAAGAACACACAAGAGAATGGTGTTGTAGAAAGAATGAACAGGACAATCATGGAACGTGCTAGAAATATGAGGATACATGTTGGATTGACCTTGGATTTTTGGGTAGAAGTAGTTGATACAGCAGTTTATTTGATTAATTGTGGGCCTTCAAGTTCACTAGATGGAGGAATACCAAAAGAAGCTTAGACCGGAAAAGAGGTAGATCTTTCTTTTCTTAAAGTTTTTGGTTCATAAGCTTTTGTACATATTGATAAGGTAAATAGAAAAAAATGGATGCAAAATCCAAGAGATGCACTTTTATTGGTCATGGATTTGATGATTTTAGATTTCATTTTTGGGATTTAGAGAATTCTAAAATTATTAGGAGTCATGACATTGAATGGAATGAAAAGATAATGTACATGGATCAAATATTGGTACCCAAGGACAAACCGGTTGAGAAGTTTGTGAATGAAAATGATCTCTCAGATTCAAAAGTCATACCTACAAGGTTACACAGTAACTGGTATTGGTTGACCCCTGACTGACATCGATCAACTGAACTAGTATCGATTACAGAAGAGCTAAATCGACATTGATCAGCAAAACCAATGTCGGTTAAAGGTGACCAGCGTCGGTCACTTTCAGAATTGGAAACAAATGTCCAGGAGGTCCAGAGTGAGCCTTTGGTACCCCAAACTTCTGTGAGAAGGTCTTAAAGGGTAAGTAAACCTCGAGAAAAATTTACACCTTCTCTATCTTTTTTATTATTGACTGATAATGGTGAACCAGAATATTTTGAAGAAGTAACGCAGGATAATACTTACGTGTAATAGGAGCATGGCATGGATGAGGAGATGGACTGCTTAGAACAAAACCAGACTTGGTATTTGGTTAAGTTGTTAGCAATTAAGAGCTCATTGCAGAAAAAATGGGTTTATAGGATCAAGGAATAAGAGGGTAGATAGAAAAGGTACAATGTAAGACTTGTAGTAAAGGGATTTACACAGAAAGCAGGTATTAATTTTAATGAAATATTTTCTCCTTTTGTTAAAATGACTTCCATAAGTATTATATTGAGTATAGTTGCAGTATATGATTTGTATTTAGAGCAACTAGATGTAAAGATGGATTTCCTTCATGGTGATTTGGATGAAGAGATTTATATGCAGCAGTCACTTGGGTATGCAATCAAGGGTAAGGAGAAATTAGTGTGCAGGTTGAAAAAGAGTCTATATGGGCTCAAGCAAGTGCCAAGGAAATGGTACACAAGGTTTGATAGTTTCATGCATGAGCATGGTTACTTCAGATGTGAATCTAATCATTGTGTTTATTTTAAGAAGCTTGAAAATGGGAGCTATATTATTTTGTTACTGTATGTGGATGATATGCTTATTGCAGGATCTAGTATGCAAGACATTGATGAGCTTAAGGAAAAGCTAACTCACATATTTGCTATGAAGGATTTAGGAGCTACAAAAATAAGCATTAGCATGCAAATACACAGAGATATGAAGAACAAGAAATTGTATTTGTCTAAGGAGGATTATCTCTACAAGGTGTTAGAAAGGTTTAAAATGCAGAATTCAAAACATGTCAGTACACTTATAGCAGGACACTTCAAATTGAGCAAAGATTAGTGTCCTTCATCACATTGTTAGTGTGAGTTATCTTATGTGTCCTCCTCTCTTGTTGGAGGGTCATCTCACATGGGTTAGGTTTAGGGTTAGGTTTAGGGTTTCATATGTGTCATGCACTAGGGTTACTTAGCACCCTATATGTACCCATTTTCTATTCATTTATGAGCATGCCAAGACACTCCGTTGTCTTTCCTCTATGCAAGCTTTGTTTCTATTGAGCAAGTTCTTCCATTACTGATCATTTTTTCCTTACTATCACTGAAGCTTTCACGATTCCGTTGGAGTGCAACTACTTCATGGTGCCTCATTTCCGATTCGATTCTCGCAAACTCTTTTCATGGTATCAGAGCTGAGATCGGGTAAACGTGCACTCGATTTATTTTTTGTTGCTATTACTCTTACTTGGTTTCGTTATTTTACTCTGCATACAAGTCTTTTGATCACTATTTTCTAAAAATTATCTTGCAAATATCTCTAACAAGCTTTCTCAGAAAGTTTTTTGTGTTCTTTTTCTTGTGCATGTTGTCTGTGGTTGTAGGATCCTTGAGTTCTTCAGTCGTGGTTTCTCATCAATGAACTATTGTCCCTCTAACCATTTTAGGATTGTTCAAACTGCTATCACTGTTCAATCATGCGTGGCTTGCATTTTTTCTTCATTCCAGGCGTTTTTTAATTGTTCAAGCGTTTTTTTTTGTTCAAGCGTTTTTTAATCATCTGCCACATTTTTTTGCTTCACAGGCATTTTTAATCACATCTACCACATTTTTTGGGTGTGGACAAGCTAAAACGTGGCTGTACAAGCATTTTCTGGACTGTTCTGGCATTTGTTTACTTCTTAGGCATTTTTAAATAACTCTGCCATGTTTTTTTGGTCTGAGCAAGGTAAAACGTTGTTGTAAACAATCATGTGCGGCCTGGTACATGTTAAACTATTCTGCCATGTTTTTTCTTCTGCCTGGCTCTTTCCTTTGGTGCCCACGCACCTCCAAACAACTCATTAATGCCAAAAAATGACCTAGAAACTCTCCCGCATGGCCTGCAACCTTCTCTGCGTTTTTTACACTCCAGCGTGGTTGTTCTTCTTGTTTTTTGGTAAGGTTTCAACCATACGCCTTTTCCTTTGGTAAGTTTGTTAATTTCCTTCTTTTTTCTCTCTAAAATCCTCAATTTTTTAGAAAAAACGGCCTATGTTTTCTTTTTTTTAAAACAAAAAAAAAACAAACTCTTTTTGGTATGCGTTTTAAATCAACAAATATTTTTTTATTTAAAAGATACTTTCTAAACACGCATTCAATTTTTATTTGTTTAAAAATATTCATCTAAAAATCTTTTTTTTTAAAAACACTTCTTTCTAAAACTTGAAATTTTTAGACAAATTTCAAAAAAGTGCTTTTTTCAGTAATTTGTTTAATTAAAGAATTTTTCAAAATTCATTAGATTTAATTACATTAGATCTAATTTAATTTCACCTTATTTAAACTATATTTCTTTGCCATTATAAAATTTGGTCTGTTGGCTTGTATTTCTAATCTTCCATCGAGTGTCGAAGACGAAGGGTGAGATCCGGATTGGCAGGTGGCTAATCCCCCCTCGCAATACAAACAAACCATATCTCAAATTCCATATCATTTCCAATGAGCATACATACAACACCCTTTGCATGCATTTAGGGCACTTTTTTAATCCATTTGCAGGCTTATTGGCTTTTTCTCATCAAATTGCGGGAATTGGTTTTTGCTATAAATTTTGACTTGTTGCTCAGTTTTAAGCACTTCTTTAGTCAAAGTTTCATGTTTTTCCGCACTCTATATGATGGGATCATTAGCTTTGTAAACGCACTAATTTTATAAAGTGCCTCATTTTGGGGGGTTGTGTCTTTGTTTTGCTTAATTCAGCTCATTCTTTTAAGCTTTGTTCCATTCCTTTTTTTCGTGGACTTGTTAGCACGTCCGCCACAGTATTACGACAAATGGATTTCTTTTCGTGTGACGTGAGAGACGTTTTTTTCTCACCACCAGGGTTAGATTTTACCTCCTTTCTATTTTTTGCTTGTGCTTGTTTACGGTGTTCCTTTTTTGTTGCGCTCCACGAAACACTGTTTGTGGTCTCCTCTCTTGCGCGTTATTACGCTAATTGCAAGACGAGTTACCAAGTGTTTCAAACCACATGCACGGACCCGATTGTAATCAACGCACTAAACTATAAAGTGCCGAAAGCAGGGGGTTGTTATTGTCCTAGGTGGTGGTATTTCTTTTCTGCATTTCTTTCTCTCTCTCACTATGGATGCACTTTCAATTCCTTTTCTTACACCGTTCAAATTTTTTGAATGGAGATCGAAAATAATAATGAAACTAAGGGGTAAAGGGTTATACCGCATCACCATGGGAACTAAGACTGAACTAGACGACGAACCTGAAAAATCTAAGTGGTTAAACCATAGTGATGAAACTTTAGGTCTTCTTTGCATGTCTGTTTCTCCTGACTTGCTCTTCCACATTGAGGCATCTGAAACACCTACATCTGCGTGGAAAACGCTGGATGCAATGTTTTGGATAACTAGATGACATGAGAGCGCATGAGTCGGAAAACGAACTACTAGGATTAAATCCTAGTGACTTTGAAAACCTACAAGCCTTCTTCTCAAAATTTGTCCACATTATATTATTGTTTAAAAGGATGTCAAGTAGAAAAGAAATATTCTCAACTGATCTTGTCAATTCTCTCTAAGCTAGGTCCCGAAAATTCTATCTTCATGTCAAACTTTCTACGCTACAAAAGCTGCTTTGGGCGATACTTGGATGATGCCTCTCCTTTGACTGTTTTTCGTCCCAACTCATAGGAGAACAGGACAAACTCATTCAAATGGGGTCTCTCAAGTCCAAGTCACATGCCCTTGTAGCAAGTACTAGCAAGGGAAAGAAGACTGAAAAGAAGAAAGAAACTAAGGATCAACCTAAGAAAGAAACCAAGATCAAACCTAAAAATGACACAAACACTTCGAATTCTGAGCCTAGAGCGTAGAAAAGTAAGTATTTGTGTTCCTATTGCAAGAAGACTGGTCACAACGAGCAACACTGTTTTAAGAAATAGATTGATCACTTATCTCATTTCCTTGAGAAAAATAAAATAAGTGTTCCTAAATCAATAAAACAAAGTGCTCCGAAGGTCGAGTCTTCTGCTACAAAAGGTGCTAGAAATGATAAGAAGAAAGGAAAGGCCCTTGTAGCCAAAGTTGCTCCTTCATCGACATGGATTATAGATTCTGGTGCCTCACACCACATGGTTTCTTCACATGTTGAGTTTTCCAACATTGAACCTTGTGGAATGTCCCAAATCACGATGGATAATGACACAACAGTGTCGGTTTCTGGTAGTGGATCGGTAGAGATGGATGGGGGAACATTTAACCAAGTGTTGAGTATTCCTGATCTCTCTACCAATCTCCTATCAGTTTACAAATTACTCATCTTGGTGAAGGAATGCGATTGGAATTTGGTCCTAACTCGGTGATTATTCGTGAGCTTAACAATGACACTACAGTGGCTAAGGGAAAGGCAGATCACCATTCACAGTTGTACACCTTCTCCCACTTTACTTTTGATTCAACGCCCACTGCCTTGCTCACTCATGCAAATGAGGTTAGTAAGCTATGGCATGAGCATTTTAGGACATCTAAACTATCGCTACCTTGAACAATTGAGTCAAAACGAAATGGTCAACGGGTTGCCTCGCATCAAGTTTTCTAAGGGTCTTTGTGAGGGTTGTACCCTTGGAAAGCATCCTGAAAAGAACTTTGACAAAGAAAAATCCTGGAGAGCCACTCGTCCCTTGGATCTTGTTCACAGCGATGTTTCTGGTCCATTTCCTTCTCCTTCCTTTACTAGAGCTCTTTATGTGCTAACCTTCATTGATGACTATTCGTGATATACTTGGGTATATTTTCTTAAGCTTAAGTCTGAAGTCTTTGAACATTTTCAGGACTTTAAGGCTCTTGCTGAGAAACAAGCGGAACGGTCTATCAAGGTTCTTCGAACTAATAATGGAGGTGAATATATAAACAATAGGTTCATGGATTTCTGTACTTCTAAAGGGATCTATCTGCATCATACAGTTGCTTATAGCCCTTCACAGAATGGAGTCGCAGAAAGAAAGAAACGTACTCTGAAGGAGATGGCCACTTGTATGATTCACTTGAAGTCTCTTCCTCCGCAGTATTGAGCTGAAGCAGTGAATTGTGTAAATTACATTCAGAACCATGTTCCACACAAGGTAGTAAGAGGGATGACACTCTTTGAAGCCTACTTTGGACGCAAGCCTAATGTTGAGCACTTTCAAGTCTTCAGATCCAAGGCTATGGCTCGGATTCCCAAGAAGAAACACAAGGCCTTGGAATCACAATCCAAACCTTGTATCTTTGTAGGGTATCCCGATGGTGTGAAGGGATATCGATTGATGAATTCTACTTCTCATGAGCTATATATTGAGAGAAGTGTTAAGTTTGATGAGTCTTCTTCGACTTCTACTTCTCCACCTATTGAGGTTCTTCAGCTCGCTGATTCAGATTCTGACTCATCAGATGATGATATTGTTGAGCGTGCTCCTCTTTCGAATCCTCCCGACCATCAGATCTTTGAGTCTTCTGATTCTGATAGTAGTGATGATGAGGACTATGTCCCTTCTCACTCAAGTGAAGAATCTTCTGACTCTGAGCCTGATCCTCCTGGTCCCCTTTGGGCCAGGAAAACTTTGCAAAGTGCTAGAGATTTAGTTGGAGATACTTCGGATATAAGACATACTCGCTCAAATTTCATTGGACCCCACTCTTTCTTCACCTCTGCCTCTGATCCACAGTATTTCCGAGAGACTTCTGGTATTCCTGAGTGGGATTCTGCCATGGATGAGGAGTATTCCTCTCTCATGAAGAACGATACTTGGGATCTCACCACTCTTCCGAAAGGAAGAAAAATCGTTCGGTGTAAGTGGGTGTTCCGAACAAAGTATGGAGTAGATGGAGATGTCAAAAAGTTTAAAGTGCGATTAGTAGCTAAGGGTTTCTCCCAGATAGTTGGGGTTGATTATACAGAAACCTTTGCTCCGGTTGTGAAGATGACTTCTATTCGACTGACCCTAGCCATTACCGCAATAAACAGATGGAAAGTCCATCAAATGGATATTAAGAGTGTCTTCCTTCATGGTGACCTAGAGGAAGAGATCTATATGGAACAACCTCCCGGTTATGTCCGAGATTTCTCCCTCGTTTGTAAGTTAAAGAAGTCTCTTTATGGCCTTAAACAAGCCCCTCGGGCTTGGTATGCCAAGATGGACTCCTTACTTACATCAGGGTTTACTAGGTGTCACTCTGATCCAAATGTTTATATTCTATGGCAGGATGACTCCATACTCATTCTTGTTCTATATGTTGATGACTTGTTGATCACAGACAACTCTTCCTCTATTATTGATTATGTGAAGATTGCCTTAGCCAACAAGTTTTCCATGATTGACTTAGGTCTGCTTCATTACTTCCTTGGGATCCACATTTCACAATCTGACTTGGGAATCTTGATTTTGCAACCTAATTATGCTCTTTATTTGCTAGCTCAGTTTCAGATGTCTAATTGCAAGTCTTCTCCTACTCATTTTCTTTCTAGGGTTAAGTTTGTTTTAGATTGCTCTACTCCCTTGGTTGATGGTACTCTTTACTGATAGTTAGTTGGGAGCTTGATCTACTTGACTCACACTCAACCGGATTTATCATATGTTATTGGGATCATGTCTAAATTCATGAAGGAGCCACATGAGCTACATTGGAAAGTAGCTAAATGGATCCTTCATTATGTTCGTGGCACTTATGCTGACGGCATACACTATCATGGAGGGGTTAATATTGACTTGATTGGGTTCACAAATTCTAATTGGGCCGGTGACTTAGATCATCGGAAATTTACTTCTGGCTACAGTTTCTCTCTTGGTTCGGGTCCTATTAGTTGGTCTAACAAGAAGCAAAATGCAATTGCGATATCATCTACAGAGGCAGAATATAGAGGAGTAGTTAACGTTGCCATAGAAGCTATTTGGCTACAGGGTATTCTGACAGAGTTTGGCATCCACTTTCGGAGGCCTACCATTATCTACTGTGATAACACGAGCACTATTTCTATTTACAGAAATTTAGTTCAGCATCAGCGGATGAAGCACATTGAGATCCATATGCACTTCATACGGGAGCTTATTCATGATGGTATCATCGACATTCAGTACATTCAGACAGCTGATCAAATTGCAAACTTATTCACCAAGCCCTTCACTCAGATGAAGTTTCTTCACTTACGGTCTCTTCTTAGGGTGAGGTTTTCTGCAACTGCCCATCTTCTTAGGGATATTTAGTCCTTTTCTTCTTCTTCTTCTAAGAATATTGTGTTTGTACATGGGAACCTTATCAGGCCTTTAGTTGCCGGGCCCCATTGGCACATCTTTCTTAGTTGTTTAGGAGTGTCTTTCTCTTCCGTCTGACCCATCACAGCCGTTACCCCAGCTTCGATGAAGGGGGGTGTTAGTGTGAGTTATCTTATGTGTCCTCCTCTCTTGTTGGAGGGTCATCTCACATGGGTTAGGTTTAGGGTTAGGTTTATTGTTTCATATGTGTCATGCACTAGGGTTACTCAGCACCCTATATGTACCCCTTTTCTATTCATTTATGATCATGCCAAGACACTTCATTGTCTTTCCTCTATGCAAGCTTTGTTTTTGTTGAGCAAGTTCTTCCATTACTGATCATTTTCTCCTTGCTATTGCTGGAACTTTCACGATTCTGTTGGAGTGCAACTACTTCGTGGTGCCTCGTTTCCGATTCGATTCTCGCAAACTCTTTTCATGGTATCAGAGTACCATATGCTTTAGTAGTTGGTAGTCTTATGTATGTTATGGTTTGTACCATACCAGAGTAGATTTATGGACAATCTAGGTAAAGAGCATTAGAAACTAGTCCAATACATACTCAGGTATTTGAGAAGGACATCTAACATGCAGTTATGTTATGGAGGTTCAGATATTTTTTATGTGGCTATGTTGATTCAGATATGGCTGGAGATCTGGATGGTAGAAGGAACACTACTAGATATATTTTCAAAGTAGGTGGGACGATAGTTAGCTGGATATCAAGATTGCAGAAGATTGTGACTTTGTCTACTACAGAGGCAGAGTATGTTACAACTATAAAGGCTAACAAAGAGATTATATGGATGAATAGGTTCATGGAAGAGTTGAGAAAGGAGAAAAATGATTGCAAATTATTCAGTGACAACCAGAGTGCAATTCATTTCGCAAAGAACTCAGCGTTTCATTCTAGAACGAAACACATTTAGTTGAAGTATCACTTAATACGGTAGGTATTAGAGGATTGGGCAACTGAAACTAGAGAAGATTCATACGAGTGAAAACCCAGTGAATATGCTAACGAATCCATTAGCAAAAGAGAAGTTGGAGTTACACTCCACTTATTTTGGTCTTCAAGTTTGAGACTTAAAGAGGAAGAAACAAAGCTAAGGAAATGATCCAAGAATGATGTTGTACAGGTATAGTGCAGTAATTTATCTATGAGTGGGAGATTGTTGAGTTATGGAGCTCAATTACTTCATTTTAGCATGCTATATTAAACTTGCTAAAAAATACAGTAACCGACATCGGTTATGAAGGGACCGATATTGGTCACATATGATTGGCATTGGTCAGGCAAGTAGGAACCGGCATTGGTTAGGGTTAACTGATATTGGTTACCGATGCGTGAGTGTTTTATTTAACTCATGGGAGTTAGATCTAAATTTACTATTAAAGAAGATCTATTGATTGTAATTACATGGCTAAGTGCCCTAAGTTTATCTATGTCTATATAAGCATGAAAGCTAGGGTTTAGAAAAGAGGATTGAGAGAGTTGATGACTATTGTGGAAATAATTGTGAGAGAGAATTTTTGGAGAAGAATGAGAAGCTTGAGAGAAAGAAAGTATTGTACATCTGAGAGGTGTGGAAGATTGTAAATCTTCATTGTATATCTTTTGAAAGCTTTCGATAATAGATTGTCTCGTTTCTTGGTGGATATAGCCCACACTAGGTAAACCACATTAAATATGGTGTTTATTTATAGCTCTTGTTTTGTATATTTCTTCTGGTAGAATATCCACTTTTATTCCATATATTCTTAGATCTGATATATTATTTGTACAACCTTGTGCTAACCCCAAAAAACCTTCTTGGTTTTTCAGGGGTTCATGGTAGGCGTGTACTTTCTCATCAGCGCTATCCATATCCTCGTGGGTGCCGACAGTATGGTTAACATCTAAGTTTTCTACCTATTCACCATCTATCATATAGACCAATCTTCCTCTCTCTTTTTCCATGCATACTCACTCAAGCTATACCTCCTTTGATTCTTCTTCATCAAAGCGCACTTCCAAGAAAGGTTCACCCAACAATTCCAATACTTTTTCCTCTGTCGTGGCACTATCTCCCATAGTTAGGTTCTTAACAACCTATAGCACCTCATTCACCGATGGTTTAGTTCTTTGATACTTGAAAGCTTAAAGGAGATCAGCCGTCAACTCTTGCCCATTACCTGTCTGGCGGTGCAACTCTGAGTTAATGTACCATGTGCGTGCGCATCCGTGTAAGGTGGAGTAAAGCTTATGCACCCATAAAGATGGATGCAATGCTTCTGTGCCCTCCATCTAGGCATTCTCACATGCCTGGACATGAAATGAGACGCGTTCCTTCCCATGATAATATTGTATAATAGTAGGTGCATTACTTCAGAGAAACCTAATAGAGAATGTGATTCTCACCTCATTCCACTCTAGAAGGTTATTGCGATGGGTCTCCCACCAACGTGTTGTAGTCCTAAGCAAAGTATAGCTAAGCATACTTCTCCTTTTGACCTCACATCTCCCACTTGGTGTCCATTGCTCACAGGATAACATCAGGGTTGGCTCCCCCAGTGTAACTTGGCAACTGTTTTCCTATCAGGCGTCAGACTGAGCATGCCTTTGTTACTCTCGTCACAGAGCCTCTTAACTTCCTTCTGACTAACTCATACGTCCCATGTGCCCAATCGTCACATGCCACACTAGTTCTATTACTTATAGATTGAGCGTCTTCCCAATGAATAACATCTTCTTTTGTTGGTTGTACAACCTCAAGGTCCTTGATAGTGCGCACATAGATTATGTCGAGGTCTTCTTCTCCAAAGGGCTCAGTATAGGGCGTTAACTTCCCATCCATCAAATGAATGATAACACATTCATCCTTGTTCTCGAAACTTATATACCCTTCATTGAAACATAAGTCAACATTGTTCTTATAGCACCAGGGGCACCCAAGTAACACTGGAAAATTGTCTACCTCAGTAAGCACCAAGACTTCGAAGTCTCCAGTGAATTTCACCCCTTGGATAGTGATAGTAGCATCCTTTAAAACACCAATGGGAATTTCATGTCTTATTAGCCATATACAACACATTTGAAGATAGTTGTAATGGGGGCCTTCCCATTTGATTTTATGCATCCAGGGTGAGAACATTAACTTTTGCGCCCGTGTCTATCAGAATATTACTTAGGAGTCATTCATCAACAACTGCATTCAAGGTAATCTCCTTATCATAATCAAGGTTTTTGGGAGGTAGATTAGCATGCAAAACCTACCTCTCGCGCTCTCTTCCAGCATCTGGTACTTTATCTCTAACCCATTCTCTTAATAAACGAATGATATATTATTGGCGCAACATCTTACACACCTCTCTAACATCATCTATATCTACCTGAGAGACCTCATCGTTTTTCTTCTATTCCAACTTCATGGATTACTTTTTTAGATATCGAATTTCCCCTTGAAGGCTTTTGATTACTTCCATGGTCTTTTGATAGACTTCCTTCTAATGGGTAGAGTCCAAATACTTCACATGTACCACTTCTTCTCTTATAATCAGCAGTCTCTACTTTGGTATCTCCTTGGCACACGCAACTTTAGCTCGCGTCGTTACCAATACAGGTGTTTTGCACAGAATGTTTCCGTTCCGGAATAGAGTTGCTTCTATCCTTTCATTCTCTTGAGAAACAGATAAGGGTTAGGGCTAGGAGGAATACCTGTTGAATGTTGGGAAGGTGTGTGCATACCGTAGAGAGATCAGATCGATTGTGAAGAACTCCTTTTTGTCTAGGAAGGACTACATGTAAGTAAGAATACAAGACCACCAGATCTTAGTTAGAAAATAAGTGAGGGAACTGCCTTGGGCCCAGGAAATATTAGACTTCCTTTCGAAGGTGGTCAGCTCCCTTTTAATACAAATTGATGCAAATGATAATAAAGAAGCTATTGCAAACTCACGATTTAGGTATCTTGTCACAAAGCAATAGAGACTAAACTACCAATAATAAAACGTCATGTTGTTTGTTTAGTCACTTGTTATTGATACGTTCAGATCAAGTTATAGGGATAGACAAGGTTGGATATGAGATTGTTTGGGGATAAATAAGGGAAAGGTTGGTTTTGGTATAAGTCACAGTGACCGATGTCGGTCACTGGATAACCGACTGCAGTTATAACACCGATACCGGTAGAAGATAACCAATATCGGTAGTGTAAGTGATTTAGGTGCCTCTGGGTAGAGGTTGATTGTAGGGTGATTGTGGGGTTTTTAAGACTGGTGGATGGTTGAGGGGAATAGTGAGATCACGGGGAAGACTCAGAGAGTGATAAAACTATCTTCTGGGCAATACAAGGATGTATGGATGAAGGCTAAGTGCAGGGTGCTAGCAGGTGGTAGATCTAGGAGTGAGCTTATAATTAATATCAATCAAAAAGTTCAAGAAATGGTGTTTAGAAACATACAAGACACTACTTACTCGTTTTTGATGAAGATTCAGGTCCAAGGAATGTGGTGGTGACAGTAAGGCTCAGTTGGGATGATCCGGTATTGGAAAGCGAGCTGATGAAGCTATCCTCAGTCTTTTCCAATGCTTGAATGAGGGTGACAGCGATCCAGTGGTTCAGTTGCAGTCTTCGGCTCGATGCTCTTCTCTGCAACCTCTTCTCTTTTCTTCACTTGTCTCTTTCTTGCAAATGAATTTTCGGATCCTTGCAAATGAATTCAGATGATTGCATTTTGGTTGGGGGAGGTCATTTATAGGGAACCGATGGCGGTTACATAACCGACGCCGGTCGAGTAGGGATCGATGTCGGTTAGGTCAAAGTTGGCTATTTTTAGTAAAATAGCCAACCTTCCCTCCTTTTCTCCTGAGGGATCAGTTGTGGGCTTGGTCAAGTCATTATTATGTTCGTTTTGATGTGGGTGAGGGGTGATGAGTCATGGGTGTGGGTTTAGACCAAGTTATAGGTCTTAATTAAGTTATTTTAGGGTTAGGGCTAGGTCATGGTGAGGTGGCGAGGTGAGGTGGCAAGGTTGGAGATGTGGATTTATTAATTATAAGGTAATTAATAAATAATTAAGTGTGTAAGCTTTAGGTGGTGAGGTAGGGTTAGGTTGCGGGACGAGATACGGGGTACAGGGCGTTATAAGACCTAAATTTGGTGTCTACATTTTCCCATTGTTGTCGTGTAGCTTGTCTTGTAAAGCTATACTGACAATAATAAGAAGTGGTTTCCCCAGTTAAGGGTATAGGTAATCCCCCTCAAATTTATCACAGATTGAGGCGACATGAAATCAGGGATAGGGTTGATAAAAGGTGAATGATGATGAGATGATGATAAGAGGGTGGGGTAAGTTCAAGGAAGCAGACGCACGTTGAAATGCAGTAGTGCGACCAAGGTACATGATTTGAAGAGCAAACAAGTAATTCATAGGCAAAGGTCGATAGTTTATCCAAACAAGGTTGATATAATCCTGGTATCCAAGGCATAGGAAGTAGCTCCAGGGGATATAACGGGTAAGGTACCGGAACGTTTAGGCATGTTCGGCAGTACCAAATGGTTGGTTTAGTTGAGATAAATGTCGCGGTCTCGGTCTAGGCAAAGTTGGTTGGCTGATTTGGCTTGTCCATTTGCTTTTGGATAGTAGGGCGACGAGAAGCTAAGTTTGATACCAAAGTTGTCACAAAGGTCTTGTAACAACTTATTTTTGAAAGATTTTCCATTATCTGTTATCAGGCGATGAGGAACACCAAAACGATAGATAATGTGATGATTGATGAACTCAACGATTTTTTCTTTTTTTGGTTGAAATGAGTGGAATGGCCTCCACCCATTTAGTGTAATATTCGGTTGCCGTGATGATCCAACGGTGATGTTGTGAAGAAGGCGGGTGAATCTCACGAGTAAGGTCTAAACCCCATTGTGAGAAAGGCCAAAGATCTCATGCGACCTGTAACGGGTGGCTAGGAGTATGTTGAAGGTTGGCATATTGTTGACACATAACACAATGCTTAACATATTCGCAGCAGTCTTTATTAAGAGTAGGCCAATAATATCCTAGGCGAAGGATCCGCTTGGCCATGGCGAGGCCACTAAAGTGCCCGCCACAAAGTCTGTCGTGGATTTGTTGGGTGGTATGAGCGACTTCAGCGCTGGTTAGACAGTGAAGGAGGATACCATCGAAGCCACGTTTATAGAGGAGTCCCCCCATGATGACATAACGAGAAACACTTTTAAGAAAAGCACGTTTGCCATTACTAGTAAGGTCAAGTGGCAGAACAGAGGTTGTAAGGTAGTCGTGAAATTGGTGATACCAGGTATCCTGTGAATCAACAGATACATTATTTACCATACAAACATCCGGAACTAAGTAAGATGGGGCAAAGAGTTGTTGGACCAAGACAAATATGTCCGAGTCAGTTGGTGAGGCCAGAATTTGCGAGGCCAAGCAAGCCATAGTATCTGCAAATTTATTAGTTGAGCGGGGAATGGTTTGGACAGAATAATGAGAAAATAAGGTCAAAAGTGAATCCATGTAATGTTTGTACTTTTGAAGTTCCTCATTTTTACATTGGTAGATGCCAGTAACTTGATTTACTACCAATTGAGAGTCACTAAAAATTTTAATAGACTTCACACCTAAGTGTAACACAACTTAGAGACCCAAAACAAGGGCCTCGTATTCCGCTATATTAATAGTGCAGGGAAAATTAAGCCGGAATGAAAGAGGCATAGGTTCAGCATCAAGAGGAATGAGAACAACGCCTGCCCCTCTGTTGCGCTGGCATTTGGATCCATCGAAGAAAGGGTCATTGGATACGACACCTCACTGAGTGAAAGAGTTGCGATGAGTTCGTCAGGGAAAGTAAAATTGGTATATTCTTCCCCAGGTAAAGGGGCTTCCGTGAGTTGGTCTGCAATAGTTTGTCCTTTGACTGATTTCTGGTGTACAAACTCAAGGTCGAGGTCGACGAGGAGCATAAGCCATCGGGCGATGCGTTGGTTCAGATGTGGTTTGGCATACATATAATGGATGGGGTCAATGTTGGTGATGACAAAAGTTTTGTGATTTAGGAGGTAATGTCGGAGTTTGGTGGCCACAAATGATAGGGCTAGGCACAACTTTTCTACATGTGTATACCTAGTCTTGTAATCCGTAAAAGTACGGCTTATGTAATAAACGGCTTGTTCTCGATGCTCGGAGTCACGATGTGCAAGCATGGCTGCTACAGCATGGACGGTGGCAGAAAGGTAAAGGTAGAAAGGGCGATCATCCTGAGGTGGGACAAGCACGGGTGGCTGCAAGAGATAGGCTTTAAGAGCCTCAAAGGCTTGGTGGCATTCCTCGCTCCATTGAAAGACAATGTTTTTTTAAGGAGATGATGGAAAGGTTGACATCGGTCCGAGAGTTGTGAAATGAAACGCCGGATAGATTGGAGTTTTCCCTGCAAACTATGCAATTGTTTGAGGTTAGTGGGTGGGGGCATTTCTAGGATTGCTTGGACTTTAGTTGGGTCGACCTCAATGCCACGCAAAGAGATGATAAATCCAAGGAGTTTTCCCGAAAGGACACCAAAGACACATTTCTTTGGTTGAAGACGAACACAATATTGTAACAGGTGATCGAAAATAATGGTTAAAACATCGAGATGTTCACTGCGATGTTTAGATTTACCGAGAAGATCATCGACATAATCTTCAAGGATAGTGTGCATAATGTCATGAAAAATGTAAGTCATAGCCCACTAATAGGTCACACCAGCATTCTTAAGGCCAAACAGCATGACACGATAGTAGAAGGTTCCCCAAGGAATAATGAAGGTGGTTTTATGTTGATCAGCCGGGGCTACCAAAATTTGATTGTAGCCCGAGAAGCCATCCATAAGAGAAAGCATCTCATGGCCTGCAGTGAGATCAACAAGTTGATCAATACTAGGTAGGGGGAAGTCATCCTTTGGGCAAGCGAGGTTAAGGTCCCGTAAATTCGTACATATCCAAAGTCCCCCCGTCGCTTTAGTGACAGGTACAATGTTAGAAACCCATTGAGGATAGTCAATAGGTAAGATGAAGGAAACATAAAGGAGTCGTTGAAGCTCTTCTTTGACCAAGAGGGCAATGCGTGGATACATTTTTCTCAGTTTCTGTTTAACTAGTTTGGAGTCTGGTTTCAGAGTAATGTTATGGACAGCAATGTCAGGATCGATTTCTGGCATGTCAGCATAGGACCAAGCAAAAGCTTGGTTGTAGGCATGAAGGAAGGTAGTGAAGGTAGTTTGTTCTGATGCGTTAAGAGATTGTCCGATCTTCACAATGTGAGGATCATCCTCTGTGTGGATGTTGATTTCTATAGTTGATTCATACAACATGGTTTGAGTTTCAGATGGTAAGGCGCGTTGAATATAAGAGTCATACGCGCCAAGGTAAGTGAGGATGGAGTCGTCATCCTGGCACTCAACAACATTAATTAAAGGCGAGTCTTCTTCGATCATGTCTAGATACAGAAGGGGAAGAGAAGATGGGTCCTCATTATCGCGTTGATAAGTGAGAGGACCCAGGAAGATAGCATTTATGAAAAAAAAAGTTAGGAGGGATAAATTCTGGGTCTATCGACTCTGTGGATGAAGATGGCAAAATAGGTGATGATGGTTCAGAAGAGGTAATGTCGTTGTCTTCCCGGATACAACTGACACGAGGTTTCTTTGGTGTAAGTGTTTCAGAAAATCCAAGACCACTACGATCTTTGTGTTTGTGTGTAGTTACAAGAATGATTGTATGTCGGCCTTGTTCATAAAGACCAAAACCAAAATCTTTCTAAGCACAGCGAGTCAAGAAGGTGAGGGCGAAACGACAATTTGTTAGATATTGAAAATCGGATTGGAAGGGAACCACACCAAGGGTAGGTTCAGGGCTAACGAAGGGTGCGTCGACACCACCATACGTTAGGTTGGTGCGGCAATTAGGTGGTCCGTAGGAGATCACCTCCCCCACACGACGGTCGTAGGTAGGATGCGCATGTAACTGTCCGTACTCCTGTGGGGTATGGAAAGTGCTAACGTTATATAGGCGATACTCCCCTAGCATAAGGCATTGAAAAACATCTACAAAGGGATCTGAAGTTGGGATGTTGTCCGCGGGGGAAGAAGTGGTATTCGCGGCGGTGGATTCATTGGTCAAAGGTGTAAGTGCGGCTAAGGTGGATGGTGGAGGCGTGGTTGAAGTAGATGGTTGGGCTGGATCAATGGGTGACTTGACTAGTACAAGCACATCATTAGGGTGATATAACATATTGCAGGTTTTGAAGGGGGAAGCGTCAGGTTTGACGGTGTATGACTTCCCCTCATACTCGAATTTTATGCATCTATGTAAGGTGGAGGGAACGCATCCCATAGCCCGAATCCAAGGGCGGCCTAACAACATGTTGTATTGGAATTCTCCCTTAATGACATAGAAGAGTTCGGGTAAGGTACGTGGCCCTACACGAATGTTAAGGATCACGGTGCCTAAAGTAGAAGTAATAGCATCATTGAATGAACGCAACATGGTAGGGTTGGCACACATGCAGCTAGAATGGATATTCATTTGTTGGAAGGCTTTGGAAGAAATGATGTTTAGGCTAGCGCCCCCGTCAATCATAACATGACGTACTCGGATGTCCCAGACATAAGCCGAGATGAAAAGAGCAGGGTCAGGATCTTCTGCACCAAAGATGACAATTTCGTCTTCGGAGAAACTGACAGCAGCGGCTTGTTGTTCAAGGACAGAAGTGGTTGTGGAGGTAGGTTGTTCGGTGAGAGAAACGACGTGGTTGGTTGTTAAAATGGAAGCGACGGGCAAGGTTTCGTTAGGTAGGACCTCTATCCCTTGAAGGATCTCAATTAAAGCTTGTCAATGCGATTCAGATGTTTGAATGAGATCATAGAGTGTCATTTTGACAGGAGATTAGTGAAGTTGTTTAATCATGGTGCGGTGGGCAACTCCATCAAAGACGGGATAGGCAGGTCCATGAATGACCACTTTTGGTGGTGGTGCGATCGGGATGGCAGAAGGAGAAAGAGAGGCCGCAGGTATGCGTTCTTTAGCTTTTCCATTATTTTTCTGACCTCGAGTAGCAATGTTAATCATGTTGATCTCATGGATACAAGAGGAGGAAGATGGCAGGGATAAGTCATTGTTCTCGAGAGGCATGGTTGCAATGATGATAGATTTTGGCAAGGCAGGGACAGGTGGTCTAGGAGAAGGAATCGAAGCTAGGGGCTTCTCTCTCCGTAAATTGTCTTTCTTAGGCTACCTATCCGAGATAGGTGATTGGCGAAGGATGGATTTCAAAGCTTTGCATCCTTCTACATCGTGTCCTGGTGTGCAATGGTAAGCACAGATTTTAGACTCATCATAACCTATAGGTCGAGGTTTAAATGGATCATAGAGTTTGAGTGGGGGTAGGGAAATGGTTACATTCACCACCAACATATCAAGGATCTTGGCATAAGATCCTTTGAGCGGGTCAAAGGCAGAGGAAGATGAGGCTATTGATTGGGTGGGTTTTGGTAATGGTTGTGTATGGTTGGTTTGTACGGGTGGTGGTTTAGACAAGGGGTTTTGGTAATTGGATTTAACTAAACGTGGCTTCTTCAGCGTAGAAGTCATGTTTAGCTGGTTAGATGATGAGGCCACAGATGACGTGGTGGCAGGAAACAACCACGGGGAAAGAGGAGTGATAGCAAAAAAATCCTTTGATGATGGAGTTTGTTTAGGGTTGGTAGGTGGATAGGATACTCGGGGTGACGGTGTTGGTACACCTGTGGATCTCTGTATGGGTGCAAAAGGTGCAGGTCGTTTTAAAGAAAATGCAGGAGGTATGATGTATTGAGGGAAGGTGGAGGGGTGAGGTCCCAGTATAGAAGATAGGTGTGACGGCAAGGGTTTTAGTCATGACAGAGGCATAGATTGGACTTGAGGAGATTGGGTCTGTCTCCTAGGTGGATGGACGGCTTTATTTTTGGATAAATCTAACCGTTTAGGTGGGTGTGTTAGGCTGGGTATTGGTGAATTCCCAAGCGTAGGGGAAGGTTTGGTTAGGTTAATAGAGGTGGATGAGGTATTCGGTAGAGATGAGGGGGGTGAAGATGATGACATAGGAATTTTGAGATTTTGTAAACACCTCGGGTATATGGTAGAGGTGTCTGGATCGGTCATCTGCATTTGAATAGAGCATGGTATACTCAAACGCTCCCATAGGACTCATCTATCTTCTGGGGGATAACGGTCTTCATGTGTGAAGAAGAAATTTTGTATGGAAGAGAGGTGGGTTGTGATTCCGGTCCACTGTGGGTGTGATACAGGGGGTAAATGAGGCGTTGTATCAATGGGTGCTAAGAGGTCAACTAGTCGCTGGAAAGATTTAGGTGATGAAGAACTAATAGGTAGGAGAGCATGTTCAAGGGGCTCCGTCATGATCAAGGAGTTTGGTGATGTCGGTTCGAGAGGTTTCTCCTCTAAGGGTGACAGAAAAAGTGGCAAGCCTTCTTTTGTTGCAACAAGAGTGGTGGAAGGAGATGTTTGGGAAATACATAAGTTAGATAACATCTGCTCACAATCTTGCAGGGATGTGGTGTAAGAAGGTTCATTTGTGAGAAGAGAACTCTAGGCGGTTAATTCCTTTATGGGTAAAGGAATAGCGGGACTGTCCTCTTGTCCTGATGAAGGAGAAGGGGGCGAAAATTCCTGCGTTAGTGAAGAAGATTGATTCAGAATTTCCTCAATGGAAGCCCTAGGCTGGGAGTTGAAAATTGCATGGATCTCATGCACACTGTTATCCTCAGCTAAGGTGTCTTGATTTGTGTTACTGTTAGATGCATGGTTTGGAAATGGTTTGTTGAAGATTTTTAAATTTCGATTAGCGGGGGCATTAGGATTATCGAGAGTTGTATCCCCTGCATCAACCATTTCCTGCACTATGTTTTTCAACATCTTGTAGTTTTCGTGACTATGTCCCTTCACGTGATGGAAGTTACAGAAGTCATTTTCTTTATACCAAGAAGGAATAGCACGGGTAGAATCAAACCCGGAATGAGGTTTAACAGGAGGCAAGGTGATAGCACTTGCTTTAAGCAATTTGTCTAAGATCACACCATAAGTTTCTCCCAAGGGAGTGCAGTTGATGGGCTCGGCTTTATACTTATAGGTGGCTTTCGGCTTTGGGGGAGGTCATTAACAGGGAACCGATGGCGGTTACGTAACTGACGGCGGTTGAGTAGGAACTGTTGATGCAAAATCACAGCACCCCTGGATACAAATTAGATTTCTAGGTTGATCACTTTGGCATCCAGTGTGATTGCATAACATTGAATCCTTTCTCCAAGTGTGGGACTTGAAAAATGAGAAAGGATTCTCCAGAGAAGGCTGGTTCCTATTCCTCTGTTCAGATGCACACGAAATATGCAGAGGGTTTTCTCAAAACCTAATCTAATCTACCAAGGAGACAAGGTAAGAAGATGCATAAAATAAATCTAAGCTAATAGAGGTGATGCACCGAGGAATGAAGAAAACCTATTTTGCCAGTGAACACAGACCATTCAAATGTGATATAAGATCATGCACAGATAACAAAACTTGTAGTGAAAGACCAGGAGGATGCAAGATGAACACAGAGAGGGTTGAGAATCATCCACAGACATGTATTACTTGCTCCAAAGATTGATACAATACACTGCAAAATGCCAAGAGGCAGAGTCGTATTACAGTTTCAAATGAGAGGTTCGAACTCCACAAATTCACCTGATAGGAGAAGAAGGGAGGAGCAAAATAGAAAAATGTTCGACCTTGAAAAGAAGCTCCTCTTTTCAATATATAGAAAGAATGAGAGAGGAAAGAGAGAAGGGAAAACCAAATCTACCCCAACCACCTCCAGGTTGCATTCAATTCATCTCATCATGGCAGAAGCGGCGGATCCTAGCAAAATGGCGGGCTGCCTAACAGAAGCGGCGAACTATCTGTTGCATTAAAGTTGGTTGTTGAAGCATCACTTCTGGCATTACCCTGCATCAGATCCGTTTCTTAACTTTCTCTCTCCAAACTACACCAAAATGGAATATTGATCCCAGAATCATGTAGAGAATTTCAACAGCTTTCCGTTGATACAAGGAACGTGCAAATCCGAGCTCTGGATCAAAAGATATGACGATCTGAAGATTTAGGGCACGGAACAGACCAAGACTGATTTTGAAATATTTTCCCGCGCTTCGCCACTTGGACAACACGTGGCAGGCTCTGATTCGCTGAGCAACTCTCTCTCCTCCACCTCTTGGCGGGCTATCTTTTGAAATTTCCTTGTGGGCCCTAGCTGGGACACGTGGCACTATCCCATTGGTTCGAATCAGTGCTCGAAAACTTGCCCCTTTGACTTTTTGGACCTTTCTCTTGTGAGGACACGTGGCAGCTTCTCATTGGTTTTCGGCCCTGCCAGCTCTTTCGCCCTTCGCGTTTTTATGTCCTGAATGTTCCAAACCGTTTGGGACATAAACCTCCGATCCGCCCGGAATGGGCTTCCTTGTCCCTCATTCGGCCGATGACACGTGGCGCTACTTGATTGGCTTTCGGCTCCTTCGGCGATCCGCGTCCCGCGCGTCCCTTTGTCCCAGATGTCTTAGTGCTCCTTGTGTTGATTTCGGCCGAACCAGCCGGTTCGCGTCCATTTGTCCCAAATGTCCCAAACTGTTTCGGGCTGCTTTGACCTTTTTCACCCGGTTTGGCCGGTTCGCGCACTCGCGGCCCAAATGTCTCAAACTGTTTCGGGCTGCTTTGACCTTTTTCGCCCGGTTCGGCCGGTTCGCGCACTCGCAGCCCAAATGTCCCAAACTGTTGCAGGCTGCTTTGACCTTTTTCGTTCGGTTCGGCCGGTTCGCGCACTCGCAGCCCAAATGTCCCAAACTGTTTCGGGCTGCTTTGACATTTTTCGCCCGGTTCGGCCGGTTCGTGCACTCGCGACCCAAATGTCCCAAACTGTTTCGAACTGTCTAGAGGCTTTTCGGCCGATCCGCGCCTTTCTATCCCACACGTCGCTATTTCTTTCAAGGACTAGGACTTAGCCGATTTTCACAATTTTTTCTGGGTCAACGTACTTGCCTGGAACTGCAAAACTCTGATGCATGTTATCGAAATTTACCCTGGGGGGTGAAATTTTGACAACAGGAACCGATGTCGGTTAGGTCAAAGTCATTAAAATAGCCAACCTTCCCTCCTTTTCTCCCAAGGGATCAGTTGTGGGCTTGGTCAAGTCATTATTATGTTCGTTTTGATGTGGGTGAGGGGTGATGAGTCATGGGTGTGGGTTTAGACCAAGTTATAGGTCTTAATTAAGTTATTTTAGGGTTAGGGCTAGGTCATGGTGAGGTGGCGAGGTGAGGTGGCAAGGTTGGAGATGTGGATTTATTAATTATAAGGTAATTAATAAATAATTAGGTGTGTAAGGTTTAGGTGGTGAGGTAGGGTTAGGTTGCGGGACGAGATACGGGGTACAGGGTGTTGTAAGACCCAAATTTGGTGTCTACATTTTCCCCTTGTTGTCGTGTAGCTTGTATTGTAAAGCTGCATTGACAATAATAAGAAGTAGTTGCCCCAGTTAAGGGTATAGGTAATCCCCCTCAAATCTATCACAGATTGAGGCGACGTGAAATCAGGGATAGGGTTGATAAAGGGTGAATTATGATGAGATGATGGTAAGATGGTGGGGTAAGTTCAAGGAGGTAGACGCACATTAAAACGCAGTAGTGCGACCATGGTACATGGTTTGAAGAGCAAACAAGCAATTCATAGGCAAAGGTCGATAGTTTATCCAAACAAGGCTGATATAATCCTGGTATCCAAGGCATAGGAAGTAGCTCCAGGGGATATAACGGGTAAGGTACCGGAACGTTTAGGCATGTTCGGCAGTACCAAATGGTTGGTTTGGTTGAGATAAACGTCACGGTCTTGGTCTAAGCGAAACTGGTGGGCTGATCAATTCAAGTATCCTAGTCATGCTAAAACACGAATAGGTGAGCTCGATTAAACAAACAACTACGTTATGGGTGGATAGAATCGTAATTTGCGGGCTTCGGTCGAGGTATTTAATTGGTGCGGCCGTGGGTCGGGTTGATTGGTTGGTTACGGCCTGGGGTTGGGCCAATTAGTTTGTTGCGGCCTTGGGTCGGGCCGAGTGGTTTGTTGTGGCCTTGGGTCGGGCCAAGTGATTTGTTGCGGCCTTGGGTCGGGCCAAGTGATTGGTTGCGGCCTTGGGTCGGGCCAAGTGATTGGTTGCGGCCTTAGGTCGGGCCGATTGGTTTATTGTGGCCTAAGGTCAGGCAGATTTGTTTGTTGTGGCCTTAGGTCAGGCCGAGTGATTGGTTGCGGCCTTGGGTCGGGCCAAGTGATTGGTTGCGGCCTTGGGTTGGGCCAAGTGATTGGTTGTGGCCTTAGTTTGGGCCAATTGGTTTGTTGCGGCCTTGGGTCGGGCCGATTGGTTTGCTGTGGCCTTGGGTTGGGCTGATTGGTTTGTTGTGGCCTTGGGTCGGGCCAAGTGATTGGTTGCGGCTTTTGGTAGGTGATGTGATGAGAAATGGAAATTGGTGGATAAGGGCAGGAATTAGGAAACACTAGGAATGTAACTGATATCGGTAAGTTATGACAGGTTAAATGACCGATATCGGTGTTTTAGGGCGCGCTATAACCGATATCGGTTATAGGTGAAAACCTATAAAAATAAAAATACGGCGTGTCATTTTCACATTGTCAATTTGAGTGCCAACCTTTTGCTTGTCTGAGTTATGAATTGATTGTGTTGAGTTTGTGGGCTGAGTTGGCACTAGTTGAGTGGAGGAGGGAGTTATTGGTAGGCCCCAGCGACCAGGAAGCAGAGTTTGATTGGTTGAGGACCCTGCTGAGGATATTTGGAGCTATGGCACAGCCTGGAGGAGCAGGAGGTGTTGGAGGAGTTGGACCACCACCACCTATCCCACCACGACGACGTGTAGTCATATCGGTAGGTTCTAAATCCCTATTTGTGTGAAGTTGATGAATTTAGCTAGGATGTGGATTTTGGGGTAGGAATCTAAAATGTGATAAAATAATGAATAAATGAAGGTAAATCGTAAAATGGAGTGGGTAGATATGTTAGGTAAGTCAAACACGGTAGGGTGGGTACATTTTTAGGCAATTCGGCTGGGTAGATAGGTTAAAAATAGAAAAAAAAGGGATTTGGGGGCCGTTTTCGATCCGGCCCCGAAATCCCACAGTGACCGATGGCAATCACTAAGTGACCGGCATCGGTCACCACGCAAGCTTTTAGATTTAGTGGGTTCAGAGACCGGCGTCGGTCATGTGTCGACCGACGTCGGTGCATAAAAGCAGGGTATAGATATGGGTGGTGGACCGATGGTGGTCGAGGGTGACCAGTACCGGTTGCCATGGGTAGGAGGAAGGGGTGTGAATTTTGTTGTGTTGGTTTGTTGTAGGCGGGGTTAGTGATATTGGGGTTATTTGGTAGTTGTTTTGGAAAGAGTAGGCCTGATGGAGTGGGTTGTTTTTGTAGGCACGCCAGCAGCTGATGATGCGGGATAGGATTCCGCATCTACTGGGGCGGATGCGGCCACATGTGACTACAGCGCAGTGGTCAGTTATGCGGGATGTGGGACTCGACGGAGTCTAGAGATATAGGGTTGTGGATAGGGACCACAACCTGATGGTTGCCCTCATCGAGAGATGGGATCCAGCAACCAATGTCTTCCATCTCCCTACTGGAGAGATGACGGTCACACTAGAGGATGTGTATCGCATCCTGAGACTGCTGATCATAGGCGAGGCGGTGTTCCAGGTGGATGCCGAGACAACGATGGACAGCATCCTGCAGATATTCAGGGATGCAGTCCCATTGATTACGTACCATAGTTTGAGCATCTGCTACGGCGATATGTATCGCACATATCAACAGGAGACACGGCTTGCCGCGCTGATGATGATTGGCATCACCTGCTTCGCTCTCCCGGACTCAGAGGGAGGTCGCTTCCCACGGGCACTAATGGGAGTACTGATGGGAGACCTCATCGTTTTTCTTCTATTCCAACTTCCTGGATTACTTTTTTAGATATCGAATTTCCCCTTAAAGGCTTTTGATTACTTCCATGGTCTTTTGATAGACTTCCTTCTAATGGGTAAAGTCCAAATACTTCACATGTACCACTTCTTCTCTTATAATCAGCAGTCTCTACTTTGGTATCTCCTTGGCACACACAACTTTAGCTTGCGTCGTCACCAATATAGGTTCTAACTCTTACTCACGCACCACCCTTGGCATCCAATGTTGATAATCACACTTTACGCTCACCATCCCAGCACCTTTATCCTTCCACTGCTTCTGGCTCATGTGTGCAAACAATTCTGGGCATTCCTCATACTTGTGCTTTTTCCCACACCAAGAGCACTGCAACAAATCGGGACACTTACGCTTGTAGTGTTCTGTAGATCCATAGTTATAGCAGGTTCCACGAGAGAATTCACTCCTTCTGCCCCCACGATTGCCACAACCTCTAAATCCTCCTTGAAAGCCTCTACCTTGACCTCTTCCATCCGTGCGCCCTCCATAAAGATGACCATCATCCTTAGAGTTGTTTGTGACACTCGTCTGGCATACACCAGTATCAATGGCATCATGTATTTGGTCAATCAATCTACAATCCTTGGTGTTATGAGTAGTAGAGGTGTAAATTTTGCAATAGCAACACACATTCTTATGGATCGCATGTTTCAATAGCGGACACCTGCTTGCATCATGATCTTTATGGCAAATCTCAATCTACAATCATCGTAAATACAGATCTCTGAGGACAACTGTCCTTCACATGCCCTTTGACCTCACAATCTATACACCATAACCCGTTGTGAGTCTCATGAGTCGAGTTCGCAGACAATTTCTCCATCTATTTTGCCATTGTAGTAATTTGGGCTTCTAGGAACAAACTAATTCCTATATCAACACTTTCTACTGCCTCAACGCTCAAGGCAGCCTCCAAGGCCTTGTGTGGATCTGTGAATGTGCCTTCCTGAACAGTGTGATCAGTCCTCCGACGACACACTAAGCATGTTGCAAAGGGTGAATGACATAAGATAACTTAGATAGGAGAGTCTTGAAATGCGTGTCATATTCCTGCACTCTCCTACATTCCTTGTTGAATCTCCTTCAACACGTTGATGCTTTTCTGTTCAAACTCATGTATCTGGAGCTCCACTAAAAAGGCATTATCCACCACTCTCTGGTGCTAGTCATACTTCCTATACCAGCTATGCACGCGTCCTTGCATCGTGGTTGCAAACTAACTTTCTTTCCGCTTCAAGCAAGTGATTCCCTTCGCACGCCATAGTAACTCGCACTTGTGTACATGTTCTATGGCATCCTCAATGCCCTTGTAATGTGGTAAGTGGAGTGACATCTCATAAAATACCTATTGATAGTGTTTTGGACCTTGTCTGCCAGATCCAGGACCTTGATTCCCTCTGATGTTACCTCCACCACCAGACCCAGCTAAATCCACTTGTGCCAACTCCTCCAAATCCATTAGATCTTCCTCCTTGCGTAGGTAAGGGATCTAACACAATTGCGCCCTATGAACCCACCATCGTGTTAAATTGTGCGCCGACAGTCTGTGATACCAAACCACTCTTAGATGTGTTTCCCTTAACACTCCCAGATGCGATACTCAAACCTTGTGATCCTACACCTTGCCCAAATGTTGTGCCAGAAAAAATACCCCCAAACACAGGAAACAATTGTGCAACCATAGATGTACCAAATGAAAAATTATACCTCTTAAGTGTCGCTCGACTACTAGTATTGATACCAACTGAATTATAAAAACTTATCTCATGAACTGGAAAACTAAGCGCAAGGGTCTGGTCGACATGTGGGTTAAGATGTGTGCCTACGACTCTTCTCCTTTCTTCATATGACAAGCTCTCTTTAGAATCTGAGGGGGTTTCTCTTCCGCGCTAGCTAAGATGGGGTAACTCAAACTGCTTAGGTTCCACGTCCTCCACGCGAACCTCAAATCCTTCCCACAACATCTGCCTCCATAAATCCATCACTCCTGTAGCTTTGCACTTTCTTGCCAACTCCCTCTCTCGAGCTTCATTATGCTCAAGCCACCTCTCATCTCTCTTCATTTTCGCCGCAAGGTCCGCCATCCTCTACCATGCTAGCTTCCGCGCCCTGCGATTAGCAGGAGTCTATCATGGGAAAGGCTTCCAAACTCAAAGTAATGACCAGGATCTTGATAGCCAGTGGAATAGCATGCAAAAACGATCCTCTAGGCTCCCTCAAGAACTAAAACTCAGTAATCTTTGAGCAAGAATACGTAGAAATAGCGTATTCATAGGTTTAACTAGTCAGCACTCTACTCCACCAATGATCAACAGCACGGGTCCATGTCAGATCGACATCATGTAAACCACTAATATTCCTCCTGGGTCCAAACACGAGGTCTATAGTACCAACTGAACCTTGAAGCATATGTTGAGAGCCATTCATATAACTCTACTGGGAAACAACAGAATTGTGTCTTATAGAGTTTGTGATACAGGTTCTTCTCCACCCATTTACGTGCATCAAACTCAGGTCCAGTGTTAAATCTTTGAGCAAACTCATCCTCCGTGATATTGAGCTACGCTTCGACACTATCAAAGGTCAAGTGCTCCATCATTACACATTTCTCTCACAATAGCTTCAAAAGAGGTCCCGGCAACGAAACTTAGATGTAGTCATTATTTTACCCTCACTACCTCTTTCTAACCCCGAGCGCATCGTCCTATCACCCTGCTTACGTATGATGCTCACTCGAGGCACGCGCAGGCACCGAGCCCCTCCTTTATGTGATTTTTGCAAGAGAGTTCCGCCATTAATGGAGGATTATTTGCAAAAACATAAATACATGCATCCAATTAAAAGGTAGAAGATATAACTAAAAGATCTACACATCAATGCATCACAAAAGCTAAATAAACATTGTGTGAAGCACAAGAAACCAAATCTGAGTCATGACAAGCCAAATAACATGAGGGTTTACACCCATAAACACAATGTATAGGATAGATTCATGTATATTGATTTAAAAGAGTTTCTGGAAGCCATACTACATTCAAAACGGTCATCTCAAACCATATACATCAAATGACAAAGATCCAAACTCTCTAAATTGATCTGATCAGATATCCTAACTATGCTTTCCCAATTATAACTCTTGTTATAGACCCCAATACCCATACATATGTTTAATGATATCCCTTACAACCCTCTAGCACCAAGAACTCTAAACCCTAGCATCATGAGCTCCAAACCCTTAGCATTTCCTAACATTTCTGCAACACCTCGTTACCTTCCTTCTCTCAGCACTCATGTACCTTCTAGCACCTTTACACTACCTTCTCCCTTTCTCCCCCTTTTTTCCTCTCCTTTTTTTCCTCTCTTTGTTCTTGTCCCAAGCACTTCTTTAGATATGATCAGCGTCCACCGCCATGACTTCTCTCTTAAGCAGATCATGTGTCAAGTGTCAATGTGGTCCTCCATTGGTGAAAGCATATCCTCTTTGCAAAACCTTTCACTAATTGTAATGATGCCTCTGGGAATATTCTCTGTGTGGAATATATTTTTTTTGGCCTCCAAGGTTCCAGGCTAGTACCTTATCCACTTATCACGCCTAGTCAGGTCCTCGAATTTTTCCTCAAGTGACTCCATGATGCCAAATATGGCCCAAGTCCTTTAAACCCTTGTTCTGCCTCCCGCATGTGCCCTGGTTTCACTTAAACCCTTCTTCAACCCTTTTTCCTCCGAATTTTTCCCTGAGCACCCTTTTATTTATTGATCCTGTGTGCGCACCTCTTGGTACTTAGCTAAAATTTAGGGTATACAAGTATCAACAAACAAAACAAATACCTCTTTTAGTTGCTCTGCAATTGGATTTGAGAGGCACGGTTGCAGCTGATCCTTGGGTACTTTGAATCTCCTCCTCATGCTCTGAACTGAGCATGACTAGTTTCAACTCTAATTTTGGCTCTAAGCTAGTTAAATACCTGATTGGGCAAGGGGATTTTAGGAGCCAATGGGTTGATCCTTGTGATTTTCTCATTCTTTTGAAGCTTATCCCCATGAATGGGGGCATCCTACAGACTTTTTCTCTCATGAATGGAGTTTCTTTTAAGCTTGATCTGATCCTTGTGGTGCTTCAAAAAACAAATTTGCCTCCTCCATGATGACCGGTTTGGAAATTCGATTCATCATGACTCTCTTCTTCCTCAAACATAAATCTTGAGAAATCAAACTCATCCACAATATTAAACTCTTATAAGGATGAAGTATTTTATCAACAAAATAAATCAAGAAGCTTCTTATAATCTCTTCTTCATCCAAGTCCTCTAAATTTGATTTTTCCTCCTCCTTGGCATGAAGCTCCTCATTATTGATTGTAGCATCTAAAGATACTTTTGGTGGATCAATGCAATATTTCAAAACTTCCTTCTCATTTGGGAGCTTATCTTCCCATACTTTTAGCTTTTATTATCTAACCTCCTTGACTTCAAAGTTTTCAATCAAAATAGGAGGTATTTCAGCAATGGGTTGGGTCACTTCTTCATCCATTATGACTCTTAGAGTCATTCCATTCTTTAATAAGTACATCATTACTTTCAAGAATGGGACTTGTATCCCATCTAATTTTGTAGAAATTAGAGAAAGTTTGACTGTCATAGGTTCTTAGTGATGAACCTTTCTTGCTTAAAAATCATGGATCCAATCCTTGAAGCTCTAAATTTTAGTCTACTTTTTTTTTCTCTTTTTTCAACCTGCCCCTTCCATATTTGCATGTGCATCTTGTTATCCATATGAATGAATCTCAACCTTTATTTGTCATGAAGTTATTCAAAATATTGTCTTAGTGATGAATGTATCCTCATAGTTAAGCAATAACTTAGGCCCCTAGTCTGTTGGTTAAGCTCCATTACATGATCATCTCAAGTTATTTTTCATGAAGTTCAGGTACATGTGGATCTGATGTTATGAAATGGGGAAAGGTTTTTTCCCAATCGCTGATTTTGTAAAGGTCTCGAATAGTGGAGAAGGTGGAATACTTTCTTGTAAAGGAGATGGAGGTTTGGAAGAAAATGAGGGTGGAAAAATGAAGATGGGACGGAAGGGAAGAAGATGGATAAGGGGAATGATTAATGGGAGTAGGCAGAAAAAATATATGAACATGGAAGGTAGGTTGAGATGGCATAGGTTGGGGAGGAGGACTGGGAGGGTTTTGAGATGGTGGCGTAGGGTTACCCCATTAACAAGGTTTTCCTAACAATAAATTCATGAGCCTCCACTTAACTTCAACCCGCCTGTGTAATTTGGGGCATCATCTCAATTATAAAGTGTAACTTTTGTTCAGAGATTGAACCAATTTGGTGTAGGAAGTAACTTTCCATGGGTAGGGATTCCTAAAACCAATCATTGTTTTCTTTCATTGTACATGTAAATCCTGAGTTTGCATCATGCTCATCTCCATCTCTTGAATCTTCCTCTGCAAATCAGCATGTGTCATAGAGTTGTTACCATCATCTGCGATAACCTTGTTCTTCATAAACATTTTGGTTAGGAAAAGTAACCGTAGGGGTCAATGGAGGGATGAGTTATATGCATTTTCTTCATGATGGGGCTCATAAAACTGATTTAGAGGAGTCTTTTGAAACTGTGGGGGATGGAGAGGACTAAGTGGTTTTGCTACTGTAAATAATAATCCCAAGAAGGAAATGAATTCATGATTGCACAACTTCATGAAAAAAGAAAATGGGAAGATATAGAAAAAATTAATGGAAATGGGTGGAAGGAAGGGGAAAAGGATGGAAGGAATGAAAAGGGGTGCTCTATAACTAAGAAAATGGGTTGTATTAGATCATTGGAGTCATCATATATGCTTGAAAACTTCCTCCAAAGGCTGAGATCTCACCAAGAGCACATCAAACTTGGTGAAATGAAAATATAAATCATGATACACACATGTGAAATATATAGTTTTCAATGTTTGTCCCACTGGGAGCGCCAAAACTGTTGGAGCTCAAAATTGCACCCTACCCCGAGCCATAGACAATCGAGGGATTTTGAGGCAACATGGGACTATCTCCAAGTTGTGGGACTATCTCCAAGTTGTGGGACTTTGCTAACTTGAGACAGACCTCCAAAGAAGGTCAGTTCCTCTACATATTCCTACTATGCTAAAGCTACTTCTAATGCTGAAAGTAAATCCTAAATTAAACATGCCAGGCGAACAAGGGTTAGAAGGAGATGTAGAAAAAGTAAATCTTAAGATAAAATGGCGAGTGATAACACTAAGAAAAGGGTTCCATAACACTAAACACAATCAAAATAGAGCCTACAAATGAAAATAGGTATGACATAATGCATATGCTCAGAGTAAGAAGGAAGGCAATACTGCAACTAAAAATGAGCTAAGGCATAGACAAAATATGCCACAAAACATATTTTTATTGCTTAAAGATATGCACAGTCCATTACAGTTGAAACATAAGGAAATAAATCATCTATAGAGGCAAAAATGAAGGCTTGAAAGTTCATAGATTCTTCAGGAGACCATTTTGACATGGTTCCTTTACATATCAGAATGTCCATCTCTTTCCATTAATGAAATATTTTACAGTATATATCTTGAATGAGAGAGAAAGAAGAAAGAGAAGAGGGAAAGAGAGAAGGGACGGATTTTTTAAATCTTTCAACCACCAACTGTCTAGCATTCAAGATCTTTTGCAAAGCACATGGGCACTTTATAAGGCCAATAATTGTGTTTACTTTCATCTTGTATAGACGGAAAAGAAGTCATGCTTCATCAATTTTTGTGGTTGAGCTACCTGATTTGATCATTTGTGTGCCTTGACTACTCTTTTCTACCCTCAGAAATCATGTTTTCCATTTTTATCCATTACCAAATCTCACCTAAGGTTAAAATTTTGATGATGCATCAAATTGAAGGGCTCAAGGAGACCTTTCCAACGATATGAATTTTTTCGAAGTTGGATCTTTGGATCAAAAGATATGACCATCTTGAATATTTGTCCTATTGGGAAGCATAAGAAATCAACATGTGGCAGCCCCTGATTGGTCTCAAGAATCGGCCTCTACCCACTGTGTGCATTACTGCTTCTGCTTTTTTCATGTGTCAACCTTTCATTGACTTGTAGGTTCGGGATCTTTTACTTCTTTAATTTTCTTTCCTTTTCCTTTGGCTTTATGAAATTTTATCGTACTTGAATGAAATAGGGACCAATAAGATCATGCCACGTACATTCGCAATTCTCGCAGTGTCAAATTGTCTCTAGACTTTATCAGGTACGTTATAATATGTGATCCAATGATAATATTATCACATACCTTCATAATGTCACTCCTTTGATATAGAAGACCGCTTATGACAGACTGCAAAATAATTGACCAATGAGGATGTCTCGCACATCTGCACTTTGCATGACAGACTCCTTGATAGTCTTACTGGATAAGTGTGAAGTGCGAGCCAATGACGGAGGCTCCACGCAAACTTTGTAATATCACTCCTTTGAAATCCTTGATCTGACACTTGCCCGCTACAAGAGATTGAGCCAATGAGAAAATATCCACGCAGCTATCAGGCAATGTCAACCTTGTTGAAATCCGTGTTGAAACTTTACACTTGTCGAAAGGCCAGCCAATAGAAAATCTCCATGGCACTTCATACATTGTTGCCACATAACCCCTATTGAAAGCCTTGACTAACACTTGCAAAAGTCAAGCTACTATGTAAATCTCCATGCACTTCACAATGTCAATCTTTCTTAAGCACTTACTTGCATTTGATTAGTCATGCCTTCACATTTGTCAGAGTTGCAAAAGAAGAAACAATGGAATGGCTCCACGTGTTCAGCCGTTGCGTCATCGACTTTTAAGTATGTGGGACTTAGAAAAAAATTCTCTTTGAATTGATGCCACCAAATGTCTACCTTTTAATTTTATGGTTCACCCCACTGAGCTTGTTGACCTAGTTGTAGCCCGAACCCAACGAAATATTAATTCCAATTAATTCCCACAGGATTTGAATTCCACCAGGTCAGAAACCTTTGAGGTTAGCCGGAATCGATGCCATGTGTCTTTGATTGATGTTGCATTGAATTTGATGAGAACACATGACATGTCAATTGGCCCTTTAAATCACATCTCGGTAATGAATAAGCTAAGTCCTCATGTGGTTTTTGAATGCCAACGGTCTGATTCTTTTGGTCAATGGAATTTGACGGTCATTTAGACATCCCAGAACCTGTAAAAAATGACTAAGTCCATTTTTAATAAGTTATTCCAAATTAACCGGGGTGTAAATTTTAGATAACAGTACCTTCTATACAAAAGAATTTTCTATCTATTCGTCAATTAACTAAAAATCCCAATATTTCTATGGATTAATGTGGGAAGAATTGTATTGTTTATAATATAAAACAGAGATGGATGATTGCCTTTCGTATTGGGCAAGGTGGTTAGTATCGATGTTTTGATCCTGTTACGATCAACATGAATGCAGGTGTGGAGGACAACTCCACCATACATAATGTGCATGAGGCTGCAATGCCTTGGGAGGAAGCCATTCCTCACAAATTTGTTGACTTGGATACAATCAACCTACATGCTCTTATTGTGTAGGGAGTATCTACTATACTAGATGTACAGCTGGTGGACATGCCTTGGTAGGATGGATTTCCTCATTCTGAAGAACAATTTGTTGTGGATAGAGACTCCACTATTCCATATGCACTAACGGTGCATGGTGAGATGGCATGCCAAGCCACTCGCTCAAAGGTACTTGTTCGAAGGATAGTAGAGCACGAACAGTTTGCTCATTGTGTTGTGAAAGATCTTTCCCAACAGAGGGGGATAAATGAGCAAATAGATGAGATAGAGGAGGAGTTGGTTCTCACTCCCATTGTTGCAAAGATGGTTATTTCTCCCACTATTGAGACGGAGATGGTTATTTCTCTCACTACTGAGATGGAGATGATTATTTCTCCTACTATTGTCGAGTTGGTTCTAACTCTTGCTGCACATATGGTCACATTTCTCTTCTTGAAAAGGTTGGATAAGCACTACATGGTGTTGCAAGAACATGATTGACGTGACTTCAATTGCAGGATAATTGTGTCTATGTACAAACCCCAGTTAGCTACACAAGCGTGGAACAAATTTTTCAATCCACCTCTGTAAGATCTTGTTTCCAACACTTTGGACATGGGGCTGACACTCTCAACCATTGATGATTCATCATTAGTCAATGAATCACGTAACAAAGAACCAATGGACCACTTCCCATATCCTTTGTTCACATGACCAGATTTTTTTTTGCAATTCTTCTCCATTCGACAACCACAACACAATCATGGACTGTTGATTTTGATGTACAACCCATGGCACACTCTGTAGATCTAATGACTAAACATATGGGCTTTAGGACATTTGTAAAATTTTGAGTTAAATTTGGTCTTGTTTCCGGTTTAGTCATTAAGAGGGGGTGTTAAAATATAGAGCATTATATACCATGTAATGCAATTATGTAGTTGTCATTCAGTTGGTGGTAATTGTTCAACCAATCTGTAACCACCTCTTCCTATTTAATAAACGTTGTCACACTTGTTTCAATTTACATTCAACCTTCTCTAAATTCTTTCTTCTCTTTGCATATGCTAACATATAAAAAGTAAACCCCACCGACTAACAGGCCTCCAGTCAACAAATAGCGAGGGCCTCACATTTAATCATCTAAGACCTGGAGGCAACAAACCAGACCCTTTCTTGTTGAAATGTTCTTTGCCACACGTCGATACACCATTATTCCACTTGGCAAGCATTCAATACGATCACTATGCAACACGTTTCACTTTTGCCTATTGAAGCAAAACTTCGTACGCTATAACTTCTACACACAAAGTTTGTTTGACCATGTTCAAAGTGTGTTGAAAAGCTCTGGACGAGATCTTTCGTATGCAAGGAGTTTCAGACAGTGTGCACACCATCTAACCTATGGGTGTCCTCCGAATCACTAAAGCTCTCGCTTTGTGATATTGATCTCGTGGACTACACTATATGAAATAGAGTAGAGTAGCTAATGTACATGATTATTCAATAATATTTGTTAAGGCTAATTAAGGGAAAAAATGGCAACAAAATAAAATATTCTCTTAACCTATGGATTCCTCCCATACCAAAGGTTTCCCAAGATTTAAGTCGACCCAAATGATGACATGTTCATATTTATGTTTTCTTATGTTTTTAAAAGAACCCAAGATTGAAAATTAGTCAAGTCAAAAGACAAAGGAGAAAGAATGATTATAACATCCATGATCATTAATATACATTTCATTAATACACACTAAATAAAGAACATGGTAGACGTGAGGGATGTATACATAAACAAAAAATACAAATTCATTGTTATATTGCACACAGATAAAGCTAAAGTTTTAAAATGTATATGTGAATGATACATTTTGATAGGTCCTATAATTTAAATTGGCCTAAAGGGCATAAAAAGTAATCATCGTCATCAATGTCGAGAGTTATGATGAGATTTGAAGCAATGATGTAAGCCCCTATTAGTCTCAAAGTGAAATTATCCCAAAATCACTAGATAATACAAGCAAGCACTTGGTCAAAACCCATGTTTTCATGAAGAGGCTTGAATTATTGTTGAACCGATTTTTTCTCCTCTCATGGCAAAAATGGTGTTTCGGTATGCAAATGAAAGCATAAGCACATCAACAACCCCCAATGAAATCCAATGTACATGGATTCATGCTTTGAGAATCTTGTGCCCCAAGGGTGATCCTCTAATCAACCAATAAGTATCAACACTACATCCATGGATATCTTATCCTAGTCATTGGTCATGGTAGGCTTGAAAAATCCGCAATAGATAGATGTTCATTTCTAATGACATATACCTTTACATTTTAAACGATGGGAAATCTAAAACATACCTCTATATTTTCCAAATGAAACGAAAAATCAAATGCACCTATAATTTAGGGGATAGATTATCAACTCAAAGGTATCTTTGTATTTCAAAAAGGAAAACTATCTTTTCAAAATTTAGATTTCAATGATGATTCTATGGTAATTGTGGTATTGATATATTTTCAAATTGTCATTTTAATAAAATTAAAGACTAGCTTAAGGTCATGTTTAATAGGTCCATAAATAAAGGGTTAGTGTTATGCCCTTCGCTAATATGGAGACATGTAGAAGGGGCACAAGTGAATTCTATTAAGCTATCACATAAACACCGAATTAGTATTTTTTGATATCACATTCCATGTGCTTGCTACCATAAAGGTTTCTTTGTTATATTGACCTAGTGGAGTTTGCTATATGAAATGGAAGAGAGTAGTTAATGTTCATGTAATTAGTAATATCGGTTGAGAGCAAAGTAAAGGAATGGCAATTAAAGGCGTCAAATAGAAATATTCTATTAACGTATGGGTTCCTCATATTCTATTCCCGTAACTCGAGTAAAGTCCATCTACCAATGGTTTCCGCATATTACGTTGAAAAAATGACGACGCAATAATATTCCTCTTTTCTTAATTTTTTAAAGAAGTCCATAATCATTGGTGAAGAGTCAAAAGAACAACAAGAAAGAATGTTAACATCCATGACAATTAGTATGCACTTCTTTAACACACTAAGTTGACATGTTCAAAGGACACGGTCGACATAAGGGGTGTACACATACACAACAAATTAACTTGAATGATTTATTGCACAAAAAAGTTAAAGACACATTAAATATATATTCAAATAATACACTAATAGGTCCTATAATCCCATGGTCTAAAGGGCATGAAAAGTTCATTATCATCATCATCAATATAAAGACTTTAAGTGAGCTTTGAAGCAATGAAGTACATCCCTCCTACTCTCAAAGAGAAATCATCCCAAAATTGCTTAAGACAATATAAGCAATCAAATTTTGTGGTTAGAACCCATGGTTTAATGAAGAGACTTGAATTATTGTTAAACCGAATTCTCCCCCCCTCGTGGCAAAAGTAGCCTTTTAGCATTCAAATGCCAACATAAACACATCACCACACCATAGTGAGTTCCAATTTACATTGACCCAAGTTTTGAGAATCTTATGCCACATGTGCTCTCCTAAAATCAACACATCAATGATCCCCCTGTGTTAAATTGCAATTATCGTTCCACTTTTCACAGGGAATTCAATCTTTATAAGCTTGTCCAATTTAAGGAAGATTCCATTCATCAATTTAAAGAGGAAGTTTGGCCTCATAACATTTTTGTGTATTTTTTATGGAGTTTTTTCTGCACCGCATCCATAGATATCTTATTCTAGTCATTGGTCATGGTAGGCTTGAAAGTTCTGCATTGATCCAAGTTTTGGGAATCTTATGCCACGTGCTCTCCTAAAACCAACACGTCAATGACCCCCCTTTGTTAAATTGCAATTGTCGTTGCATTTTTCACAGGAAATTCAATCTTTATAGGCTTGTCCAATTTAAGAAAGAATCCATTGATCAATTTAAAGATTAAGTTTGGCCTTATAACATTTTTCTGTATTTTTTATGGAGGTTTTTCTGCAGTGCATCCATAGATATCTTATTCTAGTCATTGGTCATGGTAGGCTTGAAAGTTCCGCATGGGGGAGTAAGGGGTTGTGGCTTCTACACTGAGAGTGGGGGTTCAAAAGTCAATCTAATATTGAGGCAATCGTAAACTCTAGGTAAGAGAACTATGTTGTAGCACAAAGAAGACATGTCTCGAGTGATGTGGAAGTGCACTTGATTGGGTAGGAGAACAGATGTCAAAGTAAGAGAACTTTGTTGTAGCACAAAGAAGAGGTGTCTCGAGTGTTGTCAAACTGCACTTGATTGCCACATAATTTTGCTTCAAAATTGGTCTTTCATTTCTTAATACATTGTGATCAACATTTTTTTGCATATTGAACTTTGCAATTGTGTTTATGGTTTGCATCACAACTACATTTTGTCGACAATATTAGTCCAATGCTGAAAAAAAAATGAGCCCATGAGCATAATAAGAGTGGTTGCAGAGGAAAATGGTTGAAGTTGAGAGTTGTATTTTGTTTCTCTTTGTAGTGCCAAAGGTGGATTAGATACAGAAAATGTTTCCATGATTTTTTTGTTTATTTTCACGTAACACATGACGTAGGCATCTCATTTTTCCAAGAAACATGTTTTGGAAACCCTGGAAGATGTCTAAAGACATAGAAAGCAATTGAAGGTGTATCTTGCCATTCCTGAACCTGCCTTTCATAGAAGACTTGTTTCACTACATGAGAGATGTTCCTACAATAATCAGTAATGGCAATCATTTCAATACGAAAAAATTATATCCCACAATCACGATTAGAAGCTAACAAGTTTGTAAAAAATGCCTTTTTTAAGCTACAAAAAATGTGCATGCATTGAATATACACACAATTGGCTCATCTATGTATATCTATGATACAAAAATTACCAAGATGAACAACGTTGCAGATTGCTACGATAATAGGATAAGTCTCAAACTAGAAACACTAGACTCTACCCATGTAGAAAACGTGAAAAAGTGGCTTTTAGTTGGGCACTATAATTATGTGAACCTGCCAAGAGCCGCATACCATGACTAAAAAATTTCTAATCAATACTAAAACATGTTACAGTGGAGGCATTACACAAATAATTCAAACTACATGGACTTGCGACAAACAGGGGAAAGTAAAAATTCATAGATAGTCGTTATAAAGACTCCATGAGTTCACTGCTTGATTCGCAACATTTTTGACTTGAAAATGATGGTATAAGATATCACTGTGCTAAATGACCCATAAAGTTGCTTTTAAGTTTGTAATCTGAGTGCAATTTCACAGAGGCTACTAATACAGAGTCCCTGTAATCTTCTACCCCTACGCCCAGAAAATGAACTCAAAAAAATCTTGTTTGAGTGCAACAGAAGGGCCAATACCAAGAATCATAATGCTCGTTTATGACTTCTCATGTTAGACTGACTACACCAGGTAGATTAAATCAGGAAATGTTACAATCTCATACTTAAGTTCTTGGAAATTTAAGAAATTGTGTCTTACCGGCACAGGTACCATTATCATGTATTTCTAATTCGGAAAACCATGACTCAAGTGATATGGAATCACACAAATAAAGTTCAATACTGTTTCATCGAACCGAACGACAGCAAACGCACAGAACTTATGTGTTTGAAATAAAACCTCTTACTATAACTTGTAAGAAAATCTCACATCAGAGAAGTGAACAAAATAAGTTGAATCTAAATACAACTTTCACTTCCTCGCAATGTATTTCTCACTAAAAGTAGAAGGTAAGCATAAAACAATATGGATCCAGAAGAATATTACTCAACATGCCTCCTATCCACTGGGCCTCACATCAACTAGTTCCTTTCAAAAATATGGGCTTTGAAAGAAAACCCTGCTGACGCTCTATCAATGTATGTTGAATCACATATTTGCTCTCATATCCTGCAATAAGACTGTATAGAGCAAAAACGAATACATACATATTTTGAGCCAGAGCAGGTTGTTGCCAATTTACATACTCTCAAAAAATGATCCTTGGACAAATGCAAGGAACAAATGTTACAACAATAGGCACCAAAAACACCTGTAATCTAATCATGTACACTAGCTTACATTAACAGTACATCCTGCAAGACAAAGCAGAATGAAAGAATAGTGGATTGATTATAGACCGGCAGAACATCCAAGCAAACTCCATTTTATGAACTGTGATGTTATCAATCAATTCTTGTACACATTCCCAGAATACTGGAAATAATTCCTGCCATTTGATGATATTCGAAAAACACAAACAACATACAAGCTCACCCAATATCATGCGCAACCTTCTCTCTTCTGATCCTCTCCTCCTCCTCTCTGTTGAAGATTGCATTCAATTGCCGTTCTAACTGTTGAACAACATCAATGACAATTATTAGATTCTCATGTGTAATATGTCAAACTAAATATTCTCCTAATGATTTTGGACTATTCTTTACTTTGCTTGTCAGGTATTGAGTCTGACCTGAACATTCTTAAGCTTTTCTCTTTGTAACTCATTAAAAAGAATTGTCACCCTGAAAATGACAAATGCATTTGTCAGTAAATCAATCACTGGATATCTAGAATTCAAATGTGATTTACTTGTGAATTAGATCAACTGTTACAAGTAGCTTCCTCTACCTGCTTTGCAACTCTGCAATTTGCTGTAAATGCTCTTGCTCACTGTCAGAAGAACTCTCAACCTGTATGCCAAAGATGAATTCAGAATGACGATGTCAGATATAATTTCAAATGAGAAGTTATGGTGGTCTTGCAAATTTCAAGAGCAGAGGCAATTTCTCTCATTCGTTGTAGAGATGGAAGGAAACAGCAAGGCAATGTGACAATATCTGGAAAGAGCAAACCTACAAAAATTCTAAAGAGATGAGAATCCTAAAAATTAAGAAAATGAATAAAGCACAATATGTATCACAAGCATAAATTAGGAACTTGAACATTCAATAAAGGAGTAGAACCTTTAAGAAATATTTTCTCCCCTACAGATTGTACCCCATGTAGCCTAGACACGTATAAATAAATATCATTTCAACCAATATTTCAGCAAGAAGGTAGGCTGATAAAGAAAAAAGAAAATAAGAATGATGATAGACTTTACAAACCAGACAGTTTCCCATAGGATTTTAAATATATAAATCCTACCATGAATGTCAACTGCAACTGCATCATTTGGAGGTGGGATTGAGTTCCACGATAGTTTAGAGCGGAAAAACAAAGCTTAACTAATTTTTTGCTTCCTGGGGTTCGCATATCATGCCATGATTCAGAAATCTGGCAGATTTTTCCTCAAAATATTGCATTTTCTTCAACTGTGACTGAAAAATAAAAATCTAAGTAGCCGAAACGGCACCCCTAGACCCCCTGGAGCGGGTACAGCACATTTCGGGAGCAGGAGCGGGTTGGGAGTGGCCAGGCAGGTCCAGATATGGCTGGATACTTCTGCAACCGTACCCAGCCGTTTCCTGGCCCAAAACTGTATTTTTTTTTATTTTTTTTTTAAATTCTGGTTTAAATTTAATATATCATTACAGCAGAAATTACAGTTTTCACAGCACCATTATTCTACAGAAGGTATAGTTTAAATTTAATATATCATTACAGCAAAAATTACAGTTTTCACAGCACCACTATTCTACGGAAGGTATATTTTAAATTTAATATATCATTACAGCAGAAATTACAGTTTTCGCAGCACCATTATTCTACATAAGGTACCAAGTACAAGCCATCATAAACATGGATAAAAATAGCATGTATGAGATAAATCATAAATGTAATAAACACCTCAACTAGATATGATAGGGACAATTGAAATTATGAATGTCTGAGTAGTTTGTTGTGGATATTTAGCTTGTTTTGTTTTTCATATGCATATCATGTGGTTAATTCTTATTTAGAAGGCTGAAATTTATATATTTTTTAATTTTATATAGTTTTTGTACTGCTATATCCTACGCCGTATCCGGGATCAAAACAAAATTTGCCGTTTCCACGTATCGGATACTCCGCTCCCGCTCCCGTATCCAAAACGTTTCGGCAACTTAGATAAAAATGCCTTGGGGTATTTCTGGAGTCTTCTAGCATCTTATGAGGCTATGGGTGGGACCCATGCTCCTTAAGGCTTTAACAACAAATATCAATAGAAATGTAATTTTTTCCCTTTGGTTTTTAAACTTGAAGGGCTCAATGTCTCCAACGGGTCAAGGGACATTTCCCACCAAACAGCCCAAGATGTTTGGAGGTAGGTATCCAAAGATGTCCAAGGCATCTCCAACTGTCCCAACCCCATTTCCCGTCTTTGAGATACATCCAAGGAACGCAGCAGACATGTTTCCCTGTTTCAGCGACTGGATATGTTTTTAATTCTTGTGCAACCAAACTTGAAACTTTTAACACACGCAATCACACACAAAAATTTTACAAAGGGTGGAGATGGAAAGTTTCTAGACTAGTCCAATCAAAGAAACAAAATCTGCAAAAATGAGCTTAACAAAGCAAAAAAAAAAATTGAATGTAATCTCTTCAGCCTTGACAAGCAAAACTGAACTAGACATTGGATCAAAACCTTTCAAGGACACCGAACCATGTTTTATATCCATAGACTCAAATTCACAAACACAATCCCAGATAAACCATTTGCCTTCAAGATTCATAAGGAATTTCTATAAAGTGACATGTGTCACAGAGATCACTCAATATCAGTTCAAACAACTTTTCCTCTAATATTGCAATGGTAGCTGCAGTCCAATAGAAGAGACCCTTGAGGTGGGGGATCCTGCACCCAAGTTCTACATTTATTTATTTAAAATTTGCAAACAAACCTCTAAAAATACCCCTTAAAGGTTTGCATAAAAGTTATCTCCAGATGAGTTATGCACCATAAATATCTATTGGGATCTATTCCTCTAGGAAATGTGACACTGACTTGGGTGAAAGAAATAAAGAAGATAAGTAGGTAGGTAATCCTACTGTTTCATAGGAGACAAATCTTTGGGGAACCAAGATGTATTTCCTACACACCTGCATTTTGGAGATGGAATACAGACTGCAAACCTTCCACTCCCCCAGCCCCCTTAATGCAAAGGATGGCCCAATAAGATCAGCCCATTCTTCATATACCAGAGAGAGGACATTCAAACATCCCTCAATCCATCAGGGAAGATCTGGACATCCTCTACAATTAGAGATTTTAATAAAGGTAAAAATATTTTTGACAAACACTTGTGTCCACTTACATTATGTTCCATGTGGTCTCTATGTTAAACATTTATTTTCTGTATCACACAAAAAAACCATATCATCTGGTAGCACATGTACCAGTAAATAATGTTATTTTTGGCATTTCATTAAATGTGTTTATTAACATGTGATGCTATCAGTAATTGAGAAAGCTACATGTTTTTGGATTACTCTCAAATTTTATGTTTGTGTTTTGCATCCAATTGAGACAAGTTTTACTGAGCTTCCAGTTATTTAAAGTAGAATTGAGTTCTTAGAATTAATTTATGTACATAGCCGATGATATTTGACTTTAATGGCTTGTCCAGTTTATGACACTATATTGGTATGAGGAGAAATATTTGACATCATGTGTGTTGTCATCATTGTACGTTACTATGAATAAAGCAAGTGATAAATAAAGGAACGCCATGTGTCCATGTAAGGTACTTATTTCTTTATATAACTTTTGAGTTAATAAGATGCAAGAGATGAATTATCCTGTTCAGATTTCTACATTCACAAGTGTCCATTGATAAGCTTTTGTGAATCGGCTATGGGCATGCTCAAAGAGATACATTACTTAGAATATCAACAAAGGTATGCGCGAGATGAATTATCCTGTTCAGATTTCTACATTCAAAAGTGTCCATTGATAAGCTTATGTGAATCGGCTATGAGCATGCTCAGAGAGGAACATTACTGAGAATATCAACAAAGGCATTCCCACTATTCTCATATTGTGTTCATTTCTGTATATGATTAAATGTTTTCTTGTGGATAGTTTTCCTGTTCCTAGGTCATGAATGTTCTCTTGACATGCAAACCATTCGTTACAGGATGAATAACACAAACCTATAATTGTTTTTTGACAAATTAGTTTTTCTCTTGGTATTTGCTAGATGGTCTCATCTAATTGCGTTTCAGCTCATGATGAACAATCAACTGCTTCTAGGCCTTTTAGCACTACTGACATTCAAATTACTACATGAATAAATCCTTTATAGAAATTTTGAAGCCCAGGTCCCCTGTGCTATCCCCTGAAATAGGGGGTCTCTCCAGTTGTCCCCTCTAGTGATCGCTGTTTTTCTGACCTATTGATTTTCTGATCCGTCCCATATTTGACATATAGAAAGTGAATAAATGGTTTTGCATGTCTTTTATAAAAAGTAATGGCATGATAATGGTAACAAATTCCTATGGATGTTTCAAGAGGTCTACCCTGTGCTATCCCCTGAAATTTGAGGGGTCTCTCCAGTCGTCCCACAAGCGATACTTCATTTTTTGACAATTGAATTTTATATCCAATATTTCACAAATAGTAAGTCTCTATAATTAAATGGTTTTGCAAGTGGTATTTTACAAAATGCCTAGACTGTTTTGGTACGGTTATGGGTACGGGCTATGTCACAAGGTTCAGCAAAGTTCATCCATGATGTTTGAAATTCGCCGTTTTTCCGGGCTGTGAAAAAAGTTCGATGAAGTTCAGTGTGATTCCGCTAAAAACGTTTCGAAAAATCACATGATAAGCTTGGCTTTAAAAAACAAGTGGAAGATATGTGGACGTGTTGAGCATGAGCAAAAACGATAACTTGTGAGGGAGCATGCCCTAGCTGTCGAATTTGAAAAGCGTTAAGGACTCTTTGCAAAAGTACTCATGATGCTTTGGCCCCAATCGGAGAGGCGATCACAATGATGCTATGCATCGGATGAACCTTCATACAGCAGTTGTCCGCGTCATTGGAAGACTGGATGTATTTCCTTAGCTCGTAGAAAAATTCATTTGCGGCTGAATAAAGATGAACTTCTTTGTGCCTTGTACAATGCTACAAAGTTTAGGTAATAAACTATATTTTTATTCTATGTTGCCAGGTTACGGATACGAGTATCGGTTTGGATACGGATACGTCAATTTTAAAAAACCCTTGGATACGATACGTCTTGGATACGTCCGTACATATATATTAAAAAATTAAAATATATATATATATATATATATATATTTATTTATTTATATATATATATATTATAAAAAATTTATGTACATCTGCTCATTTGACTCATTTTTTAGTCCATAAAAAACTGAAATAGTAATACGAAACTTGAATCAATGTTCAAAACATTCAATATACTTAAGACTTTGCATTTTAATTGATCATGTGGCTGCCATACATATGATATACAAATATCATGTCAACATGAATTATTGAATACGAACAAAACTTGAAATTTGAAAAATATACTAGGATCCATGTTCAAAACATACAATATACTTAAGATTTTACATTTCATTGTTCATGTGGCTGCCATACATATGATATAGGAGAGGCTGTATTATTTTATTCATTTAGTGTTTAGGGTTCAGTTTTAGGGAGAAGAAAAGTCAAAAATTTAAAATAAAATAAAATAAAACTTAAAAAAGACATATTTACTGCAGGATACGTGCCTGATACGTACGGGATACGTCACAGATACATCTGTACGTATCCATGACATATCCTGACATATCCCATACGTATCCGTATCGTATCCATTTCCAATATGTATCAGAGGGGATTCAAGGGGGTCTTGGGCGTATCCATGCAACGTAGTTTTTATTTTATGTTTTGTTATTCATTTGTTTATTTTGATTTATTTTTATGTTTTAATATGTATTTGATCATTAGTTGTTATGTTTCTATGCATTTTAATTTTAAACTTTAAAATTAACTTAAATTAATGAACTATAACTTTTAATTATATATATTTCTATAAACTTTAATATTTTTATAATGATGAACTTAGTTGTTATGTTGTTAATACTTTTATTGTAATGAACTTTATAATTTATCTAATATTTTTTATATTCACTTTTATGTTTAATGTATTTTTTATTATTAATTTACATCTTATATTATTGATTTATTTTTATGTTTAATATATTTTAATAAAAAAAATTAATCATAGAGCATGAGGGCAATTTTTTTTTTGTACTTTATTTATTGACGAACTTGAATCGAATTTTATCCCCGTTGAACTCGAACCTTGTGACTTAGGGTACGGGTACAGTGCGCTGAAACGGCAATTTTTTTAAAACCTCAAGTATGATACGTTGTGGGTATTGTTATTACTAAAATTTTAACCCCCCCTTTTTTAAAAATAAGTTGTAAATATTCTTCTTACTCCTTGCCATCGTATTCGTAATGAGTCCAACGGGGGCCACTAAGTATTTACTATTTAATGTATTATTTTATTTGTCTAACACTTAGTGGTTTCGTGGCATTCTTTAATTGTCGGCCATCATCATAAATTTGACATATATATATATATATATATATATATATATATATATATATATATATATATATATATATATATATATATATATATATATGTCATTCGTTTATCAACATGAATGGTAAGTTGCTATCATGGAAATCAAATTTCGCTTCGTGATATCGTTGTTTAGCTTTCAAGCTCGTATTTTGATATTCTTGGTTTTCCCATTCTGGAAATGATTATCGAAGGTGGCAATAGTCAAGTTGATATTTGAAGATGATTTTCTTCTTGCTATAGTCAATAATGGGTTGCCTTTCGCTGCCTAGCCTCTTACTTCGAATACATTGTTTGTATACAGAATATAGATTCAAAAGCAATAAAGTTGAGAACTCACCATTTCAATGTTATATCTTACATTTGATTTGTTTATTGCCATGATAAATATTACATCATATGGAAAGTTTTTGTTTTGGCTCGAATGGCATTTGAAGTATAGTATAAGGTTATTGGCAATTTAATATATCAAATGACTTGGCATTCGAACCATAGTTTGAGACTCCATTTGTAAACACTGATTTCCAAGGTATGAGCTAGCGTGAATATAGTGGAAGAACTGGTGGTGGCGACTTAATGGGCATTGAATGAGCCCGTATGAAAATTGAACAAGGTGTTGTTTCAGATTTTGGGTCATTTGTTTGTTTTGCATTGGAAGGAATTTCAAGCTGCGGTTCCTCTGCTTCTGGGCAAGTAGACATTATTGGTTTTGAGCTTGAGTTTTCAGTTTAAAACAACTACGTAGCAATAATCAACAGGTATGGACTGTTTATTTGACAGTTGTTTTTCTTTAGGCTCGAGTTAGTCTGTATAGTTGGCATGGTGTTTACTCAGTTCGTTTGGTGTCTCGCCATGTGAAGTTTTTAAGCCCACCCGAGTTGATATTTTCATACCCAGTTGGCTTTTTTCAAGGAATTTTTCATACAGTGAGATGGATATCACTTGCATGTTGGAAAATAACGATTTCTTTAAAGTTCATGGTTCAGTATTCGAAGCATGCATGTCATTCTTTTGGGCTTTTGTTGTGTTAATTATGAAATATGTTCATTTTTAAGTTACAGTTGCTCATTTTAAGTACCGTCAAGTTGTGTATTGATCATTATGAAAGCTCAACAAATATAAACTTTGTATCATTGTTTCTCTTTTCTGGGTCAAAACAGAGGCGTTTGTTTGATTAAAGATGAATAAGTTTCAGTTATTTTAAGGATTTTTTTGCTCATTGATTGTTTTGTGGGTAAATATCGATTGTATAATGAAGCTCGGGCACTATGGTTTCAGTTTGGTTATTTGAAAAATTTCTTCGAAGTTTCTACAGCCTGTGATAAAAGATCCTATCATGCATGCATTCGTTTTTTTATATATATAGCCAGTTGTTTGAGAAGTAATGGTGAAGATTTGGGTATACACGGCTTTGATAGTTTTCTCCACATTTGAGCTTTAAGACAATTATAAGTTAAATGGAATAAATTTGGATAAGTTTGTTTGTTATTTATACATGCATATTCTAAAGGGTTTTTTGGTTTCAAGACTTTATATTTTCGAGAGCTTGAAATCTTAGTCACTTAAAAAGTTTCAAAAATAAAAAAAGGAAAATGGTATTTTGGAACGTTGTTTCTTAACTGTTTAAGATGATTTGGTTGAAATGAAATCAATGGGTGAAGTAAATTGGTTCTGCAGAATGTATACGAACATTTGTTTCATTTCAAAAGATTGTATTCTTTAGGTGATTATGGCTTGTTGCTTTGATTGATGACTCTGTTTTGGGAAGTTAATGATTCTACATGTTAAAATTTTCGTAATCATCTCTCTTTTTAGCATTGCAATCATGGCTGGATGGGATGGTTGGGGTTTTAGAAGATCTGGGTCTCATCACTCATGGGGGCATAATAGTTTTCAATGTCAATCACAGCGACAAAGGGGTTCACCTAGGGGTGGCTAAATGGGAGCTAGTACACTTCGAGGGAGGAGACCTTTTGTTAGACATGGCCCCGCCCGTGTTTCCATTCATTTCGATGCAAATGAACCATGCCTTCATGAAGTTCTGCAAGTGATTGAATCCCATCCTCGCACACAACCTTCTAGTAACATCAATAACCATCCTTTACATAATGTTGAGCATGCATATGTTGATCATAACCCATCCTCCTCTAATAGGTTTGTCCAGTCTGTTCCTTCGCATATACTTCCTCGCCATGTCTTGTTACCACCTCGCCACTATTACTTGGACAGAACCAAGTTGTGCCTTCACATGACTCCCCACAAACCTCTAAGTGTGCTAGGTCCTCTTCCGCAGTGCCTAAGGTGACAAGTGAGGTAAAGAGAGTTACGTTGGAAGTGGAGGAAGATTCTAGGATCATTACTCGCACTATTCTGCCTATTGAACCATATGACTACGTTGAGATGACCACCGAAGCAGGGACACCATTGTTGTATTTGACAGAGGAAGATTGATTATGATATTTGGAATTGGCAATTTTGATAAACATATTAATCATTTGCATATACTTTATATTTTGGGATATGTTTGGTAAACTTATGATGACAGTATTATATCTATATGCATATAAGTGGATAACTTTTGAGTTTAATTGTTGATTATATTAATGATGTGTTTCACTTTAAAAAGGAATGAATGTTTTATGGTTGTCTTTTGCATTTATTTAATGTATGGAATATCTAGTGGGCCCCTGTTTTAATGTCTCGTGCCTCATTTGAATGTCTAATGTCATATGTTTTAAAAGTTACCCAAGTCATTATAATCATACTTGAAGTATCACTTAAAACATAAGTGATGACTTATTACGAGTTATAAATTATTCATTTGGAAATTATTCAAATAAATCAATCGGTTATAACCGATTTTGTTTAAAGATGTTATAAAAGGACTTGGAAGATTCAATTTCAAAGGATGGGCAATCAGGTATTACAGCAATTTTGAAGGTTATTTTATTTTGAATTATTTATGTGCAATGTTTTTCTGAGGCAAGTGATCTTATAGGCGTTGTGATGACATTATTTTGAGGTTTGAGTATGAAAATCAAATGCAACAAGTATATCCAGATTTAATATTACTTTTCTAATTATCTGATTTATTATTCTACATTTTATCTAAACTGATTGCAAATATTTATCTGTCATATCCAGAGCAAGCCTTGATGATATTTTCATTTCGATCTCGAAATAAATGCAAATTTTATAGCCATGTTGGCCTTGATTTTAATCATGACCTTGTTAAGACGTTGTTTTAGCAATTATTGTATTCTCTTTCATTAATGCAAAATTTGTTTCTCTTCATCATGTCTCTCTATTTTTCGTTATTATCATTTATGTAAATATGTTTATATGATAATATCGTTTATTTTTTTCTTTTTAGTTTACTGTTACGTTTCATTTTCAAGACCATAATATCAATTGATAAATCATTGAAAGAGATTATAATATATCACTTAAGATTTTCACCTTTTCAAGAGGTTACCTAACTAATAGGTTCACCTTGTCGCATAAAGGTTGATAACATAATTCTTATCCAGAAAATCAGTTTAATTTGTGAGTGATATCTTGCACATAAAGTTATAAAGTTTATTGAAATCTCTTCATCAGTCTAAGTAGTCTTTATGTGGTTTTGTGGTGTCTTTTGGTATATTTGTTTGTTCTTTTGTTGGAGTGTGTATATCCTCTTTGCTGCCAAGAAATAGAAATTTTCCAAGATCTTTGGTTGAAACGTTATTGAACCTATGTTAAACTACCCACACTTAAGCCAAATCTTAAGTATAATTATGATTAAATTGGTCTGATTCCATCTTGACCTTTTGCATTAGGTGAAAAGGTTGATTGGTTGTCGGTCTAATTTTTATCGACAACAGGTACATTCGTACAATATAATTTTAAAAAGTAAAAAATTTAAATATGTACAAATTTAAAGAAAACAAGCTTATAGTCTTAGCAACCTATAAAATATTAGAAGACAACAACAGGCTTAATATGAATCATAAACCATCTAAAGCAAGATTTATTTCACTGAATACAAGAAGACCACAAAACATTAAATCTATGAGTCCATCTACTAATGGGCTCACAAACATTCCACTTATTGTTAAGGCCCACAGAAAGGTTTGGGGAGAAGGCAATCTTTTCATAGAGTTGTTTGGAGGTAGCCTCTTGGAGAAGGGGTCCTTTGAGCCACCTCATAGTATCCCAAAAGTCATTCTCATCCATCATAATTAGTGTTGTGAAAGCATTTTTGAGCATTGTATACATTCTGAACTGAGATTGAGGAAACTTATAGAAAGCTTTAAGGTCTGTCCATTCCATCCACTTCCCAAATTTGAACAAGTCATGAAATATTTTAATTCCTTTCTCAAACCAAAAGAGGGCAGAGCAGCCTCTTGTCAAGGCAAGGATTTTTTCATTATATTTCAGATTCGACAAAATCGATTTGTAGGCTTGGCACCTAGTGTCAGAGGAAGAGAAGATAGGCTGACCTACCACCAAGTGCTTCACTAGTTCCCATGCCTTCAAAATTGACTTAAGTTTGAAGGACCTATGAGGAGCAACAAGAAAGCACCCAAATAGTAAGTCAACCAAATGAAGTCCTTTTCATCTCTCTTGACCCTTTGGAGACTATTGGCAATATTGAATCTCACACAAACTTTCCAAGGTTCAATTCTAGTCAAAGCCCCCAAGTTATTTTTTTTGCACTTAAAAAAAACATGTGGGTATGTTGTGGGTACGTACCCACAGGCCTTGGGTACGTCCCGAGTACAGACATACCCAAGGCCTGTGCATATGTACCCACAGCGTACCCGTACCCAGTATGTATCAAGCCTAATACGGGGGGAGGCATACTTGGCATTTCTGAGCAGTCTAACAAGTGTTTAGGGTTTGGTTTTGAATTAATTTATGATTTTTTAGGGTTTGCATTGACCGAGTCAATGAAAAATTAATTATTACAAATCTTTCAAAAGATTTATGATGTCTTCACTTTTAAAAAGTTGTTACTTTTACCAAAAACATTAAATTATAATATTGAAAGTACTTAAAATACATTAAATACAATTTAAATCCCTAAATTTTATTGAAAAAAGTTAAAATATTGATATATTAAAATTTATTTATTATTTCAATCGCCATCCCCTTATTGTCCCCAAAATTTGGGAAATTTTTTGCCATCCCAGAAACCATGTCCCACTATCCCCGTCCCCGTCCTCGTCCCCTCATCCCCGAGACTTAGGTAACTATGGAATTTACATAAATTGCTTCAAAAAATACTTGACGCAAGGTGCATAGTTACCAAACAAACCTTAGAAAATACACCATTATATTATTACTAAATGCTGACCTAGAAAAAAAACATTAGCATGCTCGAAACAATTTGTAACAAATATGGTTTGATGTAAATGTCGATAGAACCAAAACCATGATTATCAAATAGAATAAAGAAAAAGCTACAAATTAATTTGCTCCAATAACCAACCACTAAAACAGGTTCAATTTCATATATACTTAGGTGTTGATGTTAACCACACACTAAACTGGAACCTCAATAATTAGAAACAAAATTATGCAGGATCAAAAGTTCATTATGCTTTAGAAAAACATTACAAAGACATTGAACATTGGAATTGGGACAAAAAGACAACTTATTCTATAGCCTTCTAGCCCCTCTGATCCTCTATGGTTGTGAAGCATGTCATGGGAACATATATCAAACATAGAGCAAATTCAAAAACAATTCATTACTTGTTACCTAATATTAAAAGCAATACACCTCACACTATCCTTCTCACTGAAGCCGGAATGTTGACCTTTGAAAGCAAAGCCTTAAAGCAATACCTACATTGCCAGGATACTGGTACGAATTTGGTATGTGGATATGTCAATTTTTTGAAACCCTTGCGTACAATACATCTTGGATAAATCCATATATATATACACATGCATATATATATATATATATACTCATTTTTAGTCCATAAGAAATACAAAACTTGAAAAATATAGAAGGATCAAGGTTCAAAACATTCAATATGCTTAAAATTTAACATTTTCATTAATCATGTGGCAATATGAATACAAATAATCTAGAATATATCATCTAGACTTTCCTCAAAATGAAATTCTTACGTGACACTCCCACTAGCTCCACTTCAATATAGCTTCCTCCTTGCAAGCAATGGCAGCCTCCAATCTCGCCCACCTTGCAATAGCTGCCTCCATCAAATCCTCCTTGCAATGGCAGCCTCCTCCTCAATTCGTCTTTGGCACTTTGCTCTTACACTTGCAAAAACCAACAATGAATTGTTTGTGTGTTTTGGTAATGCTTCAGTGCCTTTTTATAGGTTTTACAGGAGTTTAGGGTTTGGTTTTTAATTAATTTATGATTTTTTAGGGTTTGCATTGACCGAGTCAATGAAAAATTAATTATTTTTCAGGTGCAATGCCAAAATGCAGCAGGTATGCACTGGTTACTCTAGGTACGCCCCACGTATGTCTGCGTACGTTCCAGGTAGGTTAGGGACGTACTCGGGCATGAGGATGTATCCATACCATACCCAGGATGTACCGGTACAGGTTCGGTGGGTGGGGGGAGGTACCCAAGCAACATAGAGTAATACAAATTTTAGGTACATAAGTTGACTAAACTAGAGGACAACAGATTTTTCATCATAATTACCGTGTTCAGCCAGACCTAGAAGGCCTGATCAAACTTAACCGTCTAATTTAGACATTTTCTAGTTATTTTATCAAAATCATAAAAATTAATAACTAAAAAATCTTTAAAATCCCTCTAAGCCATGAAACCCTAAATTGTGACCATTTATTGTCTATTATCTGGACTCCCCTCAAAGCCAAGGAAATAAATTATTTCAGTTGAGTTTCAATCACCTACAACCCTATCTGGACAATTTTCTGATTTCTATAGAATTGCTGCAAACAGATTTGGAATATTTTCAGCAACAATTTGAATGCAAACATACCAAGCACATTTTTACCTTCAGCCTTAAAGTATGCATGATTATGCGCATGCATTTTCAGGAATTCAGTATTAATGCAGTCAAAGACTGGCCTTTGGACTGTAAATTTCTTCTCTGTTTTGAACCTGTGGCACATGTTTGTGATTGCCCATCTCCGCATGCTCTAAGACCTGATTGGTAGTTGCTGTAAAACACCATACAAATCTTTGTGAACATGTCTTCACAGACATACCAATCAGATTAATTAAATTATTAACTCGTTCCCAAGTCTCAAAGCTTCACGAACAAGAAAAGTGATACATTTAATATATCAATGAGTAAAATGAAATTTTAATCTCAAACTTAAGTATCCTTGTGGTGAGCATGATTTTTACATGTGAATTCATATAGTAAGTTATTATTAAAAAAATTTAAATTCTATCATGTGGGCTTTAGTATTTACTATTTGATTCTACAGGCAGATGGGAATACTCCTGTCACAGACTACGGGAGGCACCTTCTCCAAAACAAGTATGATGGACTATATTCTTACTTGCAGATCCCTCATCCCCCACATTTGGGACTTCCTTAATTCCCATCAACACCCACTTGTTGACCATGCTTCCTTGACTTTCACCCTACATGCAGCTGCTCACTCGTATCCCTCACCGCCTCCCACCGCACCCCCCAATACTTGCCACAGCACAATCCACTTTGAGCACACCATTGACTATGCTTCCAACTCACCCAACTTATGTCCAGATACTATTCCCTTCCTTTCTCCACCGCAGAGTCTATGTAATGAGTTTTTACATCATGCCCTTTAGGTGCAACATTGAACTCCTACACCCACATTTTGCACTACTCTAGCATACCTCGTCCCCATGGATCTTTCATTTTGAAGGGTTGGTATGATGACAACTATAAATCTCTACATTTGAGACTTCATTTTGTACTAGCCCATGATCCTCCCTCCATCCACGCCAATCGTAGAGATTATCGTTGTCTTCTCCAACGAAAGAAATGTAAGTTTCTTGCATCTAAATGACTTTGCTCTCCTTGCTACCCTCCACCGATCTCCCCTAAGACCTTTTGGTGCACTCTCCTCGTGAGGGATATCCCCATTTTTTGACACTGATCCTAAGGCATGTGTCTCTTATGTTAGCTCTCTTTGCGACATCCCAGAGAAGCCTATTGTCATTGTCTCCACCCCATCACCATCCTATACTGTTTTCTCTACCACTACATTTAAGAGGGCTATTCAAAAGTTATATACCAACAAAGCAACGGATTGCGAGGGCCTTCAAGTTGAGTTTCTAAAAAATGATGTGGAATCCCTTACCATTGACTATGTTGCCCAATCCCACAACTTCTCTACAAATAACATCCCCTTCCCTTCTCCATTGCAAAGTCCATGTATGAGTTTTGTGTTATGCCTTCTAGGATGCAGCTCTCAACTGATGTACCTACATTGTACACTACTCTAGCTCACCTCATCCACATGAGTCATAACCTATGAACTATTAGTATCATAATGAGTGTAAATCCCTACACTGGAGACTTCATTTTGTCCTTGCGCATGACTAGGGAAACAAGGCCTGGGCGCTTAGTCGATAGTCGGCACTCAACCTTACCTTATGGAAAGGGGAGGGGTGAGCTCAGTTTAATTGGCACTCAATTTCTCCCCGGGCCCCTATCCCCTATCTATATATGGCAATCTCTATATGGGGCACCCAACTGACTTCATTGTTGTTTGTCCCTTGTCCCTTTGGTCCGAAGGACAAGAACAAAGGAGGTTTTGTTTTGTTTATTGTCCCAAGTCCCTTCGGTCCTCTCCCCATACCCAACATTTGTAGAGGTTATAGTTGTCTTCTCCAATGAAAGAAATGTGAGTTTCTTACATCTAGACAACCTAAGACCTTTTGGTGCATTATCCTCTCGAGGAAGAGCCATGCTTCGAACATCGACCCCCAAGCATGGGTTTCCTATGATAGCTCTCTTTACAACATCCCATAGCACCTTGTTGTCTCCACCGCACTATCATCCTCTGCTATTTTCTCTACCAATACAGTCAACAGAGCTATTCAAGATTTATATACCAACAAAGCAGTGGATTTTGAGGGCCTTCAAGCTAAGTTTCTAAAATATGATGTGGATTCCCTTAGCTTCCCATTGGAAAAGCTTTTTAATGAGGTTGTTTACTCAAATTTTCCCCGTTCTTGGTCCCAACATATAATCCATCTCATTCCTGAGTTTGGGAATAGCTCCAACCCTAGTAATTAGAGGACCATTATGATTGGGCACATGTTTGCCCAAATTTATGCCATGGTGTTAGACATACAGCTTTTAGAGCACTTGGAGAAGGGTAATATTAAAGCAGGGGGCATGTTGCTTCAGCAGGGAAAACCAGACAATGACCACATGATTACACTCCAAGCTACCATCGAGGAGGCTCGTTATCAATCTTCCAAATTCTTTTGTTGTTTTGCAAACTTTAGGAAAGCATTTGACTTGGTTCTATGAAAATTCCTCTTCTAGAAGTTTTGTGATGTCACCATTTCAGATTCTTTCATTTCCATTGTGTTGTCATCAAATAAATTCAGACCGTCTAAAACCTCATAATTCATGTCTTGTTGTGTCAAAATCGCCCACATGACAATTTTCGAGTATACATACTTCACGGTTGGAAAATCATTTTAACCAATCTCATTTTTGTCATGACACATTTTTCCCTGAATTCTAATTAATTATTGTGTTTTGGGTTGGCCTGTGTAGCATAATTTTCAAAATACTCCAAACATCCGTTAAGACCCCACCTTTGCGTGATTATGAAATTTCGTTCTTGTTGCTCTCCCATAGCTTTATGTCATTTAACTTATTTAAATCTCCTCGTTGAAAACATGTCCCAATATAACTTTATTCATGTGTGTTCTAAATCCTAAGAAATGTCAAAGTTCATCAGTTAACTCACTTTCAACTAGAACAAAGAGTACATTCCCTTGTTTCACATGATCCTTGAGATCCTCATATACATGAATGCAGTTGATGGGTAAAATTGAGAATTGGGCATTATAATCAATGATGTCGCCCTTTTTGGGAACCATGGGAACGGTTCTCATGTTCCATTGGTGATCCAATTCACCAACTCACCCAATTTGTAATATCCCCGAAAATAATTTCCAACAGATCTAGATATTTTGATAAAACCCTAAGGCTGCAATATTAAAAATTAACTTTTATAACAGCAGCAACAATTTGATTTTTATATTAAAAAACAGCAATCTGTAATGCGTAAAAAACAATTTTTTATTTATTGAATACGAACCAGCTATAATAAAAAATATGAGTTTCTGAATACAATTGTTTGGAGTTGAATTGACAGACCACTTACACCCTGAATAACCACTGCAACCCCTGAATGGGATTGCCAAGCTTAGATATGAGGGGTTTTTCGTCCTCAGACCTAAACCAAAAGATATGCAAATGAGGGATTTCATCCTCTATTGTTGTTGCAGAAGCTGAAGCCACTTGCAGACAAAGAAAATAATTGATGAATTTCCAAGATGTATGAATAATAAACCCCAAATCTATCTTTATAACCTCCAATCATGCTCCAAGTGGGCGCCCCCTTGTTGAAATACATGCATGCTCCATAAAGAAATGCAATAATAACTTTATTCTCTTCAAATTGTCGCCCCATCCTAATAATAAGAATATGCAATATAAAAAAGCTTTATCTTCACTTTATCCTAAAAATAGGATCTGATTTCTCATGCAGCCCACTCTATCCTTGGCGCCCCCATTATAGAATGTTTTAATTAATTATTATCTTAACTTTGGCACCTAATAATAGAAGTACATCATGCTATTATTATTTTATTTTATTTCTGCTTTTTTTAATATAATTAAAGTGTCTTTTTTCCAAATAAAATATAAAAATACCCATGGACAACTTAATTAATTTATTTTCCTCTTTTAATCTCCCCTTAGCCTACAAAAAATAATAAAAATAAGCTTTAGGTATCCAAAATTAATTAATTCTAAAAAGGGAGGCATTACACAATTGAAGACTTGTAAATTGGACATGGTAATTGGAAAAGTCAGTCATGCCCAGAACATTTGGAATTCTAATTAATTTTCATGACACATGGTTATCAAAGAATCAAGGAGCTTGAAGTATGAGTGGTTCAAAGCTTGGTGCTCTCTCATCCGCTTGTTTCTCCTAAAATCAGAGGCCGTTGGTTTGTGTTCTGCTCATGAGAAAGTTGTTGTAATCATTCTTTGACTACAATAATTGTTGTGCAAACATAATCATTGTCTATCCTCTCTGCTTTGTTATTTTGGCCGACTCATGGTGTTTGCATGTACATTAATGATCAATTATGTTTTGGCCAAACTCCTATGTTGCTTGCATCTATATTCAAATGTCAGGCCGACTCGTTCTTAACACCAAAGAAGTTTATAGATCAAAGTAAGGTATAAAATAAGATAAGAGTTAAAAAATGGATAAGCTTGCTTGAGAGAGAATACAATAAAAATGTGCTTGTAAGAAGGAAAGGCGAACTGCTAAAGAGAAGTATGGAGTGACTAATGTGAAGACATCCTTCAAGTCTCGAGCAGTTTTTTGAGTATGGAGAAAAAGTGAATTACTAAAGAGATGAAAGAGTAAACTCAAGTAGAATGAAATGATAAAATGCAAAAAGGAAAAATGAGCAAGGAGGTATGGGTTGTGAAGATAGATCAGTAAAGCTCAGAGCAGAACATTGAAGCAATATAAGATGATCATTTAAAGACAGGTTAGAGGATGCGCTAGAGAGAAGAATCAATAAAATCATGCTAACTGAAATGGCTAATTGTTGAAAAGGAAGTGCGAGCAGGTTGTGTTCAATAGGCGATAAGATAAGATAAGATAAGATAATTATATTAAATGTCCAACAAGTGTTGAAGAAGAATAAAGAGAAAATATTCGAGGCAGATCAGCAAAGAAGAAGAGCAGAGAACAGCAATGAAGAGATACAAGAATTGCCATCATCGGGTTGAAGAAGCAACTACAAAAGGTGGATCTTTGTATTGGTGATTTGGCTCACAAATCAGTTGAGTTGGTGCTCAGCATTTGGGGATTGGTGTCTGCAGTGAGTTGGTGCTCACAAACCAATTGAGTTGGTGCTCAGCATTTGGGGATTGGTGTCTTAGGTAGGTTCGTGCCAAGCAGTCTTTTCTTTGTGGTTTTCTCCCGAAAGGGTTTCCATATAAATCTTATGTTGTGCAAATTGTTATATCTTATGTGATTACTGTTGTGAATGTTAATGTTTAATTAAGTAAAAGTTTGTATAATACTGAATCACACCCCCCCTCTCAGTATAAGTGTGTGCTCTTCAGAAGACTCAGCAACTTGATCTCAGTTACATCCTTTCTAGTGTTGTGCTATCAAAATGGAGTAGCACAAGAATAAGGCAGAAGGGACGTTCATACAGATGGACATGTTTTAGATGATGTTCTGCTGGCAGATACTCAGATTTCAGTTGTAATAGAAGAAGAAAGGTCAGTAAAAAACTGTTCATATGTATAATGTAGATCGTGCAGTCAGTGGACGCATTGCTGGTGTCATTGCCAAAAAGTATGGGGATACAGGGTTAGCAGGACAGCTTGATATAAGGTTTGTTGGTAATGCAGGGCAGTCATTTGGATGCTTTTCGACACCTGGCATGAACATTCGACTCATGGGAAGAAGCCAATGACTATGTTGGCAAGGGCATGGCTGGTGGAAAACTTGTTGTAGTTCCAAGTGAAAACACGGTTTTTATACCATAAGATTCAACTATCGTGGGGAATACTTGCTTATATAGTGCAACCAGAAGTCAGCTCTTTGTCAGAGGGAAAGCTGGTCAACATTTTGCTGTTAAGAACTCTCTTGCTGAAGCTGTTGATAGCGGAATTCAACTAATCTCTAGACCACGAGTTGAAGAGTCAAGTAAAGATTGATCAAATTATTAGTATTAGCAAGGAAGAGAAAATGAAGCTTCTCGATTATTAGAGGATGCTACTTCGAATATAGCATCGAGCTTGGGATTTGATGCTTATGAGAAGATTGATGAAAAGACAGAACATAGTAAGGTGGAAGGCGCTTCTAAAAATGATCTAAAACTTTCATCTCAGGCAACCATAAGTGAATTAAATATGCAGGGGCCTGTACCTTGTGGGCTACCTGACATTGCTCTCCATTTTTCCAGGGAATTAATAAAACATAATGGTGGCAATGAATTGCCTCTCGAGTCTTCTGATGTTTGCTTTTCAGTTTGCAGTCCTAATGTGAATCTTTTCCCTCTACCTCAAATAATGGTGGAAAGCATTACGTGTTCGAATTTCATGAAGCCACCAGCTGAATCCCTCCGAAAGTATTGTAAGCATTTCTGCTGGTACTATCCCATTAATATTTGGCAGTAAGTCGGTCTCAAATTTGGACCAAAATTGCCATTTTTCACATATAACTACCAGAGAACCGGAATACATGGTACTGGTTGAAATAATTTGGGTTCCTCAGGTATCGCAGAGTTCAAGCACCATCCCATTTCTGATCATGCTGTTCTACCAAATGAAAGTAATGGTTTTCCTCCAACTCTCTCCATTTCACCTTATAAGGAAGAAAGAATAGTTTTATGTGCAGGAGAGTCCCAGTTAAAAGCTACTAGTACCGCTGATGCTGCTGATTGTGGTATTGTTAATGAATGCAATGCTTCAAAGTTGCTTCAGTCTGAGAGAACAAAAGAAATTTTTGGATCAGTCATTGTATTTGATGACTCTGAAGATGATTTCCCTGAGAAGAATTATTTTCATGAATTTCATAAAAAAATTAAGTTAGTTGGAAGCAGTGGTAACATTTTAGTACCTAAAGAGATATCACATTATGGTAAGGGAGATCCTTTGCATGAAAATAAGGATAGCTGTGTTCAAGGCACGTCATTGGCTAGAAATATCTTTTATTCAGGCTTGGAAATGTTTGATTTAGAGTATAGGAGCGCTTCTTTGGAAAATGCAAAAGAAGAACGCACTGTGTAAAATAACGGACAATGGCAAATAAATCAGATTAATCTACAAATGTCGACATGACTGCTTAATGTGCAAATGGAGTAACAGCCAAGGTTTCCAAACAGTCAGGTATAGCACCTCCAGAAGCTGTTACGGAACATGCTCCTCCTTTCCTGTTCTTCAACCAGGAGAGATCTGCTTATCAGATAAACGAGGTGAAAAGGTTGCTGATGTGATCCTGTGGAGGCAGAAAAATATTTCTATTGGAATCCTTTTCGCAACTACAGCTGCATGGTTGCTGTTTGAACAATCAAGATAATGGGGCTCATTTAGAAGAGACTTATTCCTTGGGTGAATGTTGAGATAAGAAAAATGAAATACAGAACAGTTTTCTAGTAAAATCCTGATTTGGTGATTTTGGAGAAAAATGCCATTCAAAAGTATAAAATGTAGACAATTCATTCATTTATTGAATTAATTTAAATATCATAATGTAAAATCAAATTGGAGTAACTTGAAGTTAGATCAAATAAGTTGGGTTAAGTCCAAGATGGGTTAGAAAGTAGTTATGTAACTACTTCTGGGTAAATGTGCCTATTTAAGGCTAAAATGTAATTGTAAAACGGTCTCTCCTTCTCTTCTCCTTTTTTCTGAATGCTGGAGAATGGTTGTTGTAACTTTGTGTACATTGTTGTTCTCCCCATTTCATGGATTTAAGAATGCAATGCATTTTCTCTCTACAGTGTTAATACCCCTCGATTATAAACTCTGCTCTACTGTTTGTAATTGAATGATGCCATTGATGTCATTTTTCCTTCGTGTTGTAATATATTGCTATGATATTCAGACTTTGTGTTGATTGTCAAGGTACATGGACTTTGTGCCATATCTATACAGTTTGAGGATAACAAAAACTTTGTGCTTTGTAGTTTTGCATTCATCGTTGTATTCTACCCTTCGCATGAGTGAGAGAGGGTTTTGTATTGTTAGGTATATCTATTAGTGCTCACATTACATATTGTATAGGTTGAATATCAGTTGTGGTAAATAGTAAATAATTATTTGCCATTGATAAGTTAATTGATTATTGTTGTAACAATAATATCATACATGAGTGAGGTTGTTCAACTTTCTCACTAATATAGGGATGTTTTTTTGGTTTGACTCCTATTATATAGATGTCATACACTATATATTTGTATTATGTGGATCCCGAACGCATCAATCGAAAATCTGAGTTTTCATATTATTCTGGTGTATAATTTGTGTTCCAAATTTTAATAAACTGAACCAGATCTCCGATCTGATATCAGAGCATGCTGAAGTCCAAAATGAGGGTCTGAATTTGCAATGCAGGCATCCATCCACGCAGTTGAAGATTTGATGAATCTTTGCAATCAGTAGCTATGTTTTTGTGTGTACCTGCACCGATATATGACCCATTCATCACAACATGCAGTATGGGCCTGATTTAAACAAGTTTTTAATTGCCACCTGATCGTTTCATGTACACATCCTTATGTGTTGGTTATTAGAAATGTGAATTTCTAAATCTGCACGGCTGTTTCTGATTATTTTCAATAAATCATATATGTTTTGATCTCTCCCTGTGAAGGCATCTCTCTTGTAGATATTTGGAATTTATTGAAGGCATCTATGCAAGCATCAGATCAGTATAGAAAGTGGACTCAACATGTCTGAAGTTGACTAATTCTTTGCTCTTGTACATGGTGTCGCCAATGTTCTAAGCTTTCTACTCGCAACAGATTCCAGTATTCACAACTATTCATTTGGTATGCGAGACATATATACCAGATCTGCTCCACCTAGCTCTTGATCGCCCCAACATTTTTGCTCAAAATTACATGGAACAACTTCGATCTGTCTAAACTCAGTCGTTGCATCAGAACATTCATAACGTCTTTGGATTGGTAATTTGCATTGAAATCGATTAGCCGAGCTTCAGATTCATTAGCATTTGTGGGATCCTCAACGCAGCCACCACTTAATACGTGGAGCTCTTATGGGCCAATTCACAGCATGCAAACCGTGATACAAAACTATACTGCACCTGATCTTCCACGTGGCGAGGATTCTCGCAAATTTGAGTAAATACATTTTTGAATTCTCATTATTGTGTCCAGTCAAATACTTCTTGTATTGTTTGGTCATTATTTAGAATTGTTAACATTTGTCTTAGAAGTCTTGGGTCTTGACTAGTTTAACATTACATTGTTGATTAGTTTAACTTTACATTGTTTCCCTTTGTTCGTCTCATGTCTTGTGTTTTATTAGAAAGTAATGGTCAAGCCTATTGCTTAGTAATTTGTTTTATTATAAATCTATTTTGTAAAATCATATTGTCAATATCATCGAAAGCCAATTATTAGTGTCAAATGCTTATTCAAACATCAAATTAGCGTGTCATTTTAATATCGTTATAGTTAAAATATATATGTCAAAAAAAAAAACCATTGTCATGAAGTAAAAAAAGGGTATTGTCAAAGTCAAAGAGTCATTGTAAGTTATCACGTCATAGTTGGTCATTGTAGCATCAAGATTCATTATCATTTGTGTTGTATGGTTAGTTAAACCATAAGGTATTTTGAGAGTCAAAAATAAAAAGTGGTAAAAATAAAATTAAAAAATTCCTTATGGACGCATTTTCGATGTTACCCAACATCCAGAAAATGAAGTGTTTAACATTGCGGGAGGGAAGAAAATAATAATCACAATGTGGAAACAATTGAGAGACATGTTCATATTTGTCAAGTAAGCAACATCATTCATTGGAGGATGGAGGCACAGGAGGATGGAGGACAAGCAACATCCTCTCACCAGCCGCAAACGACGGGGCCGCAAAATGAGGTTGTGGCATTCTGTTTTAGAGTGTTTTCTTTTAGTTGCAAAGTACCTATCATTGTTTGTATTTAGTTTACAGTATGTTCATGTCGTAATAAAGTGAGCAGATTCCTATGTACTTTTCGGATGTGAAAATATAGTGGAAAGATGAAAGCATGAGGAAAAAGCAACATCATGATACTTGATGAGGATGAACAGGGGTTCATACCTTGGACAGGGGTCCATATTTGATGAACAGGGGTTCATACCGGATGAGCAGGGTCTCATACCAAGGTTGTTGGTCAATCTTTACAAAACCATCAGAGAGCCAAGATCATGAGCACGCAGGGGCAGCAAGCTACAAAAGAAGTGCGATTGTTTTTCTCCCATGTTCGCACTAAGGGGGGGAATGTTAGGAATATCTATTAGTGCTCACATTACATATTGTATGGGTAAAATATCAGTGGTGGTAAATAGTAAATAATTATTTGCTATTGATAAGTTAATTGATTATTGTTGTAACAATAATATCATACGTGAGTGAGGTTGTTCAACTTCCTCACTAATATAGGGATGTTTTTTTGGCTTGACTCCTATTATATAGGATGTCATAAGCTATATATTTGTATTATGTGGATCACGAACGCATCAATCGAAGATCTGAGTTTTAACATTATTTTGATGTATAATTTGTGTTCCAAATTTTAATAAATTGAACCAGATCTCACATGTATTATGTTTATGATTGAGATATCTCCGCAGTTCTCTGTATTTATTCTGTTGCATATTTCTCGCCTCCATCTTCTTTCTCTTTCTTTGTCCTTGCCAATGTTTTTGCATGTTTGTGTTTTCTTGTTAAAAAGCAACAAAAATACGAAGACCCCCATCATACGAGGGAACTACCCCTCTTAAACACAGAGGAACATCACCCTGTCGATAGGTGACATTCCCTAACTGTTGCAGATTTTATACGCTTCCATTGGGTGAATCAAGAATATACAAAGCAGCATAAAATCAGGCCAACACACTACTGGGAGGCTCTATGTACCGATTTGTACCTCTTATTGTCTTTCTCACTTTGTAAAGAGTATAAATGGGGTCAAGCAAGGATGCACTCTCTCCCCAAACCTCTTCAACATTTTCATCAATGAGCTAGGAAATTTTCTTCGACAACATATCCATGCAGACGATGGTTGCATTTTACATGATGTGGTGATAGTCATACTTCTCTTTGTTGATAACATTGTTCTCCTCTCACTTTGATTATGGTTTATAGAGATAGCTTGATGTCCTTGCTCATTTCTGCAAGCTTCGTCAGTTGGTGGTCTACCTTAGCAAAACTAAGGTCAAAATATTCAACACCTTCAAATGTTCACTTTCTCGGTTCTAGTTTCCTTTAAAGGGAAACCTTTGGAGAACACATGGCCTACAATTTCTTGAGGGTCCAATTTTCCAAAGCATATTTAATTATATGAAGCATGCCTTTCGATCACGTCTTTGCAAGGGATATGCCTCCCTTTTTGTCTTGGAGCATCAATGTTTTTAGATCCACTTCCAGGAAATTCCTTCGAAGGTGCACCTCTTCAATACAGTCATCAAGCCTATAGTTTTATATGGGTCCAAGGTTTGGGGACCTTATATAGTTTCTGTTGATTGAACTAGTACTGTGAGGGTCTAAACTCTCATGATTTAGTGTATGATCTATTGTAAACAAATTGTTCTTCATTGCATCGTCCATGCTAAGCTTTACGCCCATCCTTTGCGCCTTGAGGCTATCTTCAAGTTTACTTCCTACATTCACAAACTTCGAATCATGGGGTATTCAACTTCAGGATGTGCAAGGTATCCATACTTAGCCCTACATTCTTCAGAGAGGATTGCATCTTTGGGCTCCAATAACATCAACGTTGTTAGTATTCTAATACTATTTTACTCCTCCAATCTATCGGCATCTTTGTTGATAGGTAACCTCCTTTAAAGTTCTCTTTAGATGCCCCTCATCAACTTCTTGCCTTGATGGTGATAATTAGAGTTGTTAGAGAGGACATTTATAAGCAGTACATCCAAGTCACTTGGACCTCTCCTTCTTAGCTTCTCAAACCCAAGCTTGTCTTTTATGTTGAGTGTTTCTTGTAGGTGGTGGATGGTGTCATTCGTCACCATGACTATCTCCAATGTCATTGGTCTCACTACTTGAGGATTCACCTCAACCAATTGAGAGTATAAGCTCACACCAGTTGCAAGTTGAAATTGACCATCATTTTCCACATTGGGGGCGGATTTGTCATCTTCAACCCCTTTAGGAGGTAGAGACTATGAAGCATTTCATTTTCAGATGCCCTATTTATTATGAGATCAGAGGGAGATACTAGTCTTGACAGATAATCAAGCAATTTTATTCACTTTCTTTCATTAACCTGATCAATGGTGCCTGGAACTTTTTTTAGAAGGTTGTCACCCATCGACGCAAGTACCTGCACGAAGCCCTAGAGCCCCCATGTTGATCACTTCCTTCTTTCATCCCCTCACAAAGATCAGTGCCATTATGCACCCTTTGGAGACAATTGCTTCACACACTAAGGGGGGTAAATCAATGAGGCAAACTCGTCTCCATACAACACTACTCATAAGGTACCCCAACACACTACCTCTCGGGAATGATAATTTGCTACTACTCAACATCATGGATTTGCTCCCCAGCTTCATGGATCTTCTTCTTCGCAACCGCCTCTGGGGCTGCAAAGGCAAACATACATTAGAAGTTATTTTGTTGCCCTAGGAGTTTATTTGGCCTTGGATGTTAGGAGGGATTCTAGGACTACCCAACTTGGCCTCCTCAGGCTTAGACATTCTCTGAGAGAATTAATCAAATCCTATAGTGGCCCTCTCACAATGATAAATGATGACACAAATGAATCCTTTATCCCAGGCAAAGTCAAAGATGTTTAGTGAGATTAATACTTTCATTAGCATACTCTTCGGAGATTTTGACCCCCCCCACATGGCAATTTGTATTGTTACCCTAATAGCATGGGTTGGGGGATTTATTGTATTGGGTTTACCCCATGTTTACTTTCAGTGCTTTTGTTCCTAGGGTGTTTTTACCCTGGCACTTCTATTGTAATTGGGTCTATTCTTGAGTCCTGTTGACCTACTTATGCTCATTCATGGACAATAATATAATTTCTTCCTTTCTTGCTACAATGTTTTAATTTTTTTATATTCAATTTTGATATATATATATATATATATATATATAGTGTATTAATTAAGAACTTCAGGCTTTGGCATTTTATTTTTTAGGGTTACAATGTTCAATTTCATGCATACAAATGTACAATTTACATTTTTTATATAATATAAATATTGAAAATTTCTGAATTGAACAAAACAATTGTCAAAAATCCAAATTTCCGACTATTTTTTCACTCTACCAAACAAACTGAGTCTTTCAAACATTGTAATTATGCTTATCATCATTGCCCAACAATCATGCCTATCAAATTTTTTCCTAGAAAGCTATTGGAAAAAAATTGATAAATGGCTAAAGTTTTCAGACATGTACGATGATACAACTTTCTCAAACAAGGAAATTCAAAAACCAAAAATACAAACAAATGTCTAGTAGTATTGGAAATGATGAAACAAACAAAGATTATATGAAACTATATAACTAGCAATGTACCTCAAGGGTGCATCCCCTGTGTTTTTCGGGGCGTCCCCTATATTTCGGGGCGTCCCCTATAGGGGATGCAGAGACTAGTAGGAAACGTTCCCTAGGCATCCCTAATTTTTTTTAGGAAACATTTCAGTGACACCTATTTTTCATTAGGGGAAGACATGGAATGTTTAGAAGTCCCCTGACCGTATCGGGGACGGCTAGAAGTTTCCTATGTCCCAAGACACAAATAATACACTTAAAAAAAAATCTAAAAAAATTCAAGTTTTGTGAGTTATGACTCCCCTACAGCTGCACAATCTACCATCAATGTGATGAATGGATTCCAATTGAGGAAAGAAGTTGAAGGTCCAACTCAAATGAGATAACAAATAGAGCAAGCCTTATTGAATAGACACATCCCTAATGCAAAGGGGAGGTTGGTTGGATGTTGTTGGTCTTTACAAATTGAGACTATTCTATTCAGCATGTGGCAGTTATATGCCCCATTTTTTGTGGGTTAAAAAATGGCTTGATGTATGATATTGAAGGGAGCAAATGAAGATTGTGGATACCTATATATGCAGCTCCAATGTTGTCATATGAAAAAACTGGGAAGCAATAGCTCCCTTTGGTGAAGATTAAAGCCTTTAAAAGTCATGTCATTTATGTGCATATTGCACAATAGAACATGTGATCTAGGTGCCCTTGCTCCTAATTTTTCTTTTGGAATAAAGCAATATATCATATATGTCTTGGAATTGATTTTTTGTTTTGTTACTACAAGATTAATGTAAGATTTTTATTTTTTTATAAGTAAACAAGGGTTGACGGGTAATTCTCCCAACTATATTAATATTCCAAAAGATTTACATTGAAGCTTATAAATTTCGAGAAGTTGGCCATGGAACTAAGAACCAGTTCATGGCAACCAAAATTACATCTAAATTACTAACCCTAGAAGGAGGACTAATATACAATCATCCCTGCAACCATAGTCTATATACAATGAAAATTTCCAAAGGGAGGGAATGTGGACATGCTTCCAACAAAGGAAAACAACCACCATCGATTACCCTAATTCATCTTCCTTTGCCCCAAAATCCACAATTTCCACACTAGCCGATGTCCAATGAGTTGTCAAGGGCATACGAGCCATTTGTCGTCCCTAAGAAACATCCCCCAGAGCCAAGCCAGACATGCGAGCGAGGTAGTTGTAGGCTGATGCTACTTTCTTTTTCAGTTCTACAAACCTAGGAGCCACAGAAATAATGGGAGCCCGCAGAGAAGCCATGTCCAAATTGGGAAGCACGCACGCTGCAGAATCCTTGTCATTGCAGTAACTAATAACTTGCTCTGCAAAATTGGCAACCACATTAAAGCACCTTTCCAACTCCACAAACACTTCTCTAGACACAATGTCATCCTTCGTAAACTCCAAGCCAGAGAGGAGACCAAGCAACTGAAGTTCCAATTCATCCACCACAAAGCGTAGACTGACCCTATGAGTAGGACAAATGCAGTGGGAGGCAATGGCAACCACCACATTTGTCTGGGTTTATCCAGAGCAAATTATCCACTAAGGCAACTTCAGAATTTACGCAAGGGCGTCCAACAAGCTCAATATACCCAGTGGTAAGTATTGCTTAGATGACGTTTAAGACAGGCCCTGACTATACGACAAAAATCAGGCGTAACCGCTTGTCGGTCATTACCGAGTAGAAAGCCATCTCCCGTTTAGCTCCCACCAAGTGAAAACGTGGAATTTGGTCGCCTTCCATTGCTAACCGTCCATTGAGATAAAATGAAAGGGAAAAACTCAAAATGGAAAAAAAAAAAAAAAAAAACAAACGATGGGGAAAGTGAGGTGGCAAAGCATCGTTATGGAATGGGAGACTCATGTGAGGATGGATTAACATCATCCTTAGATCGTGCGAAAATTAGTGCAAGGATATTGAAATCCAAGCGATGCTAAAGAATGATAGGATTAAATGGATATAAGCCATCATTGTCCACTTGAATATTTGTATGTGTTAATGGCAAGTCATGTAATAAAAAGTTCCCACAATCCATGCCAAGGTTTTGTCAGATTATCAATCAAGTCATCCATGGTTTGGGAAGCCACGTAATTTGCAAGGAAGTTAGCCACCCTATTAGCCTCCCAATAGCAATGTTGTATGTTCCATTCAAGGAAATTGGAGTGTAGGTGGTGGGCTTAGCTAAGGATGTTGTCAATACTCCATGTCCTGGATTTTCCTAATTTTATAGCCATTCGTGATTACCATTGAGTCCCATTGTATTCATATTCGGTCAATACCACAATTTCCGCAACCCATGAACTAATGTTGAAGCCTCCGCCACATTACAAGTTCCGTCTTGGAGGTGGAAAGAATTGGCCCTAACCAAGGAACTAGCATAGTCTCTGATGACACAACTAGCTCCTAAAATCCCCGGAATGCCCTTTGAAGCCCCGACATAAATGAACTTGAAGAAACAAGAATTCGTGGGATTACATTTGACGTTGCTCCTACTAATTATATTTTTTAAGTGAGATACTACACCAGACCCTTTGACAGGAGATGCAAGGAGGAGAGACCATTTATTCATAAGCCAAATATCCCATGCTGAAATAGGGGTGCTGGGTTTTGTTGAAGGCATCATTGTCTAAGAGATTTTAATTTCAAGTCTATTAATGACTGAAGGAAACGTGCATTTTTCATTTATGAAGATGCGCTTATTGTGTTCCCACCAAATGTGCCATATTAAAAGCGATGACCTACAAATCCATATAGATGCAAAGCGGCTTTCAGAGTGGTATGCAAGCCAAGAACAAAAAGCAGAGGTACCATCTGTCAATTGAACCCACCTAGGGTTTAAACATTGACATAAACATTCCTAGCATTCGCGCACAAAGGGATAATGAAGGTGAAGATGGTCAATGTCTTCTTTAGCCAAAAGACAAAATACACACCGTAGGGCTGTGTAGACCCAATCTCTGACGTCTTTTCTCTGTGAGAATCTTCCTATGGGCAACAAGCCATGTGAAGGCTCCTGCCTTTGGCAAACATTCTTTGGCCCAATATCCTATGCAGGAGTCTTTAGTATTCCCCCAGTGAGAACGATTGAGTTGTAGCCTATAGTCACTGAATACTCCCCAGATTTAGTTGCCACCCAAATGATTTTGTCGTCATCAAGAGAAAAATGGATTCTTCTTCTATTAAGCTCGTCCCTCAGATGCTCAATCAAAGCATTGGAAAAAGGAATATCCCTCAATGATCTACAGCAGACAAATGGTAGATAGTCTGAAGGGAGGAGATCCCAATAATTTTTCACCTTAGAACCCCACACATTGATGAGAAATCAACACAGTTCATCAAATTAGTGAATCTCAAAAAGGGGAGGCAAACTATTTCAGGAGTCCATCCAAATATTTGGCCATGGATCCATTCTTAATTTTCCATGAAACATATTTTCCAATAACTCGCCTACACCATAATATGAAATTCCATAAAGTTGGCCCCCTAGGTGGGTCTGGAGTAGTCAAAACAAGCTCAGGGCATGTGGCACCCAAATATTTGAGCTAGAGGATCCTGCAGCATTTGGCCTCAGGATTTGAGTAGTAACCAAACCAATTTTTCCTCGAAGGCCTAATTTTGAACCTCTATGTTTCTGATTCCAGCCCTGCCGCGTGACTTTGAAAGACAAACACTTCCCCATTAAGAAGGGGAATCTCTTTGGTATGATCTCGCCCTTGCCATAAGAAGGATCTCAGTATATTGGTAAGCTTTCCTAGGACAATAGAGGCGTGAAGAACTGACATGTACATGGGCACAGCACTAGGGACGAATCTTATCAAAGTAAAACACCCCACCTAACGAAGAGAGGGATGCCCAGATATTTATGGGGAAGGGAGCCTATGTTGAAACCCGAGATCTCCTTAATCCGAGCTTGTTGCCCAGCCAAACTATTGAAGAAAAAAATGTCTGATTTGTCCTCATTGATCATTTGACCAGCGATCGCAATGTAATTGTCCAAGATACCTTTGAAAGCTCAAGCCTCCCTCCTATGAGCAGCACCATTAAAAACGGTATCATCTACAAATTGTTGGTGACTAAAAGGATCCATGTGTTCCGGGGCGCAAATCCACTGAATCAGCCCACTCTGGCATGCATTTGAAATGCCCCGACCAAGGGCCTTGGCCATCAAGATGGAAAAGAACAAGCATAGGGGTCCCCCTGTCAAACCCCATGGTAGGAGGAAAGAATCCCGACGGGCTTCCATTAACCAAAACAGAAAAGTGGGGACCCAAGATATAACTGAAGATCCACTTACATAAGTCTAATGTGAAACCAAATTTTCTGATGATGACCACGAGAAATCTCTGATTCACCCAGTCATAAGCTTTGTTGATATCCAATTTTATTAACATACTAGGGGAGTGATTCATTGATAAGGAATATTTGATCTCATAAGTAATGATGATTCCTCTTGAGATTAGTCTTCTAGGAACAAATCCTCCTTGTCATGGGGAACTTAGAGGACCCATGACAGATTTGAGCCAAATAGCTATAGCCTTGGTGACTTTTTTTACATCATATTATATAGTGAGACCAGATGGAAGTCTCTAAAGGTTTTCGCCTACTCTTTTTTCGGAATGAGGCATATGAGGATGCAATTGAAATCCTTCAGCATAGATTTGGCTCTTCTTGACTCCTCAACAACTGTAGTTACATCATTTCCCACTATATATAGAAATCCTGAAAGAAAGCCGCAGGGAATCCATTTGGGCCTAAAGCCTTATCCCTCTCCATCGAGAAAAGCATGTTTTCCACCTCTTCTTGGGTGAATGGAGCCATGAGTTTTTCATTGTGGGTCTGATTGATAGGAAGGGGGATGAGATGAGAATGCTTAGTTTGGGAAGAGAGGTTGGATGCCTCGGTGCACCCCAACAAGTTTTCAAAGAAATGAATCGCCTCAAATTTGATATCCTCGTCTTTCTGAAGAATCTCACCTCAACTATTTTTTATTGAGGAGATCTTGTTTCAATTTCTACAAGCCCTAACCGAATTTTGAAAGAATTGTGTTACGATCTCCCTATTTTAGCGAACCTTCCCTGGACTTTTGCTTCCAATAAATTTCCTCTTTGAGCAAGATTTCCCCAAGATCCACCAAGAGGGATTTTTCAAGCGCAAAGGTGTCTTGGTTCATTCCCTCCCTAAAAAGCTTTTCATTGAGGGCATTGAGATCCAATTCTACCCTTGCTTTTTCACTGAAGATGTTTTTGAAATGACTTTTGTTCCATTCCCTAAGCCTCTATTTGACTCCAATAATTATTTGCTGTACAAGTCCTCATATTTTGTTTTCTTCCATCGAAACATAATGGCAACATCATCACCACTAACCTAGGGACAAATTTTAATTATTTATATTGTACATTTTGCAGTCTCACAGACCAATCTTAACCTTTTTTGTGAACGTTAATTATGTTGATAGGTGTGATTTACAATGGTAGGCAGCAGTGATGGTTGAGTGCCATAGCGCAACATGTCGATAAAAAATGGACACTTTCAAATTTAACATCCATTTAACTGACATACGAAAAGATTGACCTTAAATTTGATGCCTATTTGACCATCATATAGCATCATACGGAAGCTTTTATTTCTATCTTCGAGAAGGTGATCAATAAATTGTTATATCTTGGGCATATGGTGGAGTTTGGAACCCCTTTTTCAGAAACATTTTTTCAAGTCTGACGACAGTACAGCAAGATGAGGCCATGTATCAAATACGAGATTCATGGAAAAGGTAAATGAGTCATAATATAGATATTAACCTAAAGTAGGCATCAAGAGACACAAGGGAACAAGACAACAGATGAATGATACAAGGAACAAACAAAAATAAGGGCCTAAACTGAACCAATAATCAATAAACACATAAATAGACCACACCAAAGCGGTTAACTAGCCCGTTACCAAAATCAGGTGTCTGCAATATTAAATAATCCAAATCACCATAAATTAAAAATTAAAAATTAAAAAATAAAATAAAATAAAACAGAAAGAAAATAATATTTTTTCCATAGATATACAACTTAAAAAAAAACTGAAGGATTCCTTTACAACTTAAGGTGCATTGCCTCTAAAACCATTAATTAATACGATTTATATGCATACTTATTTTAAATGCGTTTGTAACTTTGAAATAGCCTATTCAAAATGGTGCATGCGCCGGACCCCTATGTGGCACAAAATTTCAAACGAGCCTCCCTTAAAATCCCCAAAATGCCTCCCGTACATCTTGTGCTTACATTCTCTCCAATCCAGATTTTAGGCATCCATTTCCAAATTCGAGGCAGGGAAGATAGACTACAAAATAAAAATGGTGAAGCAATTGGGTATTGAACAGTATTTGAGTGAAGATATTGCATTTGTGGGCAAGTAGAGTTCTGTTTTAATCTTTCGGAACTGTACCCAACTTCAGATGATACCTTTACAACTTCAAATCATGGATCCTAATTTTATGCACTCCCATTCATTCTCATATGTCCTTTTTGTTTCCATTTTATTTGAAATTGAAAAAGTAAACAATTATTTTTTAGTAATAATATTTTGAGCCATGGTTTGTTAAATTAATACAGTAATAAATTTTTAAATAAAATTCCACCGCTACGGGTTTTGCACCAACGTTCTTCTTCGAATACTGGAAGACTAAGAAGTTTGCAATGGGTTTTGCACCAATATTCTTCTTCGACTAGCGGAAGAGTAAGAAGGCCTCCCTCGCTCGCTCCCTCCCTCTTTCCCTCTCTCTTGCACTTTCTAAGTTTTTGCCACCAAATCTTTTTTATCCTGCATAAATCACTGTATTTGATCCATCTGCCAATCCTTCAAATTCAATTTGCTGCTTTGTTGAAACTGCTGATCCATTTTAGAATGACGAACGGTGTTGAGAAACCCCGCATTTTGGCTGTGCCATTTTAGGCAATTGGCCACACCATCCTCAGCTTGATTTTGAAAACTTCTTGCCTCCCATGGCCTTGCCATCTCTTGTGTCGCCACCCCTGCTAATGTTCCCTGTCTGACATTCAAAATGGCCCACTCTATTTACTCCGGTCTCAATATTCACCTCCTTTACAGAAATCTGATCTGAATCTTTAGGCTTCACAGGGTTTTGCACAGATTTACCTAAAGTACGTTATTTTCATAGCCTCCTCGTGATCCCTACACAGCCATTGATTCCCCTCTGTGATCCCTGCATACTTAGTGATTCCCCTCCGTGATCCATCCGTAACCATTGTTTTTGAAAACACATACACCGCATCCAACAGGGATACGAACAAAAAAAAACAAGAGGGAAAACACACATGCCACATCCAATAGGGATACAAACAACAAAAACAAGAGGGCCTTCCTCATTGAGAATACACCTCTGGCGTATTTATAAAGTCATCATAAATCCCAAACATGAGCATCCTTCCTACCGACATCGTGATGTTAGTTTCAAAAAGGACACAGCAATTGCAAAACTAAGATATAACTCGCACTAACTTCACAGTGAAACTAGTAGATGGACACTTTAAAAAATAACAAACGAATAAATAATCTGTAAAATATGTAACTTGAAAGAAAAAGAAGATGGAATATATTTCCATCTTACATGTCCACTGGGTAATAATATTAGACACAACTATGCAAATATTTGGAATTATAAAGAGTTTCATGAAATCCTAAACCCAGACAATCAAACATAGCTTGGAGAGTTTATTTCGAAACTAAACACTCGTGGAAACAACTGTCTAAACTCCAAAGAAAATAAACACACAACATAAACCATAGAACATTAACTATACTTTCGCTTTCAATTTTGTAGTTCTCCATTATTTCATTAATATAATTATGATTTCTTACTTTCCAAGGCACTACATATAGGTACTTATGAAGAGTCAAAGGATATGGAGATGCAAAAAATTGACATAAACAAAGACAAAACAAATGATAACTTGAACAGCTTGGCTAGCATCAAATTACTTTGTGTATAGCTTGATCAGTCAGGTTATACAGACCAATTTGTTCTAAAGAATGTTAAAAGTTGCCATCATCATCATGGATTGTTTAGTCAAAGATCCAGAAAACAAAATAAGAGATGTCATCAGAATGCTGGCAGTAGGCAGACAAGATAGCATATCCAATGAGGTTCCTGGGGAGCCATGTTGGGATGTTACATAGTGATGGCTGCGATTTATCAAGAGGAAAATGTTTTGTAGTATTGGTGGATACCTAGAAACATCTTGAGACTACATAGCATTAATGTATGTCTTTTTCTTGGCAACCATTCACAGAAAGGGAATAATTTTGTTGACACATTGATGGGAAAATTATTTGGAATGATATCTGTCTGGTATTCATCTATTTTAATTTTTCTGTGGTTGTGTGGATGCAAGGAAAACTTTCAGGGTTATCCTTCTAGTTTCCACCTGAACTTTTATGGTCGATAAAAAATGCTTTCCTCAAACTGTTGCAAGAAAGGATATACTCAGGAAACATATTCTTTACATGGAAGTTGGTACCCAAGTTCATAAGTTATCCTATTCAATTATGTTGAGAGGGAGCCAGCATAAGATATTTAGCATGCTTCTTGTCATGTCTCCATGTATTTGTGGTTTCATGACGATGAAAATTGCAAAGATGTCATTCAAAGGAAGCGCTTACCAGAAAATTTTCTGCACCAATGTGAGAAGTAGGTTTTGAAGTAAGGTTACTTGACAGGTAAGCTGTCAAAAAGAACAGCATGAGGTTTTAATTGACAGTTTACATGTTAACAAAAATAATCATGGCATTGCAATTTTGTAAATATCAAACCAAAAACCGATACCTGGAGGAGCTTCACCCTGGTTCATATAATTCATCACAGTATTAATTTGATCCTACAAAAGCATAAGTGCAAATATACGAATCAAAGCAGTCACATCTAAATATCAGAATTCTTAACTACAAAAAACATTATGGGACACATTCATAGATTACCCTTTGCATGAAATTTTGTTGCAACATACTATGCAACTGTGGAAGAACATCAGAAACAGATACACTTGTAGCATTGCCTGAGGGTACAGGAAATTGGGGAGAGACATACAATGTCTGAGACAGATTCTGCAAAAACATAAGGAAAATACAGCAAGATATAGGTATCTAAAGCAAAAATATAGAAATAAGGAGAGCTTCACAGAGTCTAAATTCAATGCATTTCTGACCACAATAAAAGTACCAAGCACAAGAAATCACAAAATCCACTCTATAGGTTATAGATTAAGCTACACAGATTTATATGACAGGTATTACCATGTTATAATTACCTTTACCATCAAATTATATGCCCAAAAGTTTATATAGTTACAATGACATCTGCCTCAACTGAAGATAAAGGTACACAATGGATTGCTACAAGGTCAGAAATAACAAAATCCTTTTGTTTGAACTGAAACCCCAGGAAGTGAACCCTATAGCAGCGCACACATTTTGGAGACATTTCTAACAGGCAAGAGATGTCCCCAAATGTCTCTTGATGCTTCAGTGGACATCTGCTGCTGAAGGAAAACAAGAGAAAAGGAGAATATGCCCTAAGCCCAAAAGGTCAAAAGACCACACACAAGCACTTTCCAATTAATACAAACAAGGAAATTAGTCTTTCAAAGGAAATTTGGAGAGCATTAAGGTTTTTAAAGACAAGAAAATCAACATTTAGGTATCTAAAGCAAGGATACAGGCTTCGCAGCATAGATTTACAAGGAATAGTATCGCAAACTTAGATGTACAATCCCATTTTCGTTTAGGATTCAATGTTTATGACAGTTCAATTTAATTTTGAAATTTGTATGTGTTTTATCTAGCTGTAAACAAAGTTGCTCACAGATATTGAGAATTTCAACATATCCAAAGAAACAATGAAAAGTATGCTTCATTTGGAACTTTATCCAAAACAATGAATTCATTTCAAGTTCACTTATTGAGAGTTCGAGCTCTGAATTCTCTTAAATTTCCCTTCAAATTTATTGTACATGTATACTCTAGAATCTGAACTATATGGCAATAGGGTGGCTGCTCTATAGTCTCACCCCCCTGAAAGTGAAATTTTAGGTATAATTTCGTTATGCATGCTCGTCGAGAGAGGAGGGGGGGCCACTCTCGATATGAGAGAGGTTGAGGACCTGGTATATTGATTGGTCGAGGACCTATTGATTAGTGATGGGGAGAGGGAGAGGTCATCACTCAACCAACTATAGAAGGGAGAGGTCATCACTCAACCAACTGGGACGAGGGCCGATTAAACTAAACTCTATATACTCACTCTCCCTCCCCCTCGGAGATGAGATAGAAGATATATGGCCGAACCTCTATCTATAGTTGTCATATGGTCCGACTAGATCTATATACCATATAGCTGCCCTCTCCCCCAGTAGAGCATCCCCATCCCCATATAGAGAAGATAAAATAGGATATAGATAAGATAAAATAGGATGTCAAATCATGCTTTAGTAATTTCAGTGAATCCCCGATCAACATTTTTTTCCATTTCATCTAACTACATCCAAATTATTTCTGTTTATGTAATGTTTCTTTTGATTCTTCTTATTCCTTTTGCTTTCATTCCAGTTCCAATAAACATTCGTATAAATTTTGATAAAGTTGGCTTTCTTTTATGGATGGTAGATCGATGGATCTTTCTATATAGTGGATTAACGATTGTAATGTGCAAAAGCTTTATTGGACTCTGCCATTTTATTAGTCTCTTCCTTCTTGCGTATAGCAGTGCCTTTCTCTCTAGCAGCATACATTAATTCGTAACTCAATTTGAAATGCATATTTCGACCAAAACGTTTTCGAGATGACCCTAATAACCAACGAATAGCCAGTACTTTTCCTTTTTTAGATCTTATTTCCACAAGAACTGGAAAATTTGATCCACTTACACATTTGATTTTACTATCAATTTAGGAGTTACTTTGTGGATTGCTCGGTATAGAACAATTAGTGGATTTTTATCTTTTTTTGTCTTTTTTTTTTAACAGAATGATAAAGAATTCGATAAGTCTATGCTTTTTTCCTAAATTGCTGAAACAGCAGGCAGGGGCCTCGGGAGAAGGTACGGGAGCAGCATGGGAGCGAGAAGGGAGCGGCCAGAGTTGTAGCAATGAAATTCCAACACATAAAATTCCTGACAAACAAAAGTTCCAAGATTATTTTTTTCAAATTTCTTATAGGCAATGAGTTGTAGCAACAGCTATGAAAATTACAAATTGCAAGCTGAAGAAAATTCTACTTCGCGAGCATCTAAGGAAATAGATATATTTCAGTTAATCCATATCCAAAATTATAAACTCCCTCTTATTCTTAATAAATTATATCTAGAGCATTGTCAATGATTATAAATACGAATGAACTTAAGTTAATAGAATGTATGCAAATGTTGTAAGATAGAGGGAAATTAAATCGCTGTCCAAAAGTGACCAAAGTCGGTAAAATGGGACACAAAAACGTATCAAGTTACAACACATAAGTGCTAGCATGAAAGTACATCTATAATGCAATAGTGATGATGGGCAAGCCATAGAAGGTGTATGTAGTATTTATCGTCAACCTTTCTACCATTGCACAACATGTATCCTAGCTTGTTTGTTGTGGTTATTCACTTATTTTAATTTAGCTTATAACTTGTCTTTTATCTTGTTTTTCATATACATAATATGTGGTTTATAATTACATTCCTATTTAGAAGGCTGAGATTTATATATTTTTTAATTTTTATATAGTTTTTGTACTGCCGTATCCTACGTTGTATCCGGAGTCAAAAAAAAATTGCTGTTTCCGCGTATCGGATACCCCGCTCCCACTCCCGTATGTAAAATGTTTCGGCTACTTAGCTTTTTTTCCATTATTAAGAATACAGTTAACCATGCTAATTAATCGATTACGAAAAATGGTATCAAATTTCACCATTTTTTTCACACTCATGTCACGGAAAAGTTACTAATATAATTATAATTCACCAATTTATATTTCTAGATAAACCATTTGAATTACAAATTATCATCAAACGGTTCATCATCTTCACCATCTTCATCATCTAATTCCTCTTGAGGTGGAGGCCAAAGGCCTTGTGTGCCAACTTGGTCGATAATGCCCAAACCTACCATTGTATATGGATCCAGATAATAATCTCTTTCCATTAGATTATAGATCATATCATAATCCGTTTTTGATGATTCTGCATAGATACTTGTAAAAATAAAATGCCTCGAAGCCAAGACCTTCGAACTTGAAATAGTGAGGGTTCTTCGTTCGGTCCCACCTACCACAGCATCCGGTTGCAGAACCAGAACCTAATGAAAGAGGAAGGACAAGGGAAGGCGGTGAATAGAGGCGGTCGCAGCCGATCTGGCGAGTTCTCTTATACTATAGGACTAGTGAAATTGAGATTCTGAGTAGATAGAACTAGGGCGAATCGATCTGGTTTAAACGATCATGTGTTGTTAATATTTACTACATTTATTTATATTAGTTTTAGTGATAATGGATGAGGCATTCAAAGGTCTCTTCTATTTCTCTCCAAAATCAATGGTGATACATTAAAATCAGAAGAGAGGAGCATTTTAGAATCCAAGAAGTGACTCTTGGGTTCTATGTGCCTTTGGCCAAATTGTTTTACCAGGGATATTTTCCTGCAAATTTTCAATCAAAATTATAATATAGAGTACATATTACAGCTACAACAGGTCATTAGTTAATCTTTTACAATTCCCAACTCTGTCCTTAATTTCCTCATTTACCTTGCATGCCTTGGTCACGGTAAACTTACAAAGCCAGCAAGGCACAAACTAAACTATACATGCTAAAAAACTTTAGATCATAATCGCTGGTCCTCTTTCCCTTTGGGCTTTCCATATACTGGCATCAGTCTCACACCAAACTGCCTTTGGGTCCTTGAAATGACAAGATTGGAACTATAAGCTTATAAGAATCCATTTCAGTATTAAGGGATGTTACTTCATGATTCAATAGAATTATTGTTGAAATTAAGAATATGCAAGAAAGATGACAAACAGCTTTTGGGCGCTTGTACATGCACCTAGCCATTATCTAAGTGCACCAGTCCTAGTCATCTCTTCATTCAAGGATATCGAAATGTTGTATACTGAGTCATTATACATAGTAAAAATGTATGAAATCGCATATTTAATATACAAATATATGTAGAGAGAGAGAGTGTACGAGAGAGAGAGAGAGAGAGAATTAGAATATAAAATCAGTGAAATGGTGAACAAGTGAATACAGATATACACGATTTGTTGGTTATGTGCAAGAGTACGTCACCCTCAACTATATAAGTATTTGAAAAGTTGTGACATAATGGCATATTTCTTAAAACTAACCATGATTAATTAGGTGTATAGCATTCTCTTCCGTGTTAGGAAAACTTAGGCCTTGAAGCATAAGTAGAGAATAATCAGCAATACATCCTCGATAAATATTGGCAGTAGCTAAGCACAGAGTCAGTATTAATCCATCCTCATTTGATTTTAATGGGGAATCAAATATTTTTATGAACCCACATTCAAATTATACTTACTTGAGTATCACTGACATGAACTCCAAGGGTATTTCTTAGAGCTTAGATTACAAAACCACAAAAATCTCTTATAATTGTGATTCCAAATCTGATACCAATGACATCTAAGTTTAATGTTTTCTTGATAGTGTCATGTCAATAGGATTTTACTATAGGTTTCTTCAAGAATTTTCAAACAACATCACGACTACTAGTTGGATTCAATAGGTTGTTGCAAGCTAAAAAAAATCAATTGGAATTTATCTTGCAATGAAAGGCTTAATATTCGCTTGAATTTTGTAGTAGTTGAAGAGACCTTTTAAGCAATAATTTCATTCTCGACCAAAAGTGCTACCCAATTTAGTAAATTTTTGTTTGTCGATTTCAGATGTTTAACTTGACTAAAGAAGGATTGAGAACAATTATGCAAACGAATAATTTAAGTATCTTTATGTTTGTTTATTAAAATTACATTTTTCCCTTAATTTTTGAATCTTTTCACTTTTATTTTGCAATTACTCTTTCAGAGACTTAATTTACTATGCAAAGTTAGCTTGCTTAGACCATCTATCAAGGAAAATTTATTCATCCCGCGCGCAATTTTTCATAGTCATACCCTAAATAATTACACCATTTTAATGTATCAACAAGGCATAACCATAACAAATTTGAAGGAAACTTCTGGCTTCTTGAAATTTCCACCATTTTTGTGGATCTTTTCCTCGAGTATACGATATATAATATTAGTTCCACAATTTAAACACACATTGTGGTTCATACAGTTCCACTTCAATGGACTGCAGTACCCCAAAACCTCACCCATAGGTTTGCACTACCTCCAAGTGCATCCATTTGTCTCCAGCAGATGCCACACCCACTCTTGTAATCGCGCAATTCAATCAATGCAGATCGGCCATGGTACCACCCAAGCATGCACCAAACTTTCTACAGTACACACCATGCCAAACTGCGAAGGACAATTCATACTACGAAATGCCAACAACTAGTTACCTCCAACCCCATAGGCGTGAAGTGCATGTTCTTCAAAGGCTTAGCCAATGTAGGGTTGAGGATTAGCATCCTCATTGCCACGTGCCAAATTTTTGTAATCACAATGTGACACTTATGAGCGTGACTACTTACTAGATTGCCATGCCATGTGGCACTCCCAAGGTTGTTGTCTAGCACTTTGCATACCGTGCACCTTTCAGTCTAGCCACATAGCAGTCGAAAGGTGAAGAATCACACATGGAGTCCCAAAACAATTATACTTCCATAACAATTTTTCCGCCTTTGCAACATTGTAATATATATGTATACACATCTATAGCTTTATATAGGAATCAGAGTAAAAAAATTGCAAACATACATTTTTCTCAAGAGTATACAACATTGTAACATACAACGGTTCTTTCCAGCTTTGCAATATTGTAATATATATGTATACACATCTATAGCTTTATATAACAATCAAAGTAGAAATAGCAACCATACATCTTTCTCAAGAGTGTGCCATGTATAGCACATGTAGATAAATAAACACATTTACTACTCCAATTCTTATCTCTCTCTCAAATCTCTACATAACTCTAAATGCTTCTGCATAGGAATATAGCACATCGAAATCCACATTTAGGGTGTTGTCCATGGGGTCACCTCCTCGACCTCAAATCATTGGCATCAGAGCGGTTCATAATCTTGCATGACGCATTGAACAAGGTCAAAGTATGAGTCTTGGCATTAAACCATGAGACCCGTCAGGCTATCTCTGGTGTTGCTTCAAAAAGGTTCAAATGGAAAATGATTATCAACTGCAAGATGAGCTACATGCAATGATGAAAGAAGAAATCTCAAAAACACTCGTAGAACAAAGGAGATTCATGTTCAACCAATCCTCCAACTAGCAATTCCATCAACTTCATCATCATCATGTAAAACTTTTAGTGGTCAAGTCCCCCCACGTTTCAAGTGAATCTATATGGTCATGTGTTTGCGGGAAACATTTATGCATTTCGTAGATATCTAGTTAGATCAGTTAAATTCATATTTGTCTATGAATGACCTTTTTGATGAAGAGAAAAATAAGATTGCACTTTTGAAAGTCTCAACTGTGGAGAACTGTTGGCGAGTGAACATTCTTTAGGAAGAAGACCAAAAAGAAGGAAAGATTGAACCAACCTAGGATATATTTTTAGAAGCCTTGAATGATTAATATTATCTAAAAGAGGTCTATAAAGAACGCTACATTCAGTGGCAACAACTGTGGCAATGACAAGACCACTCCCTCATAGCTTAAACTAATGCTTTCCATGACCTATATGCAAAGTTAGGCTCATTCAAGTTAGAGGAGCATCAATTTTTCAAGTACCACAACGGCCTACGACCATTCATTTAGTCCAAATTGAAGTTGGGTAAAGGTAAAAACAATGGGAGAATTTTATCGCCATGCGAAAACGATTGAGGAGTTTAAGATGAAGAGCAAGTGGGACACATTCTCTGCACCAATGAAACCACCTTTTTTAAACAAGAAGTCACAATTGTCTAAGGAAGGTAACTGGCGTGACAAGCACCATAGAAGAAGCCACTCCAACACAGAGAGATTTTGCTTAAGCAAGCAAAAACAGATGACAATGAAGTCAGACCCTTAAAAGGAATTATTGAACAACCCCAGTGTTTTGGAAATGAAATGAAATGAAATGGTTTTAATTACGTCCACAAGACCGAATGGTCTATAAGACCACTGAAAACTCCAATTGCATAAAGATTTGCGGGCTTAGTGGGTATGATTTAGAACGTTTTTCCTCCTCTTGCTGATTTGAATTAACATCTCCCCCAAAACCTCTTATTTTGCGTACCTTGAATAGCTCTTCACCGACAACTTCGCTCTACTTTCACACACGCTCTCCCCTCCTTCATGTCTCTCAAGTTTGCTAACCATGCGACCCTTTCCTTCTCCTTACAGGTAATTCCCCCCATTCCCCTACTCCAAGTCACGGCCCTTACCATACCATTTGGAAGTTTGATGTAGGTGATCTTAGAGACTTCTCTTTTCACCTTCGTCAACTTCTTCCCCTTACACCCAAATTTGCCTCACTCTCCTCCGATGTGATGTTTGATACCCTTTCCTTCGTCATCCGCAATGCTGCTTTGTGCTCCTTCCCCCACTTAACTCCCACCCTTCCATTTATGAGGATCTGCCCCTTTAACCAATGGTATGATGGCGATTGCAAAGCTCTTCACTGACAGCTTCACTCCGCTTTCACACACGCTCTCCCCTCCTTCCCGTCTCTCAAGTCTGACTACCACCGTCTCCTCCACCACAAGAAACGCACCTTTATCTCTCGTCGCTGATTTGCACTTCGTGCTTCTCTAATGCACTCCCCTAAAAGTTTCTGGTGTACCATTCTTCCCTTCCACTCGTCTTTACCCCAGGACTTACTTCCCAATTCCATGTTCTCTCATACTTCCACCCTTTATGATATCCCTGGCCAGCCCCAGATCGAAGTGGTCTCCCCTCCCCCTACCTGCCATATCTTTACTTACACGAATGTGAAGAAAGCCATTTTAGCAATGAATAACAGCAAGGTAGCTGATGAGGAGAGGTTCCAAGCGGAATTCTTCAAGCACGGCTTAGACACTCTAAACAACTACATTGTGGATCTCTTCAATCAGGTGGTTCGCATAGGTTTTCCGAAGTCTTGGTCCCATCATATCATTCACCCCATCCACAAATCGGGTCCCATTTCCGACCCGAACAACTACAAAAGGATCATGGTTGGTCACACATTCTCCAAGCTCTGTGCCATGGTCCTCCACATGCGGATTTCTGAGTTCCTGGAGCAACACTATTGCAGAGCCAAGGGGCAAGCGAGGTTTCGGCCTGCCTACCAGACCATTGACCACATCCTCACTCTTCGAGCCATCATTGAGGAGGCTTGTCACCGATCCTCTAAGGCCTTCTTTTCCTTCGTTGATTTTCGAAAAGCCTTTAATTATGTGCCACGGGAAGCTCTTTTCCATAGACTCAGAAACATCGGTATTTCCGAAAACCTTTTTGCTATCATTATGCACATGTACGAGGATGTTCTGGGTCGCCATCACATTGTTGCTAGTTTTTCTAATTTCATCAGGAATATCATTAGGGTGAAGCAGGGTTGCCCCCTCTAACCTACCTTGTTTGGTATCTACATCGATGAGTTGGAGGACTTTCTCAAGGACCATATCCAAGAAGGGGATGGTTGTCTTCTTCACCAGGTGTTGATCTACATCCTCCTTTTTGCGGATGACGTAGTCCTCCTTGCCTCTTCCGCGAAGGGACTGCAGAAACAACTAGACGCCTTAGCCCTCTTTGGCGACCATAAAAAGTTGACAGTCAACCTTGGTAAAACCAAGGTCATGATCTTCAATGGGCTGAAGACTTCGGACTTCCATTTCTTCTGTAGAGGGGCGGAGATCGAGATCACGAGCTCCTATACTTATCTGGGAGTTTTATTTACTAGGCACCGCTTCAGTCTTCGGCCTGCCCTTCAGCCCCGCGTCAACAAGGGTTATGGCTCTTTGGTTATCTTTGAGAGACAGTGCTTCCACAAACACTTCCAGTACATCTTATTGAAGATGTCTCTCTCGGACTCTCTTTTGCATCCCACAGTTCTTTATGGTTTTGAGGTTTGGGAACCATACTTGCTCGACTCTGATTAGGCTATAGTTGAACGGGTCCGGATCCTCATACTCAGATGCATCATCAGGTGCAAAGAGACAGTTCCACATAATATCACCTTGGCCGAGTTTGGAGCTCATCCCTTTAGATTCGAAACTATATTTGGCCTGGTTTCGCTTTTGCATCACATCCGGGCGCTTTCCGACTCTTTCGCGGGTAGGGATAGGTATCTTTACCTTGCCTACCGTTTCTCTAAGGCTATTGCTCTTTCTGACCGTAGCGGCCGCTCCCTCTATTGGTATGTCAGAGTCTCGCGTCTTCTCAACTCTCTCGAGATTCAGATGGACCATCTCCCACCTTACAGATACTCCCAAAATGCCCCTACCCACCTTCTACCGAGTAAGAAAGATCTGCACAAAATTATCAAAGAAGACATTTATAGGCAATTCATCCAACATAATTGGATCAGCCCTCTAGATGGTCTTCGTCCTAAGATGGCTTTCTATGTTGCACCTTTTCTTGAGATCACAGATGGACTTATCAGCCGGCCTGCGTAGATCTCCTGACACTTGTTACAGGCACTCTGCATCTCCCTAGGTTAGTTCAGAGTGGGCTCTCATAGGCTTTGCATGGAGGATCACCAGCTAGACCGCTCTGAAAGGATTTACCAGCTCTACTCTCTCCAGGAGATCGAAACAGAAGATCACTTAATTTTTAGGTGACCTATCTACTACGAGATCAGAGGGAGATTTCATTGCTTATTCCAAGAGCATCCGTCTTTTACAGCTTTCTTCAAGTACTCTAATCAGCGGTGTCTTGTTCTCTACCTAAATGAGGCTCTCGGGCTCCGGAATGAGACCCTTCAATCTTCTCCCAGATAGGTTTCTACTCTACAAATTACTTCTTTCTTTATGGTGCTCCCCTCGATGAGAAGCACCAAGCGGCACCTTAATGCTAGTCCGGATTCCCGGACCAGATCTGTTAGGACCCGGGGGGCTACCTACCAGCCCAGAGGTATTCGTGATCACACTCGGTTAGGGGGCCACTCAGAGGTCGTGTACAACTCAGAGAACACAGAGGGCTTGTCTTGTTCATCCTTCTTCGAGACACCAACATTCCAATCTTCCCATGCCATCCACTACAGGACAAGCATATTGCCAACTACTTTCCATCGGCCTCGAATGCTAGGTGACAATGTCAGAGCTGGAAATCCCTCGTCCTCCTCTTCAAATCCATCCATTTGCACTCTTCTGGCCACAAGGGACTTTGCTTATCCTTTCCTCTCTCTCTCTCTCTTCTCTTCTCTTCTTTTATTGTTTGGGTGACCCCTTCAAGTCTCCCTGTTGGTTCCTCTTGCATGTACTGTATAGTCCCATTGACCTACTTTTGTGGTAATTCGTTAGACATTAATATAATTATCTTATCTTATCTATCATCAAACCAACTCTTAAAATTTCCTCATAATTGGCTCTAATGTCCATGTACGTTGGACATTTAAGGATGAAATTCTCATCCATTTTAACTGCCCTTATATTGCATAAAACACAAGTCTTCTCTTCCCGCAGTTCCTTAGGTGTTATCCATCTTCATGCCTCGCATCTAAGCCTGTGAGAACTAGTCCTTAGTTAAGTAATGATGATCATTTCCCTCCATTTAATTTCAGCCCCTATATATGTTTTTTCACAATGTTTGTATGTCGATTTGAACTCTATAATCCCATATGTTCATCGGTTTGTGCATCTACTTCATCCACGTATTGTTTCGATAGTACAACTCTTTGCCTCTTGCAAACCTAAGCCACCTTTCGGTCTTCATGTTTTCTATTTTCAAGTAACATATGAGAGTGGTCATTGCAATTGCCTCTAGAGGGAAGGTACCTATTTCAACCAAGATGATTTCATATGGAATTGCACTCGTTATTAAGAAATTGTTTGTTATTAGTTGCTTCTAAATCCTTTCTATCTGTCTTCATCCGAACCTGTCGTTCCACTAGCCCATACCTCACAACTGTACAACACCATTGACGTGACAAGTAACCTAAATATAACCTAAATAGGACTCTAGTGGTCTTCCAATCTCATAGCTTAGCATTCTTGCACTTGTTTTAGAGCGCATAAAGAACTCTACGTCCCCCTTGTATTTTCTTCATCCTACAAGCATACAAGTGGAGCTTGATGCGAAAATAGAGGCCAAGATATTTGTATTCTGACACCACTTCAAGAAACTCTCCTGCAAACTAAAAGTCGAGATGTTACTTCTTCCTTTTCATTGAGAAAATCATAATTTTAGTTTTTCCAATGTTTACCTCCATTCCCATTTCTTTACAAAAGAGCTATAAAGAATGAAGGTGATCTCTTAAATCTTGGATTGTCTCTACCATAAGAACTAAGCCATCTGCATATCATTTGTCTCCAGTTTGTTAGTCTTGCCGATTGCATACTCTTCAACTTTGCAAGCATGATGATCTTGTATAACCAAGAAGGAACTTTGTGTCCTTGATTAACGAATCTGTGTTACGTTAAGAAACTGTGTTCTGGCAGATGTTATTTACAGAACTTTGTGTCTTTAAATTCCATCTTATTTATACGATACGAATGATCTTGTTTTCAATTCACTGTAACTTCGCATACATAAAGAATTACTCTGTTATCTATAATTCTGCATGTTGCCTTTCTGCTCATTTTCGCACTCTCATTCCTCAGTCCTTTTGTAATTGATGATCTTTATAAAAGACACTTCCGTAATATCCAAGTTTAACCAGAAAATCATATTTTGTATATTTGTAAATAAGTTTGTTTCTGAATAAGGGAACCTCTCCCATTAAAGAGGAGGGACTTCTTGTCCCCTGACTGTTGCTCTTCGTAAAGTCCTATTTGACGACCAACAGTTTTTGGCGACTCCGCTGGGGAAAATCATATTCCAGTTCTGTAATTTTTGATCATCTTTTGATCTGGCGACTCCGCATTTTAATCGAGGGAGGAGGGCCCTTGGTATTGAAGATTCTCAGTTTCAGCTTTTGGAGCAGCAAGGTTTTCCTTTCCCTTCGATAACAAATAGAAGAACTCGTTCGACAAGCACTCCACCTGTTGAAGATAGAAATCCTACGGGTGGTGTTCCTTCAAAGCCTGCTAGTCCTAATCTTCGAGCTTTGATTCTTGTTGGTGTTGCAGTTCCTCTCCAAGCCGTTTTTCCAAGAATGGCGGTACCATTGCCCTGGGGTCATCGTGTCGGGCCCCTTGCTCTTCCTCAGCCTTTACATGAGTTACCCAGAGGTAACCGGAAGAACTTTCCTAAATTCAAAGGCGATGGCAAAGTGCATCCTGATGAACACATCGCAGCCTTCATAGTTGCGTGTGGAGTCCTGGGAGTTGAACATGAAGACGTCTCCGTGAGACTGTTCGTTGAGACTTTACAAGATAATGCTGCTGATTGGTTCTATCACCTTCCGGCTGGCACTATCACTAGCTGGGACACCATGAGAACTAGGTTTGAAAACCGTTTCAAACCAGCAGAAGATGTGCATGCCTTGCTAGCTCAAATCTCTCAGATAAAGAAAGATTCGCAAGAGCCCATGAGAGAATTTGTGGCCCGATTCAACAGGCTAATTAATAAAATTCCGGTAAATACTCGACCTATTGATCAAATCCAAAAATGTTTCTTCCTAAATGCCCAAACGCCTGAAGTTAGCTATGCGGTGAGAAGGGATAATCTCGCAACATTGGTGGAGGATCAAACTCTTGTTGTTAGTGTCGAGGATGATCTAATCATGTCAGGGAAGTTGAGGAGAGACCCTTCCAAATCTAAGTCCGTTGCTTCTTCCTCGTCCACCCCTGGACCTAATACTGATCCATTAGTTCAAAAACTTGTGAATGATCTCATTGCTATAAAGAAACAATTGGCTCAGCATGCTCCTTATGCAGATGTTCCAAGGAGGAATTTCCAGCTCAGAAATCGTTTCCCTGCCTCTCAAACAAGATTAGCACTCGAAGGACCTCCTGTTAAAGTCCCTGTCAATGCGACCTGCGAAGTGGAAGAACCAGATGATGATGAGGATAATGAAGCTTGCGAGGAGTTTGTGGAAGAAGTTGATGATGAAGCAGACGAACTTGAGGGATCTCGAGTAAATTTCTTCACCACTGAGGGCATTGATGATGGAGATGACTATGATGAAGTGGTAGCAGACATGAATAGCGAATCATTTGTTGTCATGACTCGAGAGCAGACAAATCAGAGGGAGAAGGTGACACAGCCCCCCAAGAAATTTAAGGAGCAGTCGGCAACTATCCTTGTAATTGCAAAAAGAGGATCTCCTATCCCCACTTCGTCTACACCAAAGGTGAGTCCTGTCAATCCTACTAGTAAAGTTACTTCTTTTTCTCCTAAAGTTGATAAGCCTAGGATTTCAAATGATGATGGCCCGTCCACTTCTGGGTCTTTTGATATTATTGATCATCTGAAAAAGACTAAGGTTCAAATCTCAGAGGCCGAGTATTATCAAACCCATCCCAAAGCTTTTGCCAAAATGATTCAATTTGTTAATTCCCATTCCAAAACCACCTCTAAAGGCCTTTTACCTACTCCTTCTTCTGCACCACAGCCTAGTCTGGTAGCTGCTGTCACCTCGCCTAATGACAAAATTAAACCATTTTATGTAACACTTCTTATAGCTGGTCATAGGCTCAGTAATTGTGTCATTGACTCAGGAGCCTCAGATAATGTGATGCCTGCTAAAGTAGCTCATGCTTTAGGCTTGACCCTCACACGCACTTATGGATCTTGTTACTCCATGGAGAGTAAAGAAGTGCCCCTGGTCGGAAGAATTAAAGATGTACAAGTGGCTTTTGCTGCTTTGCCTGAAAAGAGAGTTTTGGCTACCATCTTAGTTGCAGATATTCCTCCTTCATACGGGATGTTGCTAAGTAGGAACTTCTGTAAATATGTGGGTGGAGAAATCCAAATGGATTGGTCACATGCACTCGTACCTATTAATGGACAAATGAAGAAGCTGATGCCTAAGAAGCAATCTGAGTATATTGTGCAAAAAACGGATGATCCTAAAGCACAAATACTCTATGAGGATATGGGTCATGGCAACTACATGATTATGTCTCCTGATGAAATCCAACTCCCCAAAGTATCACCTAAAGATCCTAATGGTGTTTGGATTTTAGAGTTTGAAGGAAGTTGTTCCTCAGCTGGTTCTGGAGCTGGTGTCCTACTAGTGTCACCTGAAGGAAGCCTACATCCTTTTTCATTTAAGTTGCAGTTCGAAAATACTAATAATACAGCAGAGTATGAGGCTCTCATTCTTGGACTGCAAGTGGCCAAAGAACAAGGTGTAAAGAATCTTCTGGCTCGTGGTGATGCAGAATTGATTGTAAAGCAAGTCAGAAGCCTTTTTCAAGTAAAAAATGGGAGGCTGAAACATTACCGGAATCAGGTTTGGGATTCCATTGAATTTCTTGATGCTTTCTCCATTGAGGCAATACCTAGGGAGAAGAACAGCAGGGCTGATTCACTAGCAGTCTCAGGGTCACTACTGATTCCTCATCCTGACTTCTCTCAGGATAAGTTCACCATTGAGATGGTCCATCGGCCTAGTGTACCTGATAATACCAATAACTGGCAAGTTTTCAATGATGATCAACACTTGCTTTCCTTCCTGGAACTCAAGGGTAATTTCGAACAACTGTATTTTGAAGGAAGTGACAACCTACCTCGTGAGAAGTGTGCCCTTTGACAAAGCAGTCACCCAAGGAGAAGAAACAGATCAGGATGGATGCATCAATCTCAAAGGAAACAAGATTCCTAAAGGGTTGGTGAGTTTGGAGGAACTATTTGATAAACATGACAGGTATGTGAAGTCTAGAGCTTCTACTGGACCTCAGCAATCAGCTGAACATGACAAGATTAATATTGGGAGTTCTACTGACCCTAAGCTAGTGAATATTGGAAAATGTTGCACAGCAGATGAGAGGAGAAAAGCAATTGATCTTTTAAAGAGGTATAAGGATGTTCTTGCTTATTCTTATGAAGATTTGAAAGCTTTCAAACCAAAAGATATGCAGCACTCTATTCCTCTTAAGCCTGGAATTAAGCCTTTCAAGCAGAAACAGAGGCAATACAACCCCAAAATAGCTGACACCATCTTTCAGGAAATACAGAAGTTGTTGAAGGCTAAAATCATTTTTCCCATTCACCATTCAACATGGATTGCAAATATTGTGCCTGTTAGGAAGAAAAATGGTGAGATCCGCATCTGTGTTGATTTCAGGAACCTGAATCAGGCTTCTTTGAAAGATAATTATCCTTTGCCTATGATGGATCAGGTCTTGCAAGCAGTAACAGGATCTGAAATGTTATCTATGCTTGATGGATTCTTCGGGATATAATCAGGTAGAGGTTGATACTGCAGATCAACACAAAACAGCTTTCACTACTCCTTGGGGTACCTTTGCTTACAAGAGAATGCCTTTTGGGCTTATTAATGCTGGTGCCACTTTTCAGAGAGCTATGGATCTGGCTTTTGGAAGTTTGAAAGGGAAGTGTATTGTCATATACCTTGATGACCTTGACAGTGTTTTCCAAAACAAGAGCGGATCATTTTGATCACCTAGAGACAGTTTTGCTAAGATGCAGAGAGCATGGGATTTCTTTGAATCCTAAAAAATCTGTCTTTTGTGTCACAGAGGGAAAATTATTAGGGCACATTGTCTCCAAAGATGGTATTAAGATTGATCCTGAACGAGTACAAGCTATCCAGCAAATTCCTCTCCCAACCAGCAAAAAGGGCGTGCACTCCTTCTTTGGTAAGATCAATTTTTTAAGAAGATTCATCCCTGATTTTGCAGAGTTAACTTTGAATATTTCTCAGATGATGAAAGGGAAACAAACATTTGGTTGGTCTTCTGAAGGAAAGGGATCCTTTGAAGGTATCAAGAGAGCTATCGCTAAAACTCCTGTTTTAGCCTGTCCTGATTTCAGCAAAGATTTTATTATCTATTGCTATGCCACAGATAATACCTTAGCTGCTGTTTTGACTCAAGAAGACTCTAACGAGCATGAGCTCCCAATTGCGTTCATGAGCTATATTCTGAAAGATCATGAGTTGAAATACACCATGATGGAGAAACATGCTTTTGCAGTGGTTAAAGCTGTCAAGCAGTTTCGCTTTTACATCCTCAACTCTCATTCCATGGTGTTGGTCCCAGATACAACTGTTAAGTCAATTCTCACACAGCAAGAATTTGGATCCAAGAGAGGGAACTGGGTTGCTAAGGTCCAAGAGTATGACATTGACATCAAACCGACCAAGCTGGTTCGTGGAAAAGGCCTTTGTGAGCTCATTGCTGAAGGAGCCAAACATGAGTTGCTGGAGGAGAAAGTTGACCTTCCTACCGTTCTGTTCCTTAGCTCAGTTGACGAATGGTATGCTGACATCGCCCATTTTCTCACCTATGGGGAATGCCCCTCTCATTTAACTGCCAAAGAAAAGAGGACTGTTAAATTGAGGTCAGTGCAATATGTATTGTGGGAAAACGCCTTGTTCAAGCGTGGGTTAGATGGGAGATTTTTGAAGTGTGTGGACAAGGAACAGCAGAGAAAGTTGCTCTCAGCTTTTCATGATCAGGCATGTGGAGGGCACTATTCATCAACGGTTACAGCTCATAAGATACTCTGTGGAGGATATTACTGGCCTTCCTTGTTCAGAGATGCATCCAAGTGGGTTGATAAATGTGAGGCTTGTCAGACCTTTGTGGGAAGACCTAAATTGGCTTCTTTGCCTCTCAAGCCAGTTGTGATTGAGGAACCTTTTCAACAGTGGGGTTTGGACTTCATTGGTACACTTAATCCTGCTTCTAGTGCTAGTCATACTCATGTACTAACTGCCACTATTTCACCAAATGGGTGGAAGCTATTCCAGTTAAGAGTACCACTTCTGAAGTGGTGTGCAGCTTCATAAAAGAGAACATCTTGGTAAGGTATGGTGTACCTAACAAGATTGTGACAGATAATGCTTCGAATTTCTCTTCAACTGAGATAATGGATTTCTGCTACGGGTATGGCATCTCCCTGGCTCATTCTTCAGATTATTACCCTCAGGGAAATGGGCAAGCAGAATCCACTAACAAAAATCTGGTGACTATTATAAGGAAGTTAGTCAATGAGTCTCAACGAAACTGGCACAAGAAGCTCTACGATGCTCTTTGGGCAGATAGGATTACACCAAAGAGAGCTATTGGAATGTCTCCTTTTCAAGTGGTATATGGAGTAGAAGCTCAATTGCCAGTAACAGTGGAACTGCCAGCCTTGCACCTAATGAAGGCCATTGAAGATACTAGTTTCAGAGATGCTTTGGATAAGAGAATTATGTACCTGCACAAACTGAATGAGGACAGATTGGTGGTTGCTGATAGGATATCTGTTCACCAGCAGAAGGTAAAGGTCCTGTTTGATAAGAAAGCCAGGTTCAGAGATTTCCAAGTTGGAGACACTGTGCTGTTATGGGATAAAAGGCATGAACCTCATGGCAGCCATGGAAAATTTGATTCCCTTTGGCTCGGACCTTTCAAGATCAGACACTTTGCTGGTAAGAATTCCTTTTATCTTGATTACATGGATGGTTCTCCTCTCCCACTTCCTTATATTGGGCTGTACCTCAAGTTGTTCAAGTCCTAGGTGATTAGGGATTCCCTTGTATATTCTGTATAGCGTTTTTTATTTTCTTTCCTTTTTGTTTTGGTGTGTTGTCCTCTGTATTGGTCTGCTTTTTGACTCCGTTGCCCAATGGATAAGGTACTGGTCTGCTTCCCCGAGTTTGTCTAAGTTCTTGCCTTGTCTCATTCCTTGAATTTATGCCAAGTCATCCCCAGAAGGAGCCAGCTGTTGTCCACTCAAAATTCCCTGCTCTTAAAGAAGTGAATTTCCAAAGTTTTGAGTTTAAGTGTCTTCTCTACTGTTTTGAAATGTTAAAAGTCGTGAAATTGAAAAAATCTGTAGTTTTGGGTCATTTTGTATGTTTTTCGGGCCTGTCGGACATTTTTGTCCCGCATGTCCCAGGTTCAAAAGTGCATTCTGTTCCCCGATCGGCCGATTTCCCCGAAGTTGTTCCATTTTCGGGCCCGTCGGAACTTTTCGTCCCAAATGTCCCAAAGTTAATCGGGCAAGTTGTTCCATTTTCGGCCGAAACACCCGAACCGCGTACTTCACACTTTCATGTCCCAAATGTCCCAAGTCAAATTGTGCAAGTTGTTCCATTTTCGGCCGATTCGCCCGAACCGCGTACTTCGCGCACTTTCGTCCCAAATGTCCCAAACTTTTCCGGACCCATTGTAACCTTTTCGCCCGATCCACCAAATTGCGTACTTCGCGCACTCATGTCCCGCGTGTCCCAAAAGGCATTTGTGCGTCTTTTCCCCGCTTCGCCCGAATCGGCCGAGCCGCGTGTTTCGCGCATTCGCGTCTCACATGTCCCTAATGAACCAAGTGCCATTCGTGCTAGTTTTTGCCGCTCTACCCGAATATCCGGCTTATTTAAATTGGTGGGTATGTATTAAATGCGCATTCATGGCCTTTCTCTCTCCTAAACGGCTATATAACGAGCAAACCCCCTTTGCATTTTTCACATTGTTTCCATGCTATCCTTGCTCGAACCCTTGCAATCTAATTCCCTACGCGTGTATCCCTTTTCTCTGTAATTCCTTCCCGAGTTTAGGTTGCGGCTCTGTTACTATCAATATGAAGATCAAATTCCAGGGACAGGAACAAATTTCGCCACTAGAATCTGCCGTTCCCAATATTGGGGACAGTGAAGCTCGGCATCTTGACTTCGGCGATTTTTGGGCGAGGGTGGCAGATGCAAACCCTACACCAATGGCACAAATGATTCACGATAGCGGTTTGGCTTTTGCTGGAGGTTTCCCGATCTCGGTACAGTGCGCTGATACTGTGCTTTCGTGCGGAGCTCACTTCGACCCTGATTCGAGTGAATTAACCAATATACACGGGGAACTCATCGCCAAGCTGGACGCTGCCGCCATTAGTACCGCACTGAGAATCCCAGAGATGGATAATGCCATAGTCGTTTCCCGGGATCAAGCACAGGCTCTGTTCAATCAAGACAGCGACAAATACAAGGCGCGGGTGGTGAAGTCCTGGCTGAAGAACCCTAAGAAGGGAGCCTCTCGCCTGTCCAAAACTCTTTTCCGGGCAGATTTTAATGAAGAATTGTCTGACTTTATAATTCTACTGGCTCGGGTTATGGGTTTGCCCTCTACCAACGAATTTCACTTCTGGATGTGCCCGCTCATCAGCATGGTGTGCGAGGGAACGCAAAATATCAACTGGGCAGAGATCATCAGCATGAATTTGGCAGAGCAGCTGTCCAATGTACAACAAACGAAGAAGTTCTACATGACTTCTTACCTGATGTATACCCTGGCAGCGTCACGGCAATGGTTTGGTTTTTCCTACATTGACGCTCACAAAGATGATCCAGTATATGCCTACTGCCCGCAGTTCACCCTGGAGACCAGCAATCGTAATTTCAGAAGGGTCAATGACGCTTTCACCATGTACGTGGTCAGGCTGCTCGAAGGTGATACTGCCAGGAGATTTTCTGATGAAGCCATGAATCTGATATCACACTACGGTGCTTATTTCATACAATTCAGAAAATTCTCCTATATCAGGCTTGCCGGCTATGAGAGCACCCCTCTGAGGCTTCCCATGTTCTGCAATGATAAGATGGCTTTGATTGAAGTATGCAGGCAATTAGACAAACTGCACAGAACCTGCAGAGACAAGAAGATTTCTGGTTTGCACTTTCCCATCTCTTTGGGAAATTACACTTGTAAAACAGCCCTGGACGCACAGAACATAGAGAGAGCCCTGGTCCCTATCACCGTTCATTTCTTCAAGCCAAGAACCTGCTTCGACTTGAAGAAGTTCATTGAACAGAACATCAAGATAATCTACCATCATAGGGCAGATACAGAAGACTACTGGGCTGACTGTGCAGATGATTTTGAGGCCAGGAGAAGGCATTGTGGCAGGTTCTCCCTGCAATTGATCCAAGAACTCGGCTTGTACCAAGTTCCTGAAGGACTCCAGGATGACAATTCTGATCTATACTCATATGAGTATGACAGTGTGATTAAGCACACCCCCTTGGAGGACTTGGATTGGAACAGGAAAGAAAAAGATGATCTGGCTGAGATCCTTGCTCCAGTCTTAGTCAGGACTAAGGTCTGGTTTGACAGGAAAGTTCGAGAGCTCAGAAGGCACTCAGGAGAATCCTCTTCCAAGGATGTTTCAACACCAAGGAGAGAGGCATCGATTCCCAGGTCAGAAACACCAGTGCAAACCCCACCTGCCTCATCAACACAAGGACCTGCAGCTTCCACTCCTTCTTCATCCACTCAAGTGTACCAGAAGAAACTCAAGGAGGTTAAGAAGGAGCCTGTGGAAAATGATCCTCAAAGAAAGCAGGTAGAAGTGCCTATGGGACCGGAGAACATCATTGTTCTCAGTGAAAGTGAAGAGAGTGAAGTGCCAGCCCCTGCGAATGCTCCTGAAGGTCCAGCAGATAAAGATAAGGAAGTCCAGAGCACTGAACTTCCAAGTGCTATTGATTCTTCAGCAGCAATTGTATCCAGCGCCCTACTCACATCTCAACTTGAGACCACAGCTGTGCAGACCTTGAGTGTCATGAGCTCTCTGTCTCTCGGCCCTCTTGCCCCTCCTGCTGATTCCTCTTCCTCTTTTGCGTGGGTGCAACCTTTGGTTGACAATAGGAAGAGGAAATTTTCCTCTCGGAGCTCAGGGTCAAATTTTGATGCTGTCGCAGCCTTGTTGGGCACCACTCCTTCTCGTGCCAAGAAAGCCAGAACCACCTCCAGAATAGTGTCTGATGCTCAAGGTCAGCAATTCCTGGAGATTGCTAAGCCTACAGTGGACAAGTCAGAGCAGGACTTGCAGGCATCTGACTTAGAGCTCTCGAGAATTCCAATGGGAGAGTCTACCCCTGAAGGTGAGATTCACAACCTCCAGGAAACAGTCACAAGAGTCATTGGGAGGGTAGAGAAAGGGCAGCAAACTATTGAACAGTTGGAAGAACAGGCCCAAATTCTCACAGGTTTCATCAAGTCTCTTTTGTCTAAGGACAAAGTTTTGGACCCTACTCCGTTGACCACTCTTCCACCACCTGTAATTTTGAGCCAAGATGAAGTACAGAGTATCAAAGACATGCACAAGTATTCCGTCTATGGCAGAGCTATGGAAGCCATGGTGGATGATATGCTTGTTGCAGGGTTGAACTTCATCGATGAAGCTTTCAAACTCCATGGAAAAGTGAACAATTTGCAACAGAAGCTCTCCTCTACTATTGGGATCATGGATAAAGAGCTCAAACTCTGGAGCAGTTGCATAGTAGACCTCCGCCTTATGGGACAGACAGATGAGAACATCTTACTGGCGAATAAGGTTTTTGATGATGCAAAGGATAATCTGTCAAAATCCTGGGTTTACAGCGTGGAGTGGAAGATCAAAGTCTTGGAGGAGGCTTTGGGAGAACTGAAGAACAGCTGGCAGAAGGGTGAAGCTTTCAAGACACTGGTTGTCTCTGCTTTCAAAGATAAACACTGTCATCTTCAAGATGAAACTTCTGGTGTGCCCCTTTCCTTGCAAGAAATCAAAGCTCAATTCAGAGCTTTTGTCAAAGATAATTATTCAAGGAAAGTTCCATCTCCAAGGAGAAAATGAAGGAGATTTGCTCTCTTCAATCTGCCATTGAAGAAGCAAATAAAGATTATCATACTCATGTCGAGTTTGATAAAGAGATGGAGAAGTGTCTTGGATTTTGGACTCAGTCTACAGCCAACACGTCAGTCCCTCGTGGCAGAGACATAGCTGAGGCGTTGAAGAAATTCAGGCAGCAGATTTTGAAGTCAGTGGGTCCCTCCCAGTAACTGACCACCTGTCTTCTTCTCCTTATTCTTTTCTCTTCTTCCCTTTCTTTTTCCGTTTTCTTTGTAAAAAGTTGAGGTATTGCGGTTGGCAGTCCTTAACTATTCTTGGTTAAAAGAAGCAGTTACGAAGAGTAACTGATTTGTAAGCTATATAATGGCCTCTCTACGCCATTCTGAAAGGAGGAAGAACTCGGCATATTTTCTGAAAGTGTAAATAGATCATAAAGAAATCAATACAGAAGGACTTTCCATTCTTTGTCTATCTGATCTCTGTTATCTCTAAGCTTTCATTTAAATTTTGTGAAGATCATTTGTCTCCAGTTTGTTAGTCTTGCCGATTGCATACTCTTCAACTTTGCAAGCATGGTGATCTTGTATAACCAAGAAGGAACTTTGTGTCCTTGATTAATGAATCTGTGTTACATTAAGAAACTTTGTGTTCTGGCAGATGTTATTTACAGAACTTTGTGTCTTTAAATTCCATCTTATTTATACGATACGAATGATCTTGTTTTCAATTCACTGTAACTTCGCATACATAAAGAATTACTCTGTTATCTATAATTCTGCATGTTGCCTTTCTGCTCATTTTCGCACTCTCATTCCTCAGTCCTTTTGTAATTGATGATCTTTATAAAAGACACTTTCGTAATATCCAAGTTTAACCAGAAAATCATATTTTGTATATTTGTAAATAAGTTTGTTTCTGAATAAGGGAACCTCTCCCATTAAAGAGGAGGGACTTCTTGTCCCCTGACTGTTGCTCTTCGTAAAGTCCTATTTGACCATCTATCTCAAATAGTTTAAGCTCCAAATAACTTTAAAATCACTTTGTCTATCTATCTGAAATAGTTTAAGCTCCAAATAACTTTAAAATCACTTTGTCTATCTATCTGAAATAGTTTAAGCTCCAAATAACACGTTACTACATGTAAAGTTGTGTGCATCATTGTCCATCTGGAATCAACTATATCCCATATCTCCATGTAGTCTCCCTCCACATTATTCAATGCTTTTTGAACCGCTTCCTTGCAGCGGTCCATGCTCTCATAAAGCATGTTGAGAAAAGGATTGTCACCATCAACCATGCAAAGCACATCAACAATTAGTCCACACACATTCAGAAATTTCGTTGCACTTTCTCAAAAATTATTCTTTAAAATAATTTTCTCTATATTATTTCCCTTGAGACCTTTCGAAAGCACGAAATTTCCCCACTTATTGGAACAAATTACAAACCTAGAGTTATTTTCTCTTCAACCACTCTTTTCAAAGTGATATAAAATGAAGCAAACCTTGTTTCACACGGCCTCAACAACTCCCTAGTTGCATGTTGTCTGTAAAGATTTAATGTGAGACAATGATTTCTTATGAAGTTTTCGATTGCTTTCCCTCTGTGAATCGCTCCATGTACCCGTGGGAATTTGGTCATGTCATTAAGCAACAAATCTAGACAATGCATTGTACATGGGCTCCAATATATTTGTGGGTACTTCTATGAAATAAGTTTCTCAACACCCACACAATTTGCGGCATTGGCAGTAACCACTTGAACCACATTCTCCACAGCTACTTCAACAATGGCTTCCTCTAATATTTGAAAAAATACACTGAAGTTTTTTATGGTTCATAGTGTCAACCACTTTTAAGAATACAACTTGAGGACAAGCCACCAAAACATTATTAATTGGCATCTAACATATATTTGATCATCCATCACTCAATATAGTGCAACTTGTTTCACTCCAACAGGCCTTGACCTCAACTAATTTATCAGTCACCCTCTCTTTGACCTTTGTAAAAGAGTTGTTCAGAAAGTCTTTGAAGATGGTGTATGTAGCCTTTTCCAAACTCTGCAACTTTCTGAATTGCATTTCAAAAATGTGGATTCCTTACTACATTAAACGGAATAGCACTTGAATAAAATAGATCAGCTAATGCATCATCCACATGTTGTTTTTCTATTGGTTTCCACTAGTTGTTCAATGTTCCACTTCTAATCGATCCACTTATCCTGGTCCTGGGCATACTGGAAGAGGAAGACATAGAAGATGTCGTGAATCTAGACATATCATCTTGGACTCTTTGTTTCTTTGTGTCAATTTCATCTTTCCAACAATCAAAGAGGATCTTCCTTTCTCTAGAGCAGTTCTAATCTCTACAGTCACTGATCCACATGGAACAACACCCCCTCCCCAACCCCCTGAAATGCTAAGTGGTCCATCACCCTTGTCAAATTGTCAATAAAATGATGACCACACAAGTAAAATTTAATGTTGTTCAAGCGTGGGTCAAATGTTTCCATCACTTAGCACTTGATTTTTAGGAGGCCATTGAATTAAAATATGCATGTAAATAAAATAATAAGATATCGAATTTAAAAAATTATAATAAATTTAAAAAATTAAAATATAAATAAGTTTTAAAATATTTAATTCAAAGATTGTAAGTTGTTACATATTATAATGTTCCAAATATTATAAAACTAAGTTAATTTTTTTAAAATATTAAACATTTAAAATTAAAATTGAAAAATATTAAACATATTTAAATATTAACAATTTAAACTTAAAAATAACAAATGTTTAAATATTTACACCCTTTAAGAGTCTAATTAATATTTTATACTACTTATTTTAAAATATTTTAAAGTTAATTTTTTTGAAATGTAAAAAAAAGTTAAATTACATAATTAATTATTATAAAAACTTAATTAAATTTTTTAAAACATAATAATAAAAAGTTATTAATATAAAATTAATAAACAGAATAATACAAAAAAAACTTAATTAAAATCAATAATAATAAAAAGTTTAAAACTTTATTAAAAACCTAACAATAAATATTTTATTTAAAACATAACATTAAAATTAAAAACTTTATTAACATATTTATAATAAATTAATTAATATTAAAAAGTTGAAAATTGAATGATAAAAAAAAATTAAAAAGAAACTTAAAAAAACAATTTAAATTCTAAACCTACCTCCACTCCTCAGTCCCACAAACCACCCCCGACCAAGGCGACAACAGTTGTGGAAGTTGGGGATGCAGCAGCAAAAAACTAAGAACACGTGATGGTGGCAGCCTAAGTCACCGCATTCGAATTCGGCGAGCATAAAATTCATAAGAAATTCATTGCTAAAAAAATAAAGATAAAATTCGTAATTAAATTCGGCTATAGATAAATTATAAAACTATAATTAAATATATATTATATAAAGTGTGTGTGTGTGTGTGTGTGTGTATCAACACATGAACTATTTGAATTTTAAATAATCAAAATATGGATATTTTATAAATTATAATACGTAACTATATTTTAAAAACCTAATAATATGAACTATATTAAAAAAAAACTAAACTATATAAAATAATCAAACGTAAACCATTAGCATCGAAATATATAATTTATACTATTTGACTTTTAAAAAATTAGAATATGTATTTTTTTATAAATTATAATAAGAAACTATATTTAAAAAACCTAATAATATGAACTATATATTAAATAAACCTAAACTATATAAAATAATCAAACGCAAATTATTAGCGTAAAAATATATAATTTATATAAGCTCTTATACTTTATAAAGAGCACGACAGTGATGAACATGGGAAATACGACAGGTCTTTACTGTGCAGGGAAATACGGCAAGGTCTTTGGTACACCCACGAGATGGCTTTGCATACGAATTTCTTATTTCGAACACAAGCTTTCCAAACAGCTCATGCCCCTCATGACATTCAATTTTGTAACCATGGATTACCGATTTCTACCATTTGGAGGGCAGAAAAATGGAAGCTAAAAAAAAGGAAACAAACCATTCATTAACATTCACAAATTTCAATGAATTTTTTAGGGTTTAGTTGATATTCGATTTTTGATTGTTTCCCATTAAATGAGCTGAACGCGGTGACTAAGGTGGCAATTGAGTTGAATAGGTGATCCCTATTCCCTAGTGGCTGAGTTAAACAAGCAATAGTGGCGGTTGGGATGTTATGCAACAGAGCCTTCCTTCCACTCTACTCAAAAGCACCCACTCTCAGCTTCGGTGGCTCTTGCAAAAAGAAACAATGGTCGCTCAAAAATGTCAATCACGCAACACAACCAATAAAAAAACGCTACTAAAAATCGCCCCTCGCACCAATCACAACCAATTGAATCAAAATCGCGAGTTACGTGCACTTTCACTAAAAACCATGCGTCACAGGCATTGTTGTGAATTAAGCATGGCAAAATGTTGCTTATAAAGGCATTGAAGACAAATTTTAGGGTTTTTTGCAAGTTTTATGGTTTTTTCGAATTTTAGGGTTTTATGACTTTTCTACCGAATATCAACGAATATTTTAACCTTATTTGTGAGTTCACTGGATTTCGAACTTTTTCCTTGAAATCTAGCAAACCATATGACTTAGGTCTCAATTGATGTTTGTGATGTACTTGGGCATCCATACATGCATAGTCACTAATGTGTATATAGCACCAATCCTAGGATTATAGTACTATCAATGGGCAATAAGAGATACGAGATTCCTGAAGTGATTCCATGCTCAACGCATGTCATGCCAACTATCGAGAAGATTGTGCCATATAGCTCCACATATTCTACATTTGGAACTCCACCTCCTACTCATGCATGACCTCCACCAGCAAAGATAGATTAAATTTTGGAAATCATATATACATTGAATTGTTCTATGCTAGTGTACACAGTCATCAAAATTGATCGGCTCCCAAACAAGCTAACTGGTTCATGTGCTATTAGCAAGAAGCCAAGGATCCACACTTGCTTTCTAGACATAGTGCAATTAGAACTAATGCTTTACAAAGAGATGGCACCTGATCTAGGAGGATCTACCCATAGTGGTTCCTGATGTACTGAAAAGCACATCTTCACAACTTGGGGTTCATGCAATTCCATTTCAATGGACTGTAGTACCCTAGAACCTTACCCATGGGTTCACGTTACCTCCAAGACCATCCATCTGTCTCCAACGAATGTTGTGCACACTCTTGTAGTGGCACAATGCAATTTGTACGGATTGGCCATGGCTTCACCCGAGTGTGCACCAAACCTTCTACATTATACACCATTAGCTTCAAAAAGGTCTAGCACACCTCCATGCCAAACCATAAACAACAATTCATACCACATGGTACTATGAGGCGCCAACAACTTGCTACGACCATCCCCATAAACACAGGGCATGTGTTCTTTAAAGGCTTGATCAGTACGGGGTTGACAGACAACACCCCTATCACACAGTAATGTCGCATACCAAATTTTGTATTATAAATTAGTTTTGTACCATATCTCATTTTTTTTGAAATGATGTCCTTTTCCATTATGACTAGGTTGTATACAAAAAATTTACCAAATTTAATCCATATGGATCTACCAACAATGGTCCCCGCAATAGCACCTAGCATGTCTTCACAACTTGCAGTTCATGTGGTTCCACTTAAGTGAACTGCAATACACCAAAACCTCACCCGTAGGTTTGTAATACCTTCAAGACCATCCATCCATCTCCTGCAAATGTTGCATGCAATCATGCAATGGTGCAATGCAATCTGTGCAAATCAGCCATTGCATGACCCAAGCATTAGCCAAACCTTTTGCGATACACACCATTGGCTGGAGCAGGGTCTAGCACACCTCCATACCAAACAAAAAAAGACAATTCATATCGTGCAGTATTGTGTGGTGTCAACAACTTGGTGCCTCCATCCCCATAGACATAAAGCGAGTGTTCTTCAGAGGCTTAGTGGAGGCTAGGTTGAAGACCAGCATCCCATTGTGGCATGCCAAATTTCTATCGATATGCCAGAGTATCTTTTTGCATACTGCACAACTTTTAGTCTAGCCACATAATGTCCAGAAGGTGAAGAGTTGCAAATCAAGTCCCAAGATGGTACAACTTACATAACAATTATTTTTGCCTTCGCGGTATTGTAATACTTATGTTTAAGCATCTATAGCTTTATACAGCAATCATAGTAGAAGATACACAGCCATACATCTTTCTCAAGAGTATGCCATGTACAAGACTCAGAGATAAATAAACACATTTACTTACTCTTCCAATTCTTATGTATCTCTCTCAATTCTCTGCATAACTTTAAATGCTTCCACAAACACATAAAACACATATAATCTGCATTTAGGCTTTTGTCCACGGGATCACCAATTGGGCCTCAGATCAAAATTATCCTTTTTCAAATCTTTTTATAAGGTTTTTGTGTCCTTTAATTTTTAAATCTGGGGATTACGCTTTTCAAATTTATTTGATTTAGTAAATTTAACTAGGCTCGCTTCTTTTTAATTGGATCCACTTAGAATGCTAATACAATATTTTTAAAAGCTTTAATGAACAAGATAAGAAATGGTGGGTGGAAAAGAACACGCACCACTTATTTGCAAGCAAATATTTTCATAATAGAAAAGACAGCTCCACTTATTAAAAAGCACACCTATTCATGTTAAAAATGACAGCTCTACTTATTAAGTAGCACGCCTATTCATGTTTAAAATGACAGCTACACTTATTAAGTAGCACACAAATTCATGTTAAAAATTACAGCTACACTTGTGAAGATACACACTTGTCTTTTGGGGGTTTTCTTGTCTGTTTTATATTTTTCCCTCGTGGTCTAACTTTTAAAAGTTTGAAATTTTAAACCTTATATAAATTTTTGAAATGTTCCCTTAGTTTTTTCCTCACTTGAACAGCCAAGAGTCAAGTTTTTTTTAGCCTTTGGATGCAATAAGAAATGTTTTATGTTATTGGATATAAGTAAATAATTTAGGCTCAATTTCTTTTTCTTTTTTTACAATTTAAACTTTTGATTGTAAATTTTGGTCAAAAACCAGAATGAAAGGCCACCAGCCTAAAATCAATTTGGTCACTGACCTCCGTTAAGAACAAACAATTAATCCCATAACCACAAGCTAAAGAATATGGACACACAAGCATTGAAAACTTTGAGAAGGGCATGCAAACTTCAGCTTTGGAAAAGAGCATAAGCCCTAAGCAGCTGGGATTGAGGACTACAAAGGTCAGACAACAGACAAATTCAGTTAGGATCCACAGTCTGTCGGATGGTTAAAGCGCTTAACAGGTGAGACCCAAAATCTCTCATTTCGAATAGATCTCGTCCCCTGCTATATACATGTTTAAGGGAGAACCTCTAAAAAGAAGTAACACACTCTTTAATGTTTGTAAATTTTACCCAAACCAAATTAAATTCCAAAATTTGGAAGGTTGTGATGAAAGAACAGCCGGAGGTCAATAGGGATAACATTTACCCAGATGTACAGAAGCAAGACGAGAAAGTGATATCTCAAAAAATACAGATTAGGAGAAAATATATACAAATGCCTTCAACTGATAATATTGGAAAGTAAAGAGGATACAGTTAGCACACCATCAAAAGAACAAAGCACCACTGATAGTGATGCAGTAAAGAGACTCAAAGGAAAAACAACCACAAACACCACTAACGGGAACGATGTCGCATGGAGGCATGCTAATCCCAATAGATTAAACAATACGATACCCCGCGGGGTATCTTATTGTTTTCCCATATCTTAATCCTAACTTTTGATTAGGCACAATGGCTGGTGGATTGGGGCCATACATACACCTGCATATGCTATGATTCCCACAAATAGTGTATCGAGTACAAGGGAAAGATTGATCTTTGGGAATGTAAAGCAATATAAAGGAATTTTAAGACACAGACAGATCCGAGCAATGCCAACAAAGAAAATAAAACAAACGAATCATTTTGCCGAAGATGGCTCACAACATTCTAACTACTACTACTGAAACACATAATACAGACAGCATAGAAACAAGAAAGGGGAGAAGATCTGAACACAGTTCTTTAAGCAAGACTGGAACCACAGCAGTCGGTGAACTATCACCCTCAAATCAGTCACCATTTTCAGCAGGAGGGCATCAATGCAAATGGGAAACATAGGCGATTATTATATCAAACAAAATTAAAACTACGTGTACTTTGAAAACAGAATCAAGAAAACAGGGAGCCATAGAGCCCCACATCAACACCACTAATGTGGTCATTACAACTGTATGTCAGCAAGCTATTGAACATGAAAAGAAAACTTGACACCATGGAAGCGAGGGAACAATTGGAGAACAGTAGGATGAAAAAGATCACAAAATCCAACTACAAAATAATAAAAGAATAATTATTGCTTAGGGAGCAAGTAAACAATTTGCTAAACATCATGGAAAAAGGACAAGAAGAATTGCTCAATATAAAACAAGTTTTAGACCAAATGAAAGCCGAAGAGGGAGATGTGCCAAGAATCGGCTAGGGAAGAGGCATACCACAAATCAAAGAGATTCAATCTGCAATAGCAAAACATGAAATAAACGAAAAAAACCGAAGAGACGAAATTGATGACACCAGATCTTGTGCACAAGCAATAAGAGGACCATCAAACAAACAAAGAGAACTCACAGAGAAACACACAGGGTTGCAAATGAGAGAAGATAGAGATAGATACGATTGAGCTGCAAATATGATTATAAAGATTCAGGTATTATGGTGAAAGTGAAAAATACCAACAAATTGTCGAGACTTTCTCAAAGACAATTGGAAAAGTGGTAGGAGGGAGGGACAGGCGTGTAAGAGTTATCAGGAATACATAGACAAGAACATGCTACTAAAGAACAAAAGATTGCACAAGGCACACAATTTTACCTATATGAAGGCATTGCTAGATTGTGGTACTTCAGAATACGACCTACAACAGGGCCCCCACATGGAACCTGGGTGCACTTCAACAAAGCATACAATCATAGAGAACAACAATCCTACTATTGGCTATCCAGATTTAGTAGTTTGTTTTTGTAAAGTTTGGCTGTCTGTTTAAGGGCATAAATCCCTAGTATAAAATTGGGTCAAGGGTTGATTCAAATTTGGGATAAATCTACTTTTAGGATCTAGGCTAATTTTAGGGTCTCTTCTTCAACTATTAAAAGGCCAACGGTAGGTATTTTATTCATTTAGTGTCAGTGCTTTCCTAAAGTGTGTTCCAAAGTATTGAAGCTTCTATTTTCTAATTAAGAAAACAGTGATGTCATTTGAAGAAAATCCAAGTATTTTTTATAAGTGTTTCTCTAATATATGTGATTGTAGATTCTAGAATTTAAAGTTCCGTAGTTTTTATTGGCTTTCAGTTTTGAGTTATCTAGTTGAGGGTTCTTCAAGATCAAAGTCTGTTTACCATGGTGTAGAGGAATATTCAACAGATCTAACCTAGGTACAATAAGAAGAGAGAAGTAAAGAATGGGAAAAAGTGAAGGCGGCAAGAAATGCAGGAAAACGGGCATGGCTAAGCCCAAATTAACCACCGAATCACATAATAGATAGGGATTTTGGGCCCACCCTAAGAGCACTTAACAATGGTAAGTCGCAACTGTAGAGATTACCCTTTGAGGAGAGGTCCCAAGTAGAGGCATGTGGTAGAGAGAAAAGACATCATCATTCTTGACAAAACACATGAACACAATGGTATGGGAAAGTATCACTGTGGAACGAAAGCACTAAAATTGGCAAAGGGCATGGAGGAGAAGCAGTGCTACAAAATAAATGTGGGCTAGAATTATAAAAGTTGAAAAAGAAGACCTAGGAAAGCAATATATATGGCCAAAGATAGCTGAAAACGAATTAACAATTAGTCTTGTTGCTTGCTACTTTGCACAAAGAAGTTCAAATACACATAAGAAAATGAACTAAGACACAAAATCCATACACATTACTAAAGAAACACATCGCAATATAACTGCTTGGGGAAGGTCATGTTACTAGAGAACTTCAATGCAAGGACAGCAAACACCAAAGGCATCAATCTGAGCAATGAAGACAGTGTGAAATGTAATCCCTTGTGGTAGAGGTAGATGAAGATCGGCAATGGGAAAGGCCTTCACAAGATGGAGGTGGGGTTGTCACACTATGGAGCTGAATTATTTGGTTATGTAGTCTTTAAGACCTCATCATTTGCAATGGCATCAAAAATGGCCAGATTCACGTAATATCAGATGTAAACATACAATGGTCAGAGTGTAGTGGATTATGTTATTTGTTCGCGGATCTTTATATTAAATTTATTGGAGATGGAAATTGGTAACTGCCCTATAGAACTGAAATCTAATCATAATGCAATATTTGTAGAGATTGGCATGCAAAGAAATAATCAGCAAGGAGAGGAGGACCACCACAAGCAAGAGAAGACACCTTTACGAGGTAACATACTTATGACTTATGAGTATCATGAACTCCTTAAGGCAACCCTTGAGAATGGTATATCATGTACATCTAATTGCCCAATAAACAAAAAGATATTGATAGTATATAACTCCTCAAGGAAGGTCATGTTAATATGGGACTTCAACACAAGGACAACATACAACCAAGCCCTTAATTGAAGTAACAGAGATGGTGTGAAAGCAATCCCATGTGGTTAGAGGAAGACAAAGATCAGCAATGGGAAAGCGCCTCACAAGATGAATGTGGGGATTCACACACTATGGAGCTGATATATTGGGGTTATATAGCCTTTATGGCCTGGTAATTTGCAATAGTATGACAACATGACCAAATTCAAGTTACATCACACGTAAAATATACCATGGTCAAAGTGTGGTGGATTACGTTATTAGTTCACAAAGCTTTATATTAAAATTGATTGAGATGGAAATTGGGAACTGCTTTGTAGAGCTGAAGTCTGATCATAATGCAATATCTGTATTGGCATGCAAAGAAACAATTGGCAAGGTGAGCAGGACAACCACAAGCAAGAGAAGACACCTTTACAGAGTAACATACTCATGACTTATGACAATCATGAAATCTTTAAAGAATCCCTTAAAACAATTACACAAAGCTGAGAATAGTATATCGTGTACATCCAGTTCCCCAATAGACAACAAGACACTAATACCCATAAGTCACAAAACTTTAAGTACATGCAAAAGTTCTAGACCTAAGAGGCACAGTAAAATTAGCTTTCCATAATATCTCTGGTATGATGAAGAGTGGAAGGAAGCGATGAGGACCTTTACAAAACTTGGGATGGATAAAGAAAATAAGAAGGCTAATGAAAATGTGATATGGTCTAAACAAAAAGGTATATGATCTAAAGGAGGAAAGAAGCGATTTCTCTCAGATACTGGAGAGAGTTGCAGCAAAACAGAAAACAAGTAGAGAACAATATTACAGATATCCAAGGGTTAGAATATGTAAAATTATTTTATGAATGAGACCAGGATAAAGTTACTTGCACCCCTCCCCCCACCCCCACAATAATTAACACACCAGCTGAACTCTTCTCTACAAGGAATATTAAAGACGGTATAAAGAGTAGCAGGAAGTAAGGCACAAGATAGAGGGTTGCAAGCAAAATATCAACAATAGGGGTTGGAGGCTCTCACACCACAGATCAAAAGCATATTCAATGGTGTCAATCAGGAAGTCTTCTCGGTAGATTAGCCAGCTAGTGTCATTATGATTAACCTCTTTCTTGGATAAATATTTGGGAGCATGGTACAACACAGAATTATAAGTCGAGAAGAAAAGGAGGGGAAGAGAGCAAAAGGTCAAGCAGATATTAGTATGAAACACTCCACAATCGATCATTGCGTCACTCTTAGGCACCTAATTGAAAAAGTACGGGATAAACAAGGGGAAGGAGTTTGGTGTTGCTTCGTTGACTTCAAGAAACTATTTGACACGGTGCCCAAAACCAAGCTCTAAAGTAGGAGGTAGAAACTTGTGGTTCCAAATGAACATAGAAAAGTTGCGCATAGGCTTTATGATCAAGTTCAAGACAAAATCGGAATAGGGAAAGAAATATCAAAATGATTTAAGAGCGACATTGGTGTTAAACAAGGTTCCCCAGTATCCCGCACATTGATTGGGCTACATAAATAAGCTTGAGTAGTAGATTATGCAGAAAATCTTATCTTAATTGCAAAAATAGCATATAGTTTGAGAGAGAACTTAAGAGCCCTAAAGCTTTTTTTCATGGAGTTGGTGTGTAAATAAATACTAGCAAAACCAAAGTCCTGGTCTTTTCATTACAAACAAAAAGAATACAAGAGGGGTAAAAGGCTTTACTCTCACTACAAAATAAATGTAGAAATGCAAAAATATGTGATTGGAAAACCACGAGGACCTTGTTCGGGTTGCTTGTCATGCTAGTAGTGCTCTACATTCCCCTCCAAGTGTCCTTCCTACGAGACGAATTACAGCCTTCTTACTGGTTTTACCCGCAGGTGAAGGAACTAAACGGCAAAGACTTTCTGACCCAGATACAGTGCATAGATCAGTTCGTCCCTGGTTGGACTTTCACATTTCCCCCGGTCACCACCAACATAATCGGAAGCACACTGATACTAGAGGGCAGCCCAACTCCATTCGTCTCCCTAGCCATCATTTCAGTCTCAGATCTCAGTAGGGGAGGAGGTTTTCACCCCCCTCTTCGAGTCGCCAATCCATCAAGAGCTTCTTTTTGTCAGCCTCAAATGTTAAGAGGGATGTGGCTACCATTCCTAAGAAGACCATTGGTCCTCATTTGCCCCCTCCTTCATTCCCTTCTTGCTTCTCCCGTCTTTCTTCCCCACTTGCTACATTGCCCCTACCTGTGGGGGTTTTGGCTTTGGGTTTTCTTTTTGTTTTGTCTCCTTCCTTTTTTCTTTTTTGGGAACTCGTTTTGAGTTGTCCCCTCTCGCACTTTGTATATTGTTTTGGGCTGCAGTCCCATTGACCTACTTTTGTGGTCATTTGTTGGACATTAATATATTTATCTTATCTTATCTAAAAATATGAAGTTTGGGGCAGCAATGTGTCAGATTTGAAATGGAGACAAATGGAGAGAATTCAAAAACACCTAATCACAAGTAGCTTCAAAACGAAAACATTCATCCCATATAAGATTTTGTAAGCTAAAACAAGTACTTACAAGTAATTTCCTATTGGAGGCATTGGCTATGATTCGGATGCTAAATTACCTAAAAAAGACAAAAACCATAGAGACTTGTCATTGGCCCAAAATGGTAGTGGAGGAGGAATTAAGTAGAAGGAAGGACATGTGGATGAAACGAAACAAGAAGTGGATGAGTAAATGGGGCATTAACATGCTAGAGTGCCCTGTCAATAATGAGGAAATAAAAATGTGTTTGAGAGAAATTACGGTAACCATGTGGAAAAGGCAACTCAAGTGGAAGAAAGAATAGTGTGTCAAAGAATTTATTCCCACTTATAATCATAACCAAAAATCCTACTTACGGGTAGAAATTAAGTGGAAGGTGAAAATGTTAACAGCTTAGCTAAAGATTAGCGCACGTCATCTTATATGTAAAACTAGTAGATGGACAACAAACAAAGAAGAGTGGGAAAAGAGAACATGCTTATTTTGTAATTTAGGGTTGGTGGAGCCAGAATGACACTACATCATGGAGAGCCCAACTTATAGCAACATCCGAGCCAAATATGTGGACAGTTTGAGAGTTGACATTCTAACCACCTTGTTCGAAGAGGCTAGACCAGATTAAATGGCAAAACAATTGATCAATATTCAGTGGAGAAGATCCAACATCAGAAAAAGAATGGTTATTTTGCAAACTTAATGGGAACGCAATTATCTTAAGAGGTGGTTTTTGTGCAAAGCATCCTTGTTACTACTCTTGGTCCCATAGACTGTTTGGTCTCATGGGCGTTTGTTAAAATATTTCATTCATTCATGACCGCTTGTTATACAAATGATACAACCTTTAAATATTTTGTACCAATTGACATAACCAAAATTTGGCTTAACACGTGCCAAAGTGAAGTACCTGAGGTGAAGACGAGCAAGTGGCAGAAGTTGAGGGAAAAATGGCACAACTTTCTCGAGGCTTACAGCTTGTGGTGGTATGCCAAAGTTATAGTTTTTGTATTTTTAAGTATTATAAGGTCTGAAAAGCATTCTATCCTTTCCATCTACTTTTTTCAAATAAATCAGCTACAGCGAAACTTATATATATGGCTCAAGAATAGAGTAAAATACTTTTGTTTTCCACTAAATTTTGAATGTACTATAGTTTGGGTTTATAGTTCATTTTTTTTTCCAGTACACCACACTATTGTTTATTAGATTTTTTTTTAGATTTTTGGGCTAGCAGCAAAGATTTTAGATTACAACCCTTAAAATTTCAGTCACTAAGCACCACCATGAGCCAGCAATAATCTTACAGACTATAACCTGTATGATCATTTGCCATGATTCCACTTCTTGTACTAAGACGGTATACATAATAAATATGTAAAGAATTAAATATTTTTTTGTCTGATTAAATGAGGAATTTGGATGGCCCCACAGCCAGACTGGCATTACTAACCGCAGTCAGTTTGAAACAGTTGCCACCAGCCAATTTTTGCAAGTCAAACGACTGTAACCAGGGATATAATGTAAGTAATAACCTAAGTCACAAGGTTCGAGTTCGAGTTAGACGTGGATAAAATTCAGTTCAAGTTCGTCCAATGGAGAAAATTTGAAGAAAAAATCGATTAAATTTGATTACTAAACACACACACACACACACACACACACACACACACACACACACACATATATATTTAAAATTAAAAATAATACCATTCAATTTGAATAAAATTAATGCTCATATTAAAAAATAATTATTAAATAAAATTACTAAAAAAATCGATATTAAAATAACATAAAGGTTCTTAAAAAATCAGAACTTCAATAACTGTAAAAAGGTAATAAAATGAATAAAAGAATAATAAAAAGATAAAACAAACAAATTATAATTAGAACCCGAAACAACATTTAACAGAACAATAAAAAGATTAAACAGCAAAGCAAACTAAAAAACGAAAGGAAACACATTAGAACAAAGCAATTGATATTTCTTTAACCTAACTTCAAGGACGGCTGCTCCCGAACCAACTCACCAACCAGCAGTGCCAAGACCTACCACAAATAAGCACACCACTCCTGCCATACCCATGTGAGTCCTCATCGCAACAGTCGCACTTCTTTATTCACGGGAACATAGATGATGCAAGGGTGCCTCGCAGAAGACAGATAGAAGACACTCGACTTGCCCCTCAGACCAAAATCCTAGCGAGTTCCTTCTGCAGGTGACTGGCTTTTATTTTGCTGCTCAACTCGGTTTCCGCAAACACTGTATCAAACTGGCTTGAATTTCATCACATTTTTGGTCTCTGCATACAGTTTGCCAAATTTCGATTTTTTTTCATAAAATGTGGTGAACCCTGTGACTCAGGTAATAACAAATATGTGAAACAATGAATAGGCGAATATCAAAAAATATGACTCATAAGTTGCATATGGGAGGACATAACCCTTTACTATGTGGCTATTTCAAAAGTTGCAGCATTATGGCATAATCCTTGATAACTAACCATGATTGATTAGATGTATAACAGAGAACAACTGGTCTAGAAGTATGAAATATATGTTTACTTAGAAACGCATCTTTGTTTTTCAATAAACATTTTCTAATGTTTCAGAAAGGACTAGACAATGCTGACAACATATATGGTTTTAAAATATGTGTGTAGAACACAGATAATATATCCAATAGTGAGATCCGAAACATCGGAAAAAGCTTGCTGACGAACACGAATCCAAAATTATTTTACTCATTGTTATTCTGTGAAGAAACCACATTAAAAATTATAAATACTATATTCTTGTTTATGATCAGTTCTTTCCAATTGTATACAATGTGTAGTTCAGCTCTGCAAGGAAAGACACAAACTTTTAAAACAGCATATCTATAACATATAACCCTTTCAAGACCCATATAAAGCAAATATATACCAGCAAGACAATGCAGAAATTGCATATGGTCCAAGTAAAAGGGTTTGTGTAGAATATAAAGAATGTATTCTTTCTCACGACCAGTTGTTTCAAATTCTATAACTCTGTATAGTTTAGCTCCACCCAGGAAAGATACACACAAACTTTTAAACAACATATCTCTAATCATTAATGTATAACCCTTTCAAAACCCACACAAAGCAACAAAAAACTAGCTAGACCATTCCGATACCACATATGGTTTTTAAAAAGGGTATATGCATAGAACATTAATAATATATTTCTTCTTATGATCGGTTATTGTATACCAATGTATAATTCAGCTCTGCCCAAGAAAGATACACGAAACATTAAAAACAGCATATCTACAATATAACAAAGTTACCTAAATCCCAGGGATGGAGGGATGAGGCTGGCAGTATGGAAAAAACATTTAGGCATTTCTTGTATGGTGGGGGTGCAACGGTTAAAATAATGTGTATTAATATTTTAATTTTATTCAATGAAATTAAAGGTTTTAAACTTTATTTAATGTTTTTCAGGGTTCTTTCAGAATTAGGGTTCAATGTTTTTGGTAAAAAGAACAACAGATTTAAATATTTTAATTTTATTCATAAAATTTAGGGGTTTAAACTTTATTTAATGTTTTTCTGGATTCTTCCAAGATTAGGATTCAATGTTTTTCATAAAAAGAGCCATTTTTTCATAGTAAAAGCATCAGATTTTTTGTTTAAAATAAAATTAAAAAATTTATGAACATTCCTTCCAAGTCACCCAATAGTTTGGGAGGTCCAAGATGTCACCAAAATCTAGGGAATACGTCCCCACATAGCATTGATATATAACCCTTTCAAGACCCACATTACATAAATGGTAAAACAAAAACTAAGTGTTCCAACAAAATTATGACAGAATTTAAATGTACTCAAGGTTAGGCACCTGCGAGCTTTGAATTCGTTGTGGGCTCGAAGATGGGATAACCTGTAACTGAAGCAATACACTGGTTATATAATAATATATACAAACTAGAGCTAGAAGGAGAGTAGAATAACTTTGTATCTTATAAAACACGCACCGCTTCCAGATCTACGTCCTCAGATGTAACTTTGAAGCGCCCTTTTTGTTGTACAACTGGCGCCCTTGATTTTTCTTCCAAGTTATCTAAGACACATGCAGTAACAACAAATCATGCTATACCCAACCCAGAACAATCCTAAATTAATGCCAGAATACATTTTATTCATGAAAAGAATTGAGATATAAAACAGATGGCTCCTGAGGGACATTTACACATGCCTGATGATTTAGGTGCCAAAAAGCTGTCCATGGAGCGCATGTCACCCACCACCTGAGAGACTAATGGCCCACTAAAATTTCGATCACGATAAGATCGGCATTGGGGTTTGTTCCTGTCAATGGCATTCAGTAGAGATTCAATAAATGGAATTGGAGAGAAGTTATTAAAAATGAACATGCTCAATATGTGTAAATAATCAGCTTCGGAATGTATTTGTAAGATTTTGCTCTGCATTTTGTTAGATATTTACATAACAAATTATTGATATTGTCAATATACCTTGTATGCTATTACTGCGTGCCCAAGAAATTATTTCCATAGCAAATCCCAGAGGACCAGATCTAAAATGTAAACTGATGGATCATTTCTCACCTATAAAAATTCATTAAAACTAATAAAAATAGAGTGTCCTTATGAAGAATTGTAACTCTAAAAAAACATGGGAACGCTAAAACGAGGAATGGGTAAATTCGGACATGAGGGGTAACACAGATCATGTCAGAGCACATTTTTTGCTTCTGGCATGGTTCCTTTCCCATAAGGGAGAAACTTGTCTACCGGATATAGCCATGTAGATAGCTAAAAGGTCATTATATCGATATAATGCTATCCATAGTTCGCATACTCGTATTCGGCAAATATTCAGCAAACCCCAAAAAAATTGACTTGGCAAAAACTCGACAAGACTCGGCGAATATTCAGGAATATTCGGCAACTTAAAAAATAAGCAAAATTCTTTAAAAAACATAAATTTTATGCAAAATATAGCTATAAAATGTATCAAATGAGTCTATAAAATGTTGGAGAAGTGTTTTCTATTAGATTTGAATACAAATACAATACAAAATCACATCATCATGTGAATACAACAGCCGGTTGATAAGTGCTATGAATTGGATGCTATAGATAGTAAGGAATAAATTGTCAAAACTGAAACAAGTGCAAGGCAGCTAGCAATCAGGAAATGATAGGTGATTACAAGGATCCCTTACATTATTTCTTGCAGCTTGGAAGAATAGCATAACTCTGGGACACAAGTGCAAGGCAGCTAGCAATCAGGAAATGATAGGTGATTACAAGGATCCCTTACATTATTTCTTGCAACTTGGAAGAAATAGCATAACTATGGGACTCATGCTTCTTAAAGAGTACCGAAAAGGGCATGCAAAAGAATTGGAAGGATACTCTAGACCCAAAAGCATTATTTATACAATAATAACAATCGTTCAACAGCTAAGAGCAAGGAAATGATACGTGATCGCAGGAATCACATATAATTATCACTAAGCTTGGCAGGCAGCAATGTGATAATTATCACTAAGTGCAGCTTACAGAGAACAGCAAGGGATATACATAACAATGTGAGCTGAGGACATATACCCTTAAAGCACAAGTCATCAACGAAGTAAAACCCACTTTATATTTTGACTGGTGAAATAAATAAGAAAGGTAATAAACAAATGATGTCATAAATCTGTCTAGTTTTCCCATTAACAAAAATATGATATCACAACTTAGAAAAAGTCTTAACTTTCGTTGTAGCATCAAACAACATCTCTTTTAAGGATAACATATGTAAAGTTGAAACGAAAATCCTACACCTCCAATTGCATGATACTGAAGAAATAAGATAAGATGTTTTTCGTATTTTATGTCCCAAACCCAACTTCTTCAGAGATGAATATAATGCTCTCAAAGAACTATATAACAATCGCAACATTGTAATATTACAAGCTGATAAAGGTAATGCCACTGTCATTATGAATAAAAAGGAGTAGGAAAATAAAACGTCTGACCACCTTACAACAGCAAGCAAAAGAATCAATTCCATGCCCATAAAAAACTTACTAACAGAAATAAACATATCATCAAAGCTTCATCTCTTGACCCTTCCATTAAGCACAAATTAATAAATACCTAAAGCCCCTTTATTCCCAAAATTTATGGCTAAACTAAAATTCTTAAAAATATTATTCCTTTGTCCCGTTTGAGTACGATTGAATACCCAACCTTTGACCTTGCCAAATACTTAACTAAGCAGCTGCAACTCCCAAACTAGTCATCCTCCATCATGCCTCAAAAGATTCTGCTGATTTTGTCAAAAAATAAGTAACCTTAAAACTCAAAGATAATGATCTCCTTGTAAGAATATTCGCCACGAAAACTCGCAGGGGAATATTCGCCGAATTTGGTGAATATTCGCCGAGTATTCTCAGCGAATATTCACCAATATTCGACAAATATTCCCCTGTGAGTTTTCATGGCGAATATTTGTTTAGGCAGCGTTTTGGTGAGTACTTGCCAACTCGGCGAGTACTCGCCGAGTTTTCTAACTATGATGCTATCATTGAGCAAACCTCTGTCAAGGCTTTGTATAGCCAAAATAGTAATCCTAGCCTGAAATTGAGGCAGAGAGCCTTTAAATACTACCCACAAAGGAATAAATTCCTGATGGCACATACCACCTGTCACAACATCATCGCATAAATAATATATTTTTCTTCAAGAAAACTGGAAGACAACAATACACTTATTGTTATTAACTTATTACAGCCAAAACACGCTGCTTAGTCATAATTTATTTCATAAATTTGGCTTCCCATAAATAGTATTCAAGCCAAAATTCCTCACACATAAATGGCAATATATTATGTCCCCAATAATCAGCACTCCTGCATCGCTCTACTTGAATGGTGCTTTCTCTAGATTTATAGCAGAATCATTTTGTTTCTTGTTGGGGACATGAGAAGCAATACCTGTCACGAACAATTTCATCTGACTTATGATGTTGGTTTTAAGTTAAAGTTAACAATCAACTAGGTATGCATGAGATGATTAGCATCTTTATTAATGTCAAAAATAAAATCATCTATTAGGGTAGACAGTAGGCACTGTTTAAAATTTCTTGAGATCGCATAGAAAACACAATTGCCTCAGACACAGCCTAATCCTAGATGTCACGCACAACCATCCTTAGCAGAATGTAGCAATTCCTTGTACATAAGAATATACAACAGAAATATGAACTTTTAGTCATTTGACTCCTTACAGTGTCATAAAATATTCACTCTAATACGTTGGAATTCAAAACTTGGAAATCTCCATTAAAAAACTATGTTCCACCAAGTTTCCGGGACGGGGATGGGGGAACGTGTTTGTGGGATGGGTTTTTTTGGAGGCCTTTTTTTAGGGGACGGCTATTAAAAAATAACGGAAAATATAAAAAATATAGGAAATTTGAAATATTCATATGATAACATTGATAAAGCATTCATTACACATATTATAGAACTATAACACATAAAATTGGAGCTGAATTGAGATTTCACATAAAATTCAAGTTTCAATTACAATAATAATTACAATGAAATGCTCAAGGGCTGCAAGTTTCAAGTACTCACTACAATATCTCTGAAACATATAAAAAGTATATAGCACACAACCCCTGCACAAAAGTCTAACAATTCAAATGCAATCATATGCATCATCAAGCATACAATTAGCAAATGCATTGTCACACGTTTGAGCAAGCATCTTGGATCGGTCATGATAATAGGGTTCTTCGGAAATGAGTTAATAACCCGCTGTTTTTTTCAGCAAAACATATTACTTTATGCTCTGTCCATACACCTTTGCTGCACAACACAACATTGAACTAAGTAACACACTTTTTTTTACCAAAACATTTTGCTTTTACTCCATGTTTTGTGGTCTCACAAACCTTTCACAACATTGAGTCAAAAACAGTCTTTTTTGGAAAACATATTAGCATTACTCTATGCTATGTTCGTACACCCTGTGTTGCACAGTACAACATTGAACCGATACCACAATGTTTTTCACCAAAACACATTAGTCTACGTTATTTATTCATACACATCGTTCAAAGAATTGGGTAAATACCTGTGTTTTTCATGAAAACATATTACTCAAAGCTCTGTTTATACACCCTCTATTGCACAGGAAACCATTCAACATAATACCACAATTTGTTTATTACCAAAACATATCATATGTTCTCTATTCATGCACACGTTGCTACATGAGCAATACAAAACTATTAAATGAATTCACTGTAGAATCTTGCTCTCTTGCCTTCTTCTCACTACTCTTCTCTTTTCTTCTCTCTGTTGTTTTCTTTCTTTGTCTTCTCCTTCACAAGATGGGAAATGACAAAAGCGAGCTTCTTTTTTTGTTTTAGTGGTAAGAGGGGGGCGGGGGGGCACATTCTTTTTTTTAAATTAACTGTGTTTTTTTTTTTTTAAATTAACTTTACCTTTGCTGGGATGTAGGGGACACCCAGATGTCCTCGGTATGGTCAGGGAACTTGTATAAGTCACTTGGCCGTACCGGGGACATCTGGACGTCCCTTGCCGTCCCTTGCTCCAATTTTGACGTCCCAAGGACGTCCCCGACGTTTTTAACAAATTGGGGATGGGTAGGGGACGTTTCCTACACGTCCCCGAGTTTCCAAAACGTCCCCGGTACGGGGACGAGCCTAAAAAGGTAGGGGACGCGTCCCCATGGAACATAGCTAAAAAACCAATTTTCACAAAGTTATTGTTTGAAATTAAAATATGGTCAACATATAGCACGAGAAATCAGAATCCTATATTGCAGATACTATATTGCCTTCCTCAGCTCCACACAGCCAGCAGATGCAACTCTAGTAGAATTTCAATTACACCAAACTTGAAGAGAAGCAAGGTCATGCATCAATTAGACAGAGTTACTATCTTTGGATTCAAAGGTAAAATATTGCAAGTTCCTCTTTACAAAACTCAATTCCCCCTAGAATCACTTGGCATGCCCTATCAGAACATCCAACAATGAAAAACTTCCATATTATAAGAAAGGCTCGAGCAAGAGGATGGTTTGAATAAATGGAAAGTCGCTGAAGGGATCAGATACGGATTAAGAACAAATGAATGCATCATATTCCCCTACTCATCGTATCATAGTGCTCCCCACTTCCTTTAACTCTCAGATGGACCTTCGGGTTTCTTTTAATTTGCAATGTTCAATTATACTAATTTCATGAAAATATATATCATATATACGGAATAATCAAAGCATACATGACATATTTATACAAATGCCCAAGGGTCTCAAATCCAGGGTATTGCACCATATTAAACCACTACTAAAAAACAAATAAAAAAGAGATCCACCAGGGAGACAACAAAAGACGTTGGTGCCAGACAACAGAGGTAATGAAGTGTACAAGAGAATTGTTTCCTAAGTCTGCCACTTCTGCATCCATTTTATTTCACTCATCACCGAGGCTCAATAGCCATGTCTCTGAAATATTGCAGGGGTTGATTCCCATCAACAACAGACATTTCCAAATTTTATGAAAGTATAGTTAAAAATTTTTATAGCAAAATAGTATTAAAGTTTTTCTTGATATGGAAGGAAGTCTTTAAGATTCAAAAAATTCAGAGATGTTAATGTCAATTTCAAGAGCAAGAATGGTCCAAAGAACAAATCCAGGGGGCATAGGTTGCTTTCAGGATCTGGCCTACCTAATATATTGATTGTTGTTGATTTCATTGATTGGACATCACGCCCGAAAATAGGAAAAGAGAACTATTTTCTTGATCTCCATTAGGATATAGCTAGAACTTTGCATTCAGGATCGTGGCAGTTTATCCTATAGTCACAACTGACATTCTTCTTTCTTGAGAACCAACCATAAGTGAGCAATCATTGAAATAATGCAGATAGCAGATACCATTGGAACCAGCAGCTCCATGGTCCAAAAGCAGAGTGCACAGATACAGCAATTATGTTAAAATTAAAATCATTTAACCTATATTTAAAATGAAAACGTATATCAAGAATATCAATGCTTAATTAAAACATATCTAAATTACTAAATTATCTAATATCCAATGCTAGATATCAAATATTTAATATTAACTATTTTTAACGTTTTATTTTTTATTTTTCAATATTCTATTATATGTTTTCTAATATCAAACATTTATAAAACCTAACAAATTATTTTTCTTCCATTCGCAGCCGCGTAGAACGCACACTAATTACAAACTCATAACCCATGGGAAAAGGTAGAAAACTAGGCATTCCATGGATTAAAAAGAAATTGCAGATTGTGGGGACCAAAGGAAAATAGACGAAATGAAAGAAAAGAAGCAGGCCTGGCCAATGGGAACAGATCAAATGAATGGACAGAAGCCAATCAAAATTTTGTAAGAAAAGAGTAAATCAACACTCATTCACCTCCCCTTCCTCAGTTGCTGCTATTAAAATGTATTTAATGGGTCGTCTGCAGTTTTTCTTATTATCTTTTTAGCCTTTAGAGGTTTTTTACTTTTTCAGGTTACTTTTTTTACTTTTAAATCAGATACGGCTATGGACGGATCGCATACCATATCCGATATGGCTCAGTTACAAGCCTATATTTGGATACGGACAGGTCAGGTATCCAGGCTGTCTCCGAGCCAAGCTTTAACTATATCCATATCTGTACCCGGCACACAGATATGCATGCCATAGCTGAAGGGGTTCCATATCCTACAACCCTGTCCAAATGAGATAAAATGATTACAATTATAACAAAAGGAGGAAGACTTGAGTAAATGCCACCAGGCAAAGAAATTGAGTTGTGACCAAAACAAAGAATTATAGAGAACTACAAACAAGCAAAGCATCAATAAGAACTGTGGGAAAGACTGATTTCTATGATATCGTGAAACACTTTCTGAAGTCTTTGACTGAAAAAAATCTGCTCAATTACTCTGCATCATTTCCAATGAAAGGAAAATAGTTCTTCACAAGTTGCATACTTTTTACATTCTCAATGAACATTTATCCAAACACAGAATGCAAAAAAACAAGTTGGAACCATTAGAAAGACTGTGACTACCCATCTCTTTTCTAGGTATCTCCAAAGAAATAGTTGCAGTATAAAACACAACCAGACTGGATCCTGCTCAAGTTCAATTCGGCCAGAATTAAGATGAGGTAATTTCTCTAGCCTCTTTTCATCACTCCTTTATTACCACAAATGATTGCAGTTCATTTATTTAGGTCATAAGCAACACTCATGTTTTTGAATAGCTATAGAAGAATCAACATGGAAATCCTGAAAGGGTTATAGGCATGTTAAGGCCCAAAGTAGGCCTTCACTTCAAAAAAGCAGTCAACCACATCTTCCTTTAAGAGAGAATGAGACAAATACATATTACACATAAGAAGGGTTAATTATGCCATAATTACTGTTTATGATCTCAATCTGACATCATAAAATGTTTATAATAAACCCACCTATTTTATCTCTCTTGGACATCTTGCCATTCAATTGACAGCATTCATTATAGTGATATGATCACTAGAATGATTGGTGCCACTATGGCCACGGGATTTCACAGTTAATACCTGTGAATGTCAATAAATGAGCCTCATCAATTGATCAGACAACTCAGTTTTACTCCTGCATCAGAAAATGAAGGAACACCAGCAAATACACCAGAGCCTTAGGATTTACCTATGTGGTCTATTAGGCTTTCTCTATCCCTCTTGGTTTAACATGATATCCCACCTAATGAAAAGCTTGCTCTAGTCAAAGGGGACGATCAACCACGGACACTTGGAACGGGGGGACAGGTCTCTGAGGCAAGGAGACCGAGGGCCTAGGTTTGGGGACAACAGCACACATATATATAGTACTTCAAAAAACAGTTATAAAAAAATGTATAAGGAATAACAAATGAAACTTTAAAATACTAAACACATTGCAATGAACAATGAAAATGTCGAATATCAATATATTAATATATATACATAGTACTTGAAAAAATAGTTATAAAAGAAATGTATAAGGAATAACAAATGAAATTGTGAAAGACTAAACACATTGCATTGAACAATGAAAATGCCAAATATCAATATATTAATATTTATATTCAAAATGTTGATTACATTCAATGTAATTGGCCAATGTCTCAATGCCTCTAATCATCCCCGAAGTCTACACCAAACACCTCATCACTCGAACTGCTAGACTCATCAAGGTCAAGCTCCCTCCAAACCAATTCCATCCAACCCCATCCATGCCACATCATCATCAATCTAAGACGGCTCCTCTGGCTCTACATCTCATCGTGTTGCTCCACTCTCCTTGTATGTAAGTGTGTTGCAGTCAATGAAACACAAGGCACTATGTACATCTACAAGTTTCTCCGCCCTATGGGTCATGGCTTACCTTGAATGCTTGATGAACATGTTGAAAACTAGAAACTAGAAATTCTTAAAAAATTGATTTAAATTACAAAAAAATTGACATAACTATGACGTGGTGGGTAGTCGGGAGATGTCCCTTTTTGAGGGGGGGCGCGTCCCTGTGGAACACAAGCGATCAATAAGCCATCAAATCTCCCCAAGTAGTATTCTTTGCCCAAAGCTCTTCCATTTCATTCTTTGATCACAAATTACACTCAACTATAGCTTTTATTTGTTAACCCCACATATAACCTACAAATTGTCTTGCGCTTATTGCATATCGCCTACATAATATCTATTTGAGTGTATATTAAGAAAATCCCCTCCCTTTCTTAAACTAGTACAAATATCTTAAATTTATCTATCTGAAAAACATTGATATGTGTCAATCTCGAGGCACTTGCTTTGGATTTGTCACATAGTTTCATCCAAAGAAAGGTTCCATATTGATTTACAAATCTTTCACCTTCTCCACGAATTTTCCATTGTCTGGTGATCAATGGCTTCAATGTGTTGAGCTCGGAAAAAAAAAATTAGGTACAAAAAATTGGGCTTTGAAATCCATCATATGCCCAAGATGTCAAGATTTTTATATCGCCTTCTCCAAGCAGGAAGGAAAATTTAAAATTGTACCATGACAATCAAATGAACATCAAATTTAAGCTCAAACATTTTTATTGAAAGTTATGCATGTCGAATAATTATAATCTTACCTATGAGGTTCCTTACAACCATATGTCTCAAATATTTTTCTCCAAGCCTTTTCACCTTCTAACATTATATTCTCCCATTCCCACAAAGGATCTTATATGACTGAAACACTATTGAAAACTCAACTAGGGATGTTTTCACTTTAGTTCAACCACATCAACTATATAGTTGTCCACATGATAGGCAGCAAAGTCAATAGAAATGTTGAACAAAAGATGGTTGCTCAAAACTAAAATAGGCCTCAAACTAGGTCAACTAATAAGAACTTCTTTACAACTGATACTAATGGGAAACTTGGCTATTTCCAAACTCTACCAAGGGTGGGAAGACTATAACGGTGATACATATATTGACGGTGAGATGGAACCTCAAGGTACTAATCTGGATGATAACTCCAGAATTATCAATGTTTCATTCCGAAAATGATCAATTACATCACAAATCACCCTGAACATGGCAACAATGGTCCTAAACAACTAAGCATTCTAATAAATATTTGTTTCAATCCTCCTTTTATGCGACTTCCTCAATGACAGCCTTTTTGACCATGGTCAAAACTGCATCAGCTATATTGAACTCAACCAAAAACACTCACAAGGGGGAAACAAGGGGTAAAACAAGGAAGACTCTTGAAACCAGTATCCCTCTGGTTACCCCAACTTTTGGACCATTTTATACTATTCAACCATTGGAAAATCAGAATATCCACAATTTCAGCAAGCTCAACCCAATATACGAGCCTGCCTGTTATACATTATGGACTGCATGAGCCCAATGCAAACATCGGCCAACAACCAAATGGCTCAAATGCAAAATCAGATCCTTGATATGAACAACAAACCACGTCAAATATATTGTGGGCCTCCCAATTGGCATCGTCACCCCCGTCGCCACACCTTACTGGTGGGAGTAGGAAGGTCATACAACGCCCAATCCAAAACAAAATCTTTCAAACACTCCCACGAGGAAACAGGGGGTACAACAAGGATTACTCTTCAGACCAGTATCCCTCTGGTTACCCCAACCTTTGCACCGTTGTATACTATTTAACCATTGCAAAATCAGCACCACAATTTCAGCGAGCTCAACCCAATACATGAGCCTGCATGTTATACATTATGGACCGCATGAGGACAATGCAAACATCGACCAACAACCAAATGGGTCAAATGCAAATTCAGATCCTCGACATGAACAACAAACCACAACATATATATTGTGGGCCTCCCAATCTGTATTGTCACCCTCATCGCCACACCTTACTGATGGGAGTAGGAAGGTCATACAACAGCGCCCAATTCAAAACAAAGTCTTTCAAACATTGCAAAATGAAACCCTTTTGTGTACATTGCTTTGATTGACATAGGACATATATCACCTGGCATAACCTTTGGTGGTCGTCAAGATCCAATTGCCCACCCACCTAAACTCTTTCGGCAACCTATACAAATATGTTGGGTTTTAAGATTAGATTATTTCATATAGTATAGGTTTTAATATGCTATAGTTTAATAATAGGCAAGTTGTTGGTTGGTTGTAACATCCATGTAGAATAGGTTGAGGGATAAGAGTTTTTCGGAGAAGTTTTAGGTACATATCGTAAATAATACAATATGATTAGTGATTTTATACTTTCACATTCCATAAAATAAGATGGAGTTATTTGGATAAAATTGTGCGTGAGCTTTTCTTATCGACGTTTCTGATCATTCCCCATGATCCATCATCAAGATGAATAATCTTGTGTGAGAACAATGGACTGGTCTTTGCTTATAAAGAGGAAAAGTCTGTGTGAGATGGGGAAGAATTAACGGGCAGAAAACATTTAGCCATTTGAATTCATATAGTATTAAAAGATTGAATTCTTAAATAATTAAAATTGGTTAAGAACTAAACAAGAAAATTAAGAGAGAGAAATTGAATACGGAGACTTGGAAAGAGACAAAAGGAGGAAAAAAAATGGCGAGCGGAGGGTGGGAAATAATAAAGTTGGAGAGGGGGTTTATTTACTAACAATGAACAAAATTTAAATGAAAGACCCTACACCTAAGAGGACAGGAACAAACAAAATCACATGGAGTTTCTTAAGATATGGATGACAGTTTTCCAGACATTGTTAAGCCCTAAACCTTCATCTTTGTTACAGTTATGGGTATGTCTCCCTATTTCAATGACCTCTCTCAATTTCAATTTCTTATAGTGATTCCTCGCCGCAAGCACACTTGTCTCCTCAATACAAATAGAAAGGTTGGTTTTTTGAGGGTGTTCAGTCAGGGCTGATTTCTCTATCCTTTCAAAACGAATGTTTGCAGCATGTTCTTTAATTCCAGAGCAGATATCCCTGGTTTTCAATTATTATTAAAACGTTGATAACAATAATAATATAAAGTCGTTTATATAATGGTTGCTTTTTACATTATTAAAATTTTGGGTTTGTAAAGTTTTATATCGTTTCTAGGAAATTATAAAAACTGTCAAAAAATGAAGAAATGGCAAAAAAATTATAATACCTGAAGAATATTAAACGTTATTAAAAGTTTAATCGAAGAAACCAATTTGATTGTGTAACTTCTAAACTAGGAGACGGTTCCTGGCGAAACCTTTCCAAGAAAAGTAAAACTACCTTCTAAATATCATGCCAAACATCACAGCAATAGGTGTCTCTCTAAACCTAATACACTCATCTTGTACATGAGAACATTTTTGGTGGTACCTGAAACCCATAATAGAGTTTTTGTTCGAGGAGGGAAGCATATGGAAGAAACAAACACAACAAAAAACAATTTCAAAACCGTAAGAGCACATCATGCAGCTGTCAATGGTCTGCAGGACCATCAGAATCCACCTAGCTAGCTCAACCAAGTTCAATCTTGAGTTTGCTACTAGCTTGGAGATTGATTCGCTTCTTTAGTAACAAATACACAGCCCAAACAGCTACAAAGCCAAAGAAGGTGATCATCAACGGCAATGACAACAACTACCTATACTTCAATTGCATACAAGACAAACATTGACATGATCAACACCCACTGAGAAAACTTATTGAGGACTCAATCCCACTAATGTCGTGTTTTGTAACTATTCGGTGAGACTTGATCTAGCCAAAGGACCTATTGAGGTGAGGTTGAGCCCACCAAAAGATGAGCGTAGTGAGCACCACTCCCACTACTAGTATAGCTTTGAGAAATAGTTGAGTGTGTCCCTATTCATGCAAATTTGTTCTATGTTGTGAACAATTGTGTCCTTGTTCACACAGGTTTGTATGTATTGTTGTGTGTGTCCTAGTTCATACGGAATTTGCATTTCTCAATGAACGATGGGTTCGACTCTTTTAATCAGGTGTTAGTAGGTGTAATGAGGCCATTCCCAATACTGTCTGTAAGTGTGATGAACTGCAAGTGTGTTCCAATTCACGTGATGTTGATTCTCTCCCAATATTAGAACCTCCGATTCAAAAATCGTGATTTATCGCTGATACACCACCAAAAGCAAAAAAAAGGATTAAACTTTCAAAAAATCATGATTTTTATCATAGCGATTAATCAGCGATAAATGGTGATTTTTATGGGTGAAAATCGTGAAAAATCGACCCAAAAATCGTGGAAAATCGCGGGTTTAATGTAATACGGCAAAACAGAAATAAAAGTGCCATTTTCCATGCATTTTGACTCTTTTTTTTGCTACGTGATTTCAATTGTTGGACGAGGCGGTTCGAACTTCGAAGCAAGTGAGAGCCGTCACATTTTCATGTTTTCAGTCTAACGTTTTCGCTAAGGTTCCTGTCATTTGGGCGGGCTATATTATTGCATCTGTCATGTTGAATTATTTATTAGCTAGCTACTAAAGTGCTCTGCAGGGTTGTTTGAGAGAAAAACACGTGGGTAAAGTTTTGGAGAAGTCAAGTGGCAAAGTTTAAACTTTAAACAGTAAACTAAATGCATGTACAGTCTCAAATCCTCCATGAATATATTTCGGTTTCCACTTTCCAGTAATGTGAGTATTGTATGTCATATGTTTTGAATATATTTCGGTTTTCATTTTAATTTTTAAGTTTTAATGATATTGTTGACAGTCAGTCTGCTTTGAACTAATGTTGAACAAATCATTCAAATGATATGCTTGACAGTCATAGTCTGCTCTGACTATGACTGTCAACAATATCATTTAAATGATTTGTTCAACATTACTTCAAACCAGTGTTACGCGGGGATGCATCCCCTAGATTTTGGTGACATTTGTTTAACATTACTTCAAACTAGTTTTACGCGGGGATGCATCCCCTAGATTTTGGTGACGTCCCGAACGTTTCGGGGACTTGGAAGGGACGTCCCCAAATTTTTAAAAATCTTTCAAAAGTTTTTTGATGTTTTTACTATTAAAAAGTTGTTATTTTTACCAAGAGCATTCAATTATAATCTTCGAAGTACCTAAAATACATTAAATACAGTTTAAATCCCTAAATGTCATTGAAAAAAGTTTAAAATATTGAAATATTAATTTTTATGTATTATTTTAATAGTCGTCCCCGAAATTTAGAAATTTTTTTGCATCTCAGAAACCCGGTTCCTCCGTAACCCCGCCATCGAGACTTAGGTAGCTATAATTCAAACTCAAAGTAGACTAATGATTTGTTGATGTTTAACATTAGTTCAAAGTTCAAACTCAATGCAGACTACGATTGTCAACAATATCATCAAAATGATTTCAACATTACTTCAAAGGAGACTATGACTATCAACAATATCGTTAAAATGATCTGTTCAACATTACTTCAAAATAGACTAAGATTGTCAACAATATCATTAAAATGATTTGTTCAACATTACTTCGAAGCAGACCATGACTATCAACAATATCGTTAAAAAGTTTACCCACTTGACTTCTCTGAAACATCATGATTTTTGTTATAGTACACAAAACAGCCCTGCATAGCAATGAGCACTTTAGCTGACAAATAATTCAACATGACAAGATACAATAATACATCTTGCCCAAATGGCAAGTACAACTTGACACATTGCAATGCATTATGGTAATACTTGGAGCCTTGGATTAATAATATTAATGAAGTGTTTTTTGCATAGTTACCATATTCGCCCGAACATAAGCAAAATTCGGTTCGGAGCGAACTTTTAAAAAAAAACGAACTTGTTCGGTTTGTAATATTCGCCGATTCGGAGGTTTGACTAAAACATTTTTTAGTTGAAAAATTAAAACATTTTACCCTAAAAACGTAGGCGGAATCCCTAAAAACGTAAGCCGAAACCCTAAAAGCGTACACGAAATCATTAACCACACGCAAAGCAAAAAAAACGCGAAACAGTCCCGAACCGGCGAACAGGTAAAGCGGCAAAACAGTCCCGAAAACGCAAAGCGGCAAAACAGTCCCAAACACAGCCATTAGAGGTCTCCACGAGGCCTCCACGAGCGCATCCTGGTAACTGGTAAGTGCTCAAACCCTGCAAAAGTTCAAAACTATAAAACGCGAAATCACTATTCACTGTTCAGTGCAAATTTGCCAGAAAAAATATTAACTGCGAATGGAATGGTCCAATGGAATATGGTTTTCGAAATGAAAATCACAATAATGTATTAATTGTTAATTGCCATTGGTAGTAGGCTCTAATAGGTAAATATTATTTACTAAATAAATTATAATTATTAATAATATATATTACGGTTGGTAAATTGGTAAATACTAAATATTATTTACTAAATAATAATATCTATTGCACTTCGAATAGTCTGTAACATTTTAATTTAACGGTTTAATTTAAAAATAAATATTATTATATTACAATATAATCAATAATAAATATTGCATATGATTTCCATCGTATGCAATATTGAGTATATTGTAATATAATAATATTTATTTTTAAATTAAACCGTAATTTTATTAATTTGTTAGTATGTAAAAAAATTAAAAAATATTGTCCTAATATTTGTTTTTGCAGGTTCAGAGAATAGTTGGAAATTGAAAGGTAAAGGAAAAGAAAAGTGGGTCAAGATGTCTAGCAGTAATCGTTCCGTGGAGATGAAATACATCGTCCTAAGAGATGGTAATAAACTAAATATGAGATGCACCTTGTGCAATGGGAATATTACAGGCAGTGTAACTAGAGTTCGGTACCATTACTTGGGAGGATCCAAAGATGTCAAGCAGTGTCCAATAGCAAATGTGAATTCAAAGGAAGGTGAATACAAAGATTTCATACATCATGTTCAAGCTAAATTTAATGTGAGTCGTGTTGGAGCATTAGCTTCAGAAGCAAAGAAGGCTAAAATCCAACACTCTATCTCACAAATGGGCTCCTTCAACAGTTCAAATCGCTCTCCATCACCATTATCAGAAGGAAGTGGAAGTGCAAGCAAAGTGGAAAAGTCACAAGGTTCATTGAAGTCCATTTGGAGGCCACAACACAAACATGAGGTAGACAGGTTGGCAGCTAGATTGTTTTATGCAGAGGCCATCCCTTTCAATGCAATTCGTTCCCCACATTTCAAGTCTTTCATGGATGCAGCAATTGAGTTTGGCAAGGGTTACACATTGCCTTGTTATGAAAGACTAAGAACTAGGGACTTCTTGGCAAGCAGGGAAGTAAAGCCCAAAAACCGTGAGTCTATGGGAGGTAGATGACATGGCAAAGAGAAAGTTGCAAAAGAACACGTTGGCAGAATAGTCAAGTCCCCGATGCTCAGATTCAGAGGCGAAGGCCACTCCTGTCAAATCTTTTGTGCAATATCTCCTCGAATGGTAAAATGTTCATAATGGCCATATCTTTTGATCCCGAGCTCCTAATTGAGCACAAAAACTTATATTTTCATTGGAAAATGCATCTGAATCGAGCTCTTTAATTCGACATCATCGAGAATCTGATTTTGGTCAAGCTTATTGGCTGGTCATAATGGCAAACAGAGCTTGCTGAGGAGTAGAAAAGATACGGTTTTGGCATAGCAATTCGATCAAATCAAGTAGCTCAACCACCAAAATTGATGAAGCCCATGTGCTTCATTTCCTTGCTTCAGGATGTAGTCGACTGAATAGAATGGCTCTGTAAGGTGCCCATTGTGCTTGAAGTAAAGGACAAATCTCTAAGTGCAGCCTCATTCACCGGTTGAAAGTTCGAACTTGTCGCGCCCCTTCTCTCTTGCAAAACGTGAGCTTCTTTCTCTTTCTCTGCTGAAACTATATATTGTAACCAACCTTTCATTACTTTGCAAATGATGGACATTCTAAACTGCAAAGGACACCATTAAGTCAAAAGTGGTGGCTCCCAGATGCATGGACTGTGAGTGACAAGCCTTCCATTTTGGAAACCCATTCAAAAGTAAATTGTATCCTTTCTCTTTTGTTTTGACACATGTAATGGGATTGTGCATATTTTAAGGTTGTAAATATTTGTTGTGCCATGTTGTTCGCCTGCCCTGAGAATAGTTTTTATTGTAGTCTTGCCTTGCTTTGCAGTTTTGTATATGAATTGTGCATGGATTTCTTGCATTTACAGAAGAAATCCATTTTTATTGTGTTTCACGAGCAAACGGTAAGTTGAAGATGTCAAGCTTAATTGTGGCACGTCGTGGACAAATGCTCTTTCTATGCCCATTTTTCCCCATTTTCCTCTACATGCAAGCAGCTTGTTATCTGGATCCTAAATTAGTAGAGGTAGCTATCACCGCCCTTTTAGCTTAGGATTTTCCTTTCTACAGGTCTCCTTGCTAACCCTAGTCAGGTTGGTACATGTTGAGCTTTAGAATTTGCTTTCTGCATTAGAGAGTAGTTTTAGCCTCTATTTCAAGAACCAACTCGTGATTTATCGGCGATAAAGAAGCAAGTTTGCAAGTCAGGAAAACGATGGGAACCATCTGAAATGGTCGCAGATTTTTGGGTCTATCCCGATAAATCCACTGATTAATCACGATAAAATACCCTACAAAATCGTTGAGCCAGTGTTCTAGTGGCTCAAATCGGCGAAAATCGTGGCTAAGAAATGCGAGCACACAGGGTTTAATCCACGAAACATAGACCAAATCGATTTGTTTTTTATCTTGTTTTCTCTTTCCACGAACTCGTTGTTTTATACTGCGACTTGCAATTTACTCAATTGCGTGTACTCATTCGACGTGCAAATGTAGGAGGGCAACTCAACGCTTGGGAGAGCACGCATGTTCAGTTCGCAGCAAGTTCGTGGCAGGTGTTGATGGCCATTTCGATGACCCTATTGCTCCAACAATTCGATGGCAGATTCTAGTGCCACATTTCGTGCTCATTTCCAAGCAGGATTTGATGTTGCAAATCGTTTAAAATTGCCCTAGCATTTTTGGTATTAATGCTTAAATACTTTGAAGTATGAGTAATAGATAATACTCAAAATACAGTATATATTAAATTATTACAGTAAAAATAAAAATATTGTACTTATTAAGTATTAACTATTAAACTGTATATTAACTATTAATATTGTCATAATATATATTAATATATATTATAAATAGTAAATATTGTAAGTGTACCATTGTACAGTGCTATACAGTGTATAGTGGATATTGTATATTAATATTAATAAATACTTATAAGTTTATTAATATGTAATATGTGATAGTATTATACTATTGAAGCTATTAAGTATAAATACTGCAGTATTCTGTATATTTTGAATAATAGTATATTTTTTTGAATCATACCATAGTCTAATCGAATTTTTGCAAAATATCCGATCTATGAAATTATTCCCATGATTCGATACATTTACCTGAACGTCTTCGGATTTGGTCAACTATAGTTTTTTGTGGTAATTTAGCTTATCTTCATGCATATGTGGTTAATTCTTATTCTATATTATTTCATTCACGGTCATACAATTTAACTTTCTCTAAGGCTTGTAAATCTAAAACAAAAAAACTTTTGCTGTTGTTTTGTAGAATGGCATCGGGATCCGGTTCCGGTTCAGCTACTCGTAAGCCTAAATCAAATGACCCCTCTTGGAAGCATTGTGAACCAGCAGAGGGCACTTGTGTTATATGCAATTATTGTGGCATGAAAATGACTGAAGGTGTTTATTGCCTTAAGTTCCACATTGCACGGATACCAAGGAATGAAGTGACAGTGTGCAATCAAGCACCGCCTGAGGCTCAATGAGAGTTGTCTGCTTACCTTGCAACTTATGCAGAGAAAAAAGAAGAAAAGAAGAGGAAAGCTGCTGCACTTGCAGCCCTAACAAATAGAAGGGAAGCGAGGGAAGGATTTTGACGTTGAAGATATCTTCTAATGCCACAACTCCACGAGGTCAAACACTGGGATGGGGTTCATCCACTCAATAGTAGTTCAGCGGCATTTTTTTTTTTTTCCTAGTGAAGTACTCCTGGTTCACAACCTTCACTCGAAGGTACTGCTTGGAATAAAGAAATGCGCAATGAAGCAAGAATAGTTGCGGCAAACTTTTGGTACTACAACAACATTCCTTTCAATGTGGCAAAAAGTCCATATTGGGAGAATTTGGTCATTGCATTGACTGTTGTTGGGAAGGGGTTCAAAGCTCTTACTCCCCATGATTTGAGTGGCCCATTGTTGGAGGATTCTGTCACACATACCAAGACTCTTGTAGAAGAGCGAAAAGAAGGTATGTGCGATTAAAAAAGGATGCACCATTTTGTTTGATGGGTGGACAGATGGGAAAAACCGCAACATTGATTCAACTTCCAAGTGGCATCAGGTGGGCAGTTGGTCTTCTTGATAGTCAATTGATGCCTCCCACCAAATGTAAACTGCAAGTCACTTTGTGTGATATGTTAGATGAAGTGGTGATGGAAGGTGGGTGTGGAGAATGTCGTCCAAGTTGTGACTGACAATGCGAGCGGCATATGTACCAGCAGGGAGACTTCTTGAGGAGAGGCACCGCACCCTACACTTTTTTGGACCCCTTGTGCAACCCATTGTTTGGATCTCTTATTGGAGGACATAGGAAAACTCTCATGGGTGAAAAATGTGGTTGAGGACGTAAGAAATATTACAAAGTTCATCTACAATCACACTTGGGTGCTAAACTTGATGAGAGAGCACACCAATAGAAAGGAGCTTGTGCAATCAGGGATCACAAGATTCGCCACAAACTTCATTACATTACAGAGCATTGCAACCTCATTAACATCCCTTAAGCAGATGTTTGTGAGCACGCGATGGTTGGAGTCTCCCTATGCTAAGAAGACCGAACCGGAAAGGGTGGTGAAGACCTTTTTTGATGATATGTTTGCAAAAGCAAATGGAAGAAATCATGAAAGTAATCTAAACTTGAATATTTGTTTATTTATCATTTGTTTAGTAATAATTTTTTATTAATTTTAATTTTAAATATATATGTTATTTTGTTTTAGGTGTCAGAGTCTTTGGTTCGAGTTCTATGAGATGGTGGATGGGGAGAAAAAACCCAATGGGTTATTTGTATGAGGCTATGGATGTGGTTGGATGTGGCCAAGGAGGCCATAGCTAAATATTATGGGCGACAATCAGCGAAAATATGAACCCATTTGGCGCAATAATTGATCGCAGATGGAACAAGACACTTCATCGACATATACATGCGAGCGGCGTACTACCTAAACCCGAAGTATTTTCTATTCCCCATCATTTAAGGCTGATGAGGAGGTTATGGATGGCCTTAATACATGCATAGAGAGGATGGTATCTGACGAAGATATTAGAGATGCAATTGTTGATGAGCTGCAGATTTATAAGACTGCAGAGGGGAGGACTCTTTTGTTCGACTCTGTGTGAAAAGAAGAAACACTGCTCAGCCAGGTAAAAACAAATTCAGTCATTTGTATTTAGTCTCATTATACGTAGAACTAGATACTAGAAATCTTTCATTTATTCAACCTAGTTAACTTATAAACCCGAAGTGAACTCTTCTAAGTGTGCATTTTTTATAAACCCGAAGTGAACCCTCTTTTTTATTAGTTCATGTTTCCTTATTTTCATCCATATTTAAGTGTATACAGAACTGTTGCAAGAAAGTTGACTACCTTTGAAATAGTCTTACAAAAATCTAAGGTGAATCCCCTACTATATGTTAAAATATAGATCATTATATAGCCTATAATGCAGTTATGTAGTTGTGATTCGGTTAGTAACTGTTCAACCAAATGTAACTACCTATCTCGTAATAAATACACCCTGCCTGAATCATTTGAGCATTGTAGTTTGCCTTCTCTGAGTTCTTTCTTCTCTTTGCATATGCTAACATTGGTATCAGAGCGGTCAATTCGTAGTCTGAGGAATCCTTGTCAACAGGCACAAACTAGAAGTTTGGGGAAGCCCTGGTAGGGCACAAACTAAAGATGTTATTTCACAGCTTATTGTAGAAGATTCATAGAAAGGAGAAAATCGTGGCTTGTGTATATGCAGAATCGTGAAGCCATTAGAGGCAGATACAGTCGGTTTTTGTACAAAACATGACTCAATTTGAAGCAAATATCAGTCGTTTTTTGTGAAAAGTCGTGGCTCGAAGGTGTAAAGTCGTGGTTGCTCAAAAGAACGAGGATTAGTTGCAAATCTGAAAGAAAAACATGAGCAGTTTGACGCAGGGGCAGAATTTTATCCATGTGGACGGCGGTAAAGTCGTGGTCAAGAAAAACCGAGGGCACAAAGTCGCAGAAGGAAAAACGAAAGCAAAATGTGACAATTCACCATATGCTAGTTCGATGAGGGCAAAACGAGAGCACATAAATCGTGCAAATCCATAGTTCGAATGCTGAATCGTTGGAGCCAAGTCGTCTGAAGAAAGGAGTTTAATATTCTCAAAGGGTTCAAGGGCATCATTTGGTTCATATTCTTCCTTCTGATAATCCGATGAATTAATATTCTTTTTTCCAACAAAGGTACCTTGCTTTTGAATAATCAAATTTGGAGGAATAAGTAATTATATTTTAATACAAGCAAATATAGTTGGAGGGGTGATTTCCATAATTTAATATTATTTTCTGGAAAAAGTAATATTGTTTTATTAACTGTGGGAAAAATATTATTTTCGTGACTTTGGAATAATAAAATGGCAAATATTTCACACTTGACTTTGTCGAAGACACAAAAATTAACGGGCACTAATTTTAATGTTTGGAGCCATAAGATTTTAACGCTTGCGGAGTTTCGTGATTGTGATAAAATAATCACGAGTAGTGAAAGTCGACCAACGACTAACTTCGCGGATTATGACAAACGTCTTAAGGAAGCGTTATTGCTTCTCAAGTTGTCGGTGTCAGATGATATGATACCGGAAGTGCAAAATGCCACTGTGGCAAGCACATTGTGGGCCAATCTTAGGGATAAATATCAGATGTCAGAGAAGGGTCGAGTTTTATACCTAAAGAATATGCTCTTTTCCGTAAAGTTACAAGGTGAACCGTTGTCTGAGCACCTACTTCGGATGAAAGACCTCCGAGACCAATTATCTTCCATTAACAAAAAGGTGGACGACGGTGATATGGTGGCTCTGGTTCTGAACAACTTACCTTCTTCGTATGAGTCATTTGTGAAGGCACTCCATTTAATCCCTGAAAGTCAAACACTCACATTTGACAAGGTGAGTTCCTACCTATTGCAAAAGGAGCAAAGACAACTTCAAGCAGAATCTAATTGTGACCATTCAGAGAGTGCTCTTGTCACTCAGTCAAAGGGTAAGTGGAAACGTCATTCTGGTGAGTCTTCCACTCGGTATCAAGTCACATGCTATTACTGTCACAAGGTTGGGCACCTTAAGAAGGATTGCCGGAAGCGGAAGTATGATCTTTCGCAGCAGAACAAAAAGCCATGTGATGAGGAACATGTGGCAACAGTTGAAGAAGAACAAGATTTGGATGACGGGCATGCTCTTTATTGTCTTACTACATCATGCTCACATGACAGTGGTACTAGTTACTGGATCATTGGCTCTGGTGCATCCGCACACTTTTCATGTCGCAGGGATTGGTATGTTTCATTTACTGCAAATATCTGTTTTGAATCAGTAGTACTTGCAGATGGCGAATCACTTGTAGTAGAAGGGATAGGAGATATATGCATTGTATTGAATAATGCTCATAAATTGTTGGTACAGAATGTGAGATATGTACCTTCTTTACAAAACAATCTTCTATCTATTCATCAATTAACTAAAAATCCCAATATTTATGTAGATTTATGTGGGAAGAAGTGTGTTGTCTCTTATGTGAAACAGAGACAGATAATTGCCCTTGGTATTGGTCAAGGAGGTCAGTATCATCTTGTTGATCCTGCTACGATCAACATGAGTGCACGTGTGGAGGACGACTCCACCATTCAGGATGTGCAGGAGGCTACAATGCCTTGAGAGGAAGCCATTCCTCACAGATCTGTTGACTTGGATACAATCAACCTACATGCATCTATTGTGGAGGGAGTATCCACTATATACCAGATGCATGGGAGGCGGACATACCTTGGGAGGATGGATTTCCTCATTCTGAAGAACAATTTGTTGTGGATGGAGACTCTAGCATTCCAGATGCACTGATGGTGCATGGTGAGATGGCATGCCCACCCACTCACTTAGAGGTACTTGCTCGAAGGACAGTAGAGCATGGACAATTTGCTCACTGTGTTGTGAAAGATCTTTCCCAACACAGGGGTGTAGATGAGCAAATAGATGAGGAGTTGGTTCTCACTCCTACTACTGCGGAGATGGTTATTTCTCCCACTGCTGAGACGGATGAGACGGAGATGGTTATTTAACTCGCTACTATTGCGGAGTTTGGTTCTAAATCCTACTGCATAGATGGTCATGTTTCTGAAAAAGTTGGATGAGCGCTACATGGTGTTGCAAGGACATGATCGAGGTGACTTCGATTGCAGGATAACTGAGTCTCTATACAGACTCCAACAGGCTACACAAGCTTGGAATAGATTTTTCAATCCACATCTGCGAGGTTTTGATTTCAGCACGCCTGGAGATGGGGCTGACACTCTCAGCGATTGGTGATTCATCACCGGTCAATGAATCACATACCAAAGAACCAGTGGACCACTTGCCATATTATTTGTTCATGCGACCAGATTTTTGTTTTGCGGTTCTTCTCCATTTGACAAACCGGCAACACCAATCATGGACTGTTGATTTTGAAATACAACCTATGGCACAATCTGTAGATGTAATGACTAAACATATGGGTTTTTAGGGACATTTGTAAAATTTTGGGACAATTTTGGTATTGTTTCCGGTTTAGTCATTAAGAGGGGGTGTTAAAATATAGAGCATTATATAGGCATGTAATGTAGTTATGTAGTTGTGATTCGGTTGGTAACTGTTCAACCAAATGTAACTACCTCTCTCATAATAAATACACCCTGCCTGAATCATTTGAGCAGTGCAGTTTGCCTTCTCTGAGTTCTTTCTTCTCTTTGCATATGCTAACACTATATCGTCCCCGTACTTTGAGGATCTATTCTCTGTAGGGTTATCATGCAAAACATCTTCTCGATTAATCCTAATGGAAATAATTCAATGATTCCTGCAATCTAGTAGCTCTCATTGGCTGACAGAAAACCACATTTAGCACTGTCATCTGTATCTGTATTTAATAGCATGCAATTTTTCATTGACTTCTTTGTACAGATACCACTACAATCCTTTACTGATCTTTCATTCTCTACTTAGGAAGGATTGATACCTTGAAAAACAACAGTGTGGTGTGATTTATTCTGTTATCTGTCCAATATCTAGAATCATACAGATATTCAACCTGCTTAATATATTCTCCAACATTGCCTAATCAAACATGAAACATTTCTGTTTGCAAGTCTTCAAGCCATAATTTTTTTATTAAATTTGTGCTAAGCTGATTATAACATCTAATATTACTAGACAACTTTGATATTCTGTTTGAAACTTTAAGTTTCAACAGCAGTTGAGAAAGCTCCACTGAGATCTTTCTCAGGTATGGGCAACATCTACAAATTCCTGCCCAGCTTGAAGCACCTGACAATTGTCTTCTACAACTATCCATCCCCTGCAGCAATTAGTGATTTCAAATCAATTAATACGTAAATTCTGGCTAACATTGCAGGTTGGTCAGTTATAGATTCTAATGCACAGTTGCTCATAGGTATTACTTATGCATAGGTTTGCTACTACCTTTCTGCAAGTTACAATCCAAACAGCTGTCAATATAGTTCTCCACTTCCAGGACATCCCTTCCAAGTTAAGCCTTTTTAATTCAATCATCAAGCCTACAGTTGTATATGGTTCAGAAGTTTTGGGACCTACTTTGGGAGCTTCTGACTGGGCCCATCTTGAGAGGGTCCAAACCCTCATGCTACAACAGATTATTCGTTGCAAGCAGACACTTCCTCAATGCATCATCCAAGATGAATTTGTCGCCCAGCTGCTATGCCTTGAGACTATCTTCAGGCTTACTTTCTACATCCACAGCTCAGATCCTTAAGGACCTCAGCTGCAGGTCGTGAGAGGTATTAAACTCTGTAGATTGTTCTTCAGAAAGGATTGCTTCACTGGCCCCCACCAAACACCAGCATTGTTGGTACTTTGAGGCTACTTCTTTCTATTGGCTTCTCCATTGATAGTCTACCCCCTCTCATGTACCCCTTAGATGCCCCCCGGGTCCTTCCCACAAAAGATGTCATCTCCAGAGCTGCCAAAGAGGACATCCACAAGCAGTAAATCCAACCCACCAGGATCTCCCCCCTTGAACTGCTCAACACCAAGCTTGCTTTTAATGCCAAGCATTTCTTACAAGTGGTGGATAGAACTATTTGTCACCGTCGCTACCTCCAGCACCACTAGTCCTATGGCTTGAGATTTCCCATTGGCGAAATGAGAGTGTGCTCTCACCAGTTACAAGTTGAAATTGATCATCACATTCTCCAATAGGACTGGATCTTCTGTCTTTGCGCCTTCCAGGAGGTGGAGAACAAGGAACATTTCATTTTCGGATGGTCCATTTACTATGAGATCCAAGGAAGATAACACAACCTCTACAAGGATTCAAGCAACACTTTGTCTACTTTCTTCAACTATCCAAACCAATGGTGCCTAGCTCTTTACCTACGCAAGGCAGTTTCTCTTCAACTCATATCCCTACAAGAGGGGTCTAAAGGCTCTAGAGCCCGCTTGTTGATCACCTCTTTTTTCCAGCCAACCCAAGTGACAGGCAGCACTGATACTTCACATATCAAAGTGGATAGATCGGTCCAGAAACACTTCTCTCAATGCACCATTACTACTAAGAGAACTTAGACCCCCCAACTTGTTCCCCCTTGGCCTCAAAGCTTTGCTCCCTCCTATCTGCATGGCTCTGCCCTCCCTTCTCCGCATCATGGATCTGCTTCTTACCTATGGTCCCCAGACCACAAGGACAAACTCATATGATGAATCTACATCAACCTTGGATGTTAGGAAAGATTCTAGAGGAAGTGTTTGGCTTTTTCCTAAGTTCTTGCAACCTAGCCCCTGGATATCCCCCAGCCAACATTGCCAAATATTTCCTAGTAGTTGATGATGGCCTCGTAGTTGACACCTCCACTTCGTGTACAGACACAGATAGTAGATGAGCTTTCCTTCTAGTCTTCATTGGCACATGCTTTAGAGGGGCTCTTGTTCGCCCTCGAAGTCTATTCATATTGATTTTGTTACCACCTATATTAGTGGCACACTACTTTATTTCTCTTATATACTTTCTGTTATTTTGCTTCTAGAATTTTCTCTTCCAAGATCTTTCTATTGCTAACGGTAACGGTTGTATCCTCAAGTCTCATTGACCTAATTTTGGTCATTTGTGGACATTAATAAAATTTCTTTCTTTCTCTCGCTCTAAGCTATTAAAAGAGTTATGCTTCAGGATTCCAATCTCAGAATTATTCAAATCTTCAACTGCCTTCTGTGCACTTTTTTATTTTTACTTTGCCTCCTCTACAACTAGCTTACAGAGATCCTCACAAAACAGCACTTTTATTTTAATTCACCATTCCTTCTAACAATTCTTGGGTCCATGAATTTAAGAGGTTTGAATTTTGGATAGCAATATGCTCTGGTTGTTGTAGCCCAGTTGAAATTTAATAACAACGAGAATGTATCATAGGTTCATTACCTAATAAATTCCACTAGAAATTATTAATAGTGTACATAAAGGTGAATAACAGCTCCAATAACAATGATGAATACATGACTTCAAATATAAGTATGACCATGTGAATATCCAGAATAGGGATCAAATTGAAATGGTTCGCAACGATGGTCCAATTGGATTGACCATGCTCTATATATAGTAGGCTGACAGTGTTATTTAGTGAGCCCAACCTTGGACTTACATATGGTACACCTTGAGCCAACATGTGGTAATTATTTATTATGCCAGGTGGAAAACCTTCTATTCCTCAAGCTATGTAGAAAGATACTTATTGCATCTTGCCAAAAACTCTACCTCTGGTGCCTAAATGCATATTGAACTTCCAATATCCTCTCCTTTTACAATAACTCAAAGCTCGTTAGCAATTTCATAGTCCCTTTGGGTAATTTGGATACAAAGGGTGAGTACTCAAAATCCCCCACCACAGAAAAACAGGCAATCATAAGTTGCCCCCCACTCTTTGGTGCAGTTTTGAAATGTATAACCACAAACATTCTCAACTGTGAGAACAGAACTTTCCCACCATCCAAAATACTTAGAATTAGGTACCTCATAGCTCAATTTAACATAATCCATCTAAAGCCAACCTCAACTATTCACAGTTGACACCCCTTTCTATCACTTAAATCCATTGTTAATGACACCAAGAAACTCCAATATAGGGCTGCAGACCACATCCCCTCCCTGTAGCCACATCTTCTGGTGACTAAATTTATATATAATATAGACATACCCTTATTTATTCACTCGCGTACCCTGACTTGTATGGCATCCCCTTCTGCATACCAGTACCTAACTATTCTTAAGTGACTCCCAAGACTTTAAAAACACCCAAAACATAACAGGGAGCTCATCAAGAAGCGGAAGGGATCCTCACAAAATTACAATCTATGTATGAAGCATGACAGGATTAAAAATTATTTCTAAATGACACAGGGTTTAGTTACATATCCCATACAATTTTGGAAGTCTCGACTAAAATACATTGCTATGCCCAGTGATAATGCTTTTGTCTTACCCTCCACCATACTTTGACATCTACAAAATCATCTAAAGCCATATTCTCCACAGCTTTCATAGATATAAGATGCTACCCGGACACAACTCCTTGAGTTGTATCATGCCCAAGTGACAACACTATTGCTTCTGTGAACCAACTCATTGCCACTCAGTCTAAGCATGAGCACCCCAAGTACATTTCTTTTTTCAAATGGCAAAAGTAGGCAATAACGCATCCATCCTTGGCAGCTTAAGGCTATGTTTCAACAGTTGTACCCTGCAACACTGGAGGATCATTGCTCCCTAAAGTCAGGAAGCCTAACTCGATCACTTGATAATGATAAATGGTTCATCAACATCTATCGCCATCCATCCATCATTTAACCTGTTTTTATTACCTATCAGTGATTCCCTGCATCTGCATAGCCTTCATCAGCAACTTCTCCACACTGTGGACTGCCATCAAATAGCAAAATTTCAAAAGTTGATAGACAATCTTGCAAATCCAACAAACCGACTTGAAGATTCATCCATTCCGAGAAAGAAAATAAACAAAAGCGGGCCTAGAATGACACACGGCGGGTTGAGATGACCACTTCTAGCGGAACATTGTAAGTTGCCATCTTGCATGTACACTTTCGTCAGACACTTTTAGGCAAATAGCAAGATTTCAAAAGTTGATCGACAATCTTGCAAATCCAACAAACTAACTTGAAGATTCATCCATTCCATGAAAGAAAATAAACAAAAACGGGCCTAGAATGACACACGGCGGGTTGAGATGGCCACTTCTAGCGGAACCTTGTAGGTTGCCATCTTCATGTACACTTTCGTCAAACACTTTTAAGCAAATGCACCATCATGGATTTTCCACCTCAATGTATTCCATATAGATATGTTAGACCATTTTGAACTGATATCAACAACACAAGCTGCAACATATAGCCGAGTTCATTATGCTCTAATGTAACTGCCAAATTTTGTACCGGAATAACATTGGTCTAATTTTAAGTATCAAGATTTGTCCATGTTACTGATCATGTACATACCAAACCGCTTATGGGTACAGTTTAGCACTGGATTCACCTTAGAGGTGTTTCCTTAATTTTTATTGTTTTAAGTTTAGAAGAAAAAACACTCACTGACTTTGAGTTATGGAAAAAAAAGCAAAAGAACACAAAAGAAACCCTAAAAGTAGTTAAAACGAAACAACATGACGACAACGAGCAATGCGATGATGAATAATAATTTTGATTTAATAATTAAAATTTATCGAAGCATTTGGCATGTTGTTAGTATTATCAGTACGTAAGCAATGTTCTTCTAGTTATTTTGTTTATCATATGCATACTATGTAGTTCATACTGGTTTATTAGGATAGATTTTTTTTTGTACTGCCTCACCAAGGGCCAAAAAATCTCTATACAGCCAATTTGACATACCCGGACGTGTACTCAAATCGAACCAGTAACTTACATCTCATTTATTAATGTTTAAAGATATAGAGCACATTTTGCAACATGGCACTTGAGCATGTGTACAGTCTCAACCTCACCTCTAGAGATGCTTTGCTTACTTATGGGTGCATAGTAGATTGTCATATGTCAAGACGACTCTATTTATTTCAGTCATAACACTAAGCTGTGGCAAAACTTACATAAAGTTTGGTGAATTGGTAGAATCCAATTCAAGCACTGGATCGTTTAGTCACTATGATAATAATAATAAACATGCATTTTGCACATCCACAAACAACTATACTCTCCTATAACCTCGAGCCAGGTCAACACAGAATGACCCTTGAATCCAACCCCTAAATCTGAACAAAAAAGTCGTGGAAATATAATCAAAAATCTGCATGTATTGATGGTAACTAGCCACAGAAGCTTATGGCAATGAAGATCCCTCTGACTTCAATGCACAAGATCTCTCGCTCACCAACTTAGGAGCTAGAGTCTATAATGTTCCTTTCAATGGAAGAAGTTTTCAAATTTGATGGAGCCTCTAACAGTAATCTCAGTAGCACAACTAGAGGATGACTCATCTCAAATGATTGCTAATACAAGAGTAGGAAATGAAGGGAAAAAATATATATTAATGTCCACAACTGGCCAAAAATAGGTATATGGGTCTCGAGAATACATCCAACTACATTAGAAAATGCCAGGGTAAAAGGACATTACGATGAAAGACTAACTAAATAAAAACAGAACTAGAGCAGTGGAAATAAACAAGGGACCTGCATCAGAGGGTGACATCCTTTCGAAGAAAAAAGGATAGGCAACATTGGTCCACTCACTAAAAGAAAGTTGATAGGGAATCGACTAAGTTTCTGTAAAGACAAAGGTATCAGCCCCAAATCTATAATATATGGGGCATCTAAAAATGAAGTGTCACTCAATCTCCATCTAATGGAGGGAACAAAGATTACATATCCAAACCCCACATGAAATATGATTATCAATCTCAACCCTCGACTGGTGCGATCAAAACATCAATTGGTCAAGGGGAAACCTCATGCCATGAGACCAATGACATTAGAGGTAATCACAACGACAAATGACACCATCCACCAGCCACAAGAAATGCTCAACATATTAGGGAAACTTGGGGTTAAGCGGCCGAGGAGAGGTCCAAGAGGTCTAGATGTACTACCTCTAAATATCCTCTCTGACAGCTTTAATGATGATGTCCTTGAACAAAAGAAGCCAACGAGGGGCATCCATGGAGTATTTGAAAGGAGGTAACTTATCAATAGAGATGTCAATAAACTGAAGGAGAAAACTAGTCTTAAACTACCAACAACACCAAATCTATTGGGGCCCAATAACACAATCCTCTATGAATAACAAAGGGCTAAAGACGGACACCTCTCCCAACTTGAAATTGAATCCCCCTGAATGTAGAAAGTAAGTTTGAAGGTAATCTTAAGGCATAGAGGCTAAGTGGAAAACTCATCCTGAACAATGAATTGAGGAATAGCCTATTTGCAAAGGATCATATGTCAAATCATGAGTGTTCGAACTCTCTCAATACAAGCCCTAACAATCGACCCCAAACCTAAGATCCACGAAAAACTGTGGGCTTCATGTTTGTATCAAAGAGGTGCGTCTTTAAAGGGACATTTGGAAGTGCATCTAAAAACATTGGCACTTTATGACAAAAAGTTAGGCATATTCCTTGCAAAAGCATGACCCACAAGCAACTTCAAACTAAAAGACGATCGGAAAAATTGGACCTCCAAATAAGTGTAGGCCCATGTGATCTCCAACTGTTCCCCTTTGTAGAGGAACTGGAGCTCGGAAAGAGAGCGTTTGGAGGTGTTGAATATCATGAGATTAGTTTTGCCAAGGTTCACCACTAGCTGACAAAGTTCTTATCAACGAACAAGGGCATCAACTTGCCTCTACTGAATTTGGTCAGAATTTATACACGATTAATTTAGAGAAACATTAACACAATAATAATATTCTATGTCCAATTAATTCATACGGGAGATATTACATATATATATATATATAGGCTTGGTCTTCTCCTATTATTTAGGAGACCTATAACTATGCAATCATTATAACTATATGAGTTGTTTCAACAACTCATAACACACTAACCTATTTACGTGGATTGTTGTAACTCACAACAACTCACTATTACATAATATAATTACTATTTAACGTGAGTAATTATCACATCACTACAAACATACAATTCACATTACATTTCCCATGTGAGTGCTAACAATGATTTCCTAAAATTCCCCCATAGTGCGAGCATGGGAGAAAAACAATTGCACTTCCATCTATAGCATACTCCCCTCTACTTGTTCATGATCTGGATGGTTTTATTTTCAAGATAGCCAACAACCTCCGGGATGGTTTTGCAAGTGGCTAACCAACAACTAAAACAAAAGATGGATTTCTAGTGGCTTACCAACAATCACAACAAGGATGGTTTTATTGGACAACCTACAAGGATGGTTTCACAGGACAATCAACAACCTAAATATCATGATGTTGCTTTATCCTTGTGCTTTTATCTTTCCACTACATTTTCACGTCAAGGGATTACATAGGAAATTTTGCTCACCTTTTATGAATCTAAACAGGAATGTTGCTTTTGTTCTTATTACAAACACACCACAGAAAACCAACTAAAATCACACAAACAATAATCGAACTACCATCAAATCTATTGTGCGGCCCCATCATTGGTGTCTGACGAGAAGACGTTGTTTGTCCTCCAACTTCTTATGCCTCCATCCTCCAATCAATGATGTTGTTAACAAGATTTGATCACGAGGTTCATTTACATGCCTAAATCGAACATCAGGTTCAACCGAAAATGCATTTGTATGGCAAAACAATATATATATTTTTACACTTTTACAAAGGGACGTTTGACACCAAACGACAATAATCATGACAATATAACAATGTTGACTCTCACGATAAATGAACTTGACAAATAACAACTTTATAAGGACGCATATTGATGAGAAACACACAAATGAAGACGATAAACTTCACATTAGGCAACTCTGATATTTACGTAAACTATTATTTTTAACTTATAATGGCAATTATTCTCAAATGACTCTTGATTTTTTACAAGGATGATATCATTTGGACTTTTAAATCACTTGAGGATTTACCAAATAAACCTAAAAAAACTTTATATTTTCACTCTATTTTTTAATAAAGCCTAAAGCTATTATTAGGATTACTCAATAATATATTGAACATACTAACATTTAAAACACTCTATAAAGTGTAACAAGATACCAAACTATACAACAAAAACGAATGCTCGGGTTTAAAAAACACACCATATGCCAAATAACTTTGAAAAAAACTACCAAACTACACCTTTTGGGCATGGCTATTGATCTGTAAACTAACACTGCCCCTGAGTTTAAATAGTTGGTCAAAGCGGATCCTTTTAAAAAACTAATCATTTTTCCAACATTAAGAATAGGAATTGATTAAAATCTGACCAAAAACTAATGTAAATGTGATCACTGAATTCAAACTCATCAATCATTTCCAATTTGCATGATCAAAAGGATCAAATATGATTTTTCGAAAATGTTGTAAAAGTGTTACAATTATACCCATTCAATTAAAAATATGATTTAAATCTGCAAATAATCAGAATAAAGAAATGTAAAACTGAACACAAACTCCAAAATTGATAACGGAGTTCACCCGTTGATCGGGTACGTCTCCGAGACTACTAAAACGCAATCCGATCCATTAAAAATCAAATTCGCAAGGACAAATGAAATCTTACAAATGTTAATGGACCTTAAAACCTGCAAGAAACGTGCTTATCAGAGCTTTGAAGAACTCTGAACTCGATCAGCAATGTCCTCCACCTTCCCGTAGCACTTGCACGATCCATTTCCCCATAAACTACATCAAAAGCAGCTGAAAATGCTTCCAAAACGATGTCAAACAAACACCAATCAAGAAATTCAAAGCTCGGGTTGATCATCTGGAAAATTTGAACATCTTTCCAATTATGTCAAACTCCTGAAAATGCCTCCTAGTGGACTATAAATGGACAAACCTGCAATCTGCCCCTTAGCCACCATTACATAGGCATTCAATAACCTTGCTTAAATAGCAAATTGGCCCTTTGTAACTACTTGCAACAAGTCGGATTGGTTTGGGGGCATAATCTTTTGCACCAAGGCAGCGGGTACAACTCCCTGGAGCGACTGTATTTGGAAAGATGTTGGCAATAATCCCACATATGTCGGGAGTCATAGTTTTAAAGGCTTAAAATAGCCTTGGACAATTTGACTAAATCGTGGCCGCAGCCACATCTGCACCTGTTTAGACATTATGGGAAGATTAGCCCCGAGAGCTCTGCGTAAGCTGTTGAGCGGCTCGGACGCATTGGCGAGTTGGTGTGTTTGTTTCGCAACAGCCCCTCCCACGAGCTCAATCGGTTGCAATGACGAGTTGGTTGAAACAACTCAGACGGTGAGCTGGCAGGTAAGTGGTGACAATGGCGAGTTGGTTGGGATAACTCGCGAAATACTCCAAAATCTATCCTGCCACGTGTCAGTACCACAAGAAACAAAATAATGTGGCATAAAACTATAGTGTAATTGGAAAAATGAAAATCACACTAATATATCCTGGCGGCCAGGTCCCCTCGCTGTTGAAAACCAAACTTTTGCACATTTGTCGAAGACCGGAGAGTTAGACCAAACACGTTCAAGATCACATATTGCCTCGATCAACTTCGAATTACGCAAATAGACTCTATGCACAAGCCAAGGTATTGTAGACATGTGCTTCCCTATTGACCCAATTTGACCATGAACTTTGACCAATGGTATCGAGAGCATACAGTGTCCGATTCAAGCATTCCAATAGGCGTTGGAAAGCTATCGGAGTGCTCTTTCGTACTGTAATGGTTTAGGGAGAATTAAGGAACTTCTGACCACCCAGAATGTCCTCCGGATCAGTTATAAACAGCAAAGAGGCACGGCTTTGACACTAGAGGTCAAACAGCTGGAAATAATTTGATGGAACTCCTGAAGTTGCAGCTTGAGCGCCGTTCAGTGCTCCACATGGACTGAGTACATAGACAGCCAGAGGGGTGACAATAAGTCTCTGTTAAGACTTTGGCATGAGAAAATAATGCCCAAATCCAGAATAGACGCCACTAAAAGATCAAGAATCGCCTACAAAATTTGGACGCTAATATATACCACACGTAGCAGGGGCATGCAAAGATTTTCCTGGATGCAGGTCATATCTGCGCCAAAACTGATCTCACCTTGCCGAGATCAGACTGTCCAATGCACATAATTTTATCTGATAGGTTCTACAGCATCTCCGAATAGTTGAATGCACACCATAAGCAATTTGCGCGCTACACACGGTCTTTACATCACACGAGTTTGACAATAATAATATCTCAAATTAGTTTACAACATAATCTTGTGGACCAGAATTTGCTGCTCGACGGTCTGACAAACAAAATCACATGAACTCGTACATGGATCAATAGGTGATGGCTAAGCTTGAGTTAATCAAGATAATTGGTTTGGAGACCTTAGAAATACGTTAATCAATCTAAAATAATTCTTAAACTTCGCTGAATTGCTCTCAAAGGGCTGTATGGGTTGAATTTCTTTAAGCGACACTCATTTTGGACTAATCTCACTCTAATACCAAATGATAAATTTGGTCACAGTTTCTGCAAGATTAATTTCAAGAAATATCAACACAGTAATAATACTACATGTCCAATTAATTCATACAGGACATATTACATATATATATAAGCCTGGTCTTCTCCCATTATTTAGGAGGCCTATAACTATGCAATCATAACAACTATATGAGTTGTTTCAACAACTCATAACACACTAACCTATTTACGTGGGTTGATGTAACTCACAACTCACTTACTATTACGTAATATAATTACTATTTAACGTGAGTAATTATCACACTAGCAATCGCATGTGTTTCATGAGATGTGAACGCCGAACGGTATATGTTATTTGATTTAGAGGTACAGTTATTATTGATCCACTTAATCTGAAGGTTGATAAGGGGACATTTCAAACTTTAGTATTTCAGATTCGTACATGATCCCCTACTATAATATAGCCACTAATTTCAACAGTTACATTGAATTTTATAGTTGATGTACTTCCATGAAAAGAAGCCATCAACTACTAAAAGATTGCTGTCCTTCTCTATAAGTACCAAACTTATTTCATTAATCATCCTTTGATAGATGTGTGGTACAACTAAATACATGCATTGGAGGAGTAGAACCTTAGTATCATCAATATTACATTGAATTGTAACCAATGTAGCTACACTTAATTATGTATACATATTTGTACCCATTTCAAGTTGCATATTGTTGGCTAAGATTTTCTATCATCAGCATTGGGAAACCTAGGCATTTCATCAGATCAAAGATAACTACTTGTCATTTGGGAAATATGAGGCTTCAATCAGTTCTCAAGTGAATGGTCAATAGGAATGTGTTACATTATAACTATCAAACTTCAATTTTACTTAAATGACCAAAAAAGATAACAAGTTACATGAACCAAATACTATTAAGTTCTGCAACAAGTAAGCAGCTGTGCTAGAACAGGAAGTATTTTATAGAAGAAGGAGTTCCAAGGAAATACATGACAAACCACAAATGGCACCACAATAAGATGTGCATCCCAATTAGTAGATAGTAGTCTAATTGCTTGCGCATAGAAGAAACTTTCATTTTTGAACACCAAGTGTTACTACATAAGTGCACTCTATTTCTGAGTATCTTTCGAATAAGCACAAAGTTCTATCAAATCCTTCATGATTCAGTAGCAAGAAACTGGTAAGGTACACTGGAGACTACATGAATGGTGTCCGGATTAATTCTACATCCTTTAATTGAGGTTCCTTTGCTCCACAGTTGCTATAGGGGTTCATACAAAGTCCTTAGAACACATGTTGTCTCTCTTAAAATTCTAATCAATCATTAAGTGGATAATTTTCTTCTATTAACATCCTAGAATGTAGAGGGTATAAGTTAGAAGTGGATGTGAACGCTTTGGAGTCCTAAAAATGTGCACATGGAATAAGTCCATGAAAGCAGGCTACTCAATACTTGACAAGAACAAATACAGGTTAATTCCTCTGTTGCGTGACGTGTATGGTTATGCTAACATAGAAAATAGAAGCTTCTATTTTGCACGTCAAACCACCTATATCCACATCAGACTACACAAGTAATCGGCAGTTTAAACTCGAATCACCTCTAAGTTGAATAAGGAAGATAATTTGATTCACAATTGCTTTGTCGCGGAAAAATAAGTGGTTTGCATGCAAAGCAGACTATGTCGAGACCGTAAGTAATATAAGAAAATTGTTATATGCCACTTTGATGAATTATTCATGCGGTCATATCTTATGCAAATGATATCCAAACCCTTGATCTACGAAACAACTTCCTACGCATCACCACCTTGGATCTGTAAGCTTCATTAAGGATCTTCAAACAAGCTTTGTCAGTTCACTACCCTTGGAAATTATGTCATTAGCAAGCACGACTTTCTTCGCATTGTCTTCTCTCTTTTCACCATCATGTTGTTGTCTTCTAGTCATATCGATATCTTCACTATGTTCTACATATCTGTGCTTCGCAATATAATGGTTGCTCGCTCGATCAAGCTCCAAGATCCTTATGTTTAATTCATTCCACTGCTACAATGCTAAATTGCTGCGATGCTAACTCCAAAAGACACATACGTGAATAAAATTCAAGACGGCTTCAATCTGTGTCAAGCCATTAAAGTAGCAAATCACAAATCATCCTCCCAAAGGTTGGTAGCAACGCACTGCCTTCTACAAGTGTCAAGGCATTCCAAACAAGAGGAGGAAAACGGGGTACGTGGTCAGAACATGACACAGACCTATGAGATCTTTATCTCAGCTTTGCAAATGGATTTGCATTGATAAGCATCTGAATATGGATAAATTTCTTCTTCATGGATGACAAGCCTAGTTTTGGCAACTGGGCTCATGGATCCGATAAGATAGAAGCAAATAATCTGTCTCACTTGCTTTTATATATGCACACATGAGTGAAATACATGCTCAAGAATTGTCTATATATTTACCAGAACTTCGGGATAAGCCTGATCCGAATAAGTCTCTTTCACTGCTAATGTAAATTTTCAGAAGTGTAAACCCATGACTTTGTGCTTTCTTTTCGAAATTCTTCGCCAGTAGCTTTAAAGTCAACTTTGTCATTAACAAATCTTAGTCTGCACAAAGGAAACTTGATGTGCAATTCTATCCAATACTAAATAAATATCCTGGGTGCCAATTCTTAAGACTAAACCCTGCGCGATCATGCTGCAAAATAGATACACCCTTGGACATTCAGATAAATAGCTCGATGTTCCTTTGTAAAGCGCGTACTTAATGGACAAAATTCCTGTTCTGTGTTATTCAAAATAAAAGTGGCCACCGAAGCATGGATAAATAATCCGATTGTATGTTGTCAAAATCTACAATAATTGTGCTCTCTACAATACTTGAAGCCTGCTATGAATCCATAGATCATGGTGTTCAATTTACACTGTAAATGATAAATTGCAATCCTGTTGCAATTACCACTTTGAAGGAGGTTGGAAGGTGAAAGGTCTGCTTGAAACTTCGGTTATCCAGACAAAGATTGAACCTCCTTCAGCCAGTTTGTAAGCTTAAGTATCTCTTGTTTCCATCCTTGTGTGATAAAAGAAGAAATTGGGCAGAGAAAACTTTTCTTAGCAAGCAAATTCTTGAGCCACGTGAATTCAATAATTCGACCCATTTTGGCTGCCCATCCTTATGTAACCTAGGGGCAATTCTATAACCCCTTCATAATTGCCCTAACTGCACATTAACCAAGCGTACATCTGAATTAATTAAAAGATCATGTCTCTATCTTTGTTAAAAATAGCATGTTTAATGAATCGGTCTATGTTAATAAACACTCATTAATTGCCATATGTATAATCGTCATATTCACTTCACTTGGGAACCTTGTGGACAGATGTAGCTTCTGACAATAGCCACTCAAAATAGGAAGCTATGTGTATAATCATTTAAATAACTTTAAAAAGTATTAATTCCTTCTCAAAAGGGGCTGGCCATTAATGGCCGATAAATTAAGTCCTATTTGCCTTTTAGCATTCATATTTCCAATTAGATATTATTCCGCTATCAGTCACCATTGTTTTCCATAAGCCTACGGTGCCAAATGACATGAGCGAGGTGAATAAATATTAACAGAATGCGATTTCACAATGCAATTTATTATTGCAGCCCAAGGTGGGTTCGCCTCTTTTGCAAGATAGAATTGCTATTTTTAATGAATTTCATGACAATGGGATTTTTAACAATCCCAGCCCTTGTGAAATACACAAATGATCCACTTCCTGGATCTGACCTGTCTACAACTGTCAAATTTACCCTGCAAGGCAATGGGATTTTAATCTTCCGTAATTGTCAGGTTAAAAAATCACTGTTGCTAAAAATTTACGTCATGGGAATTTTTAACCTGCAGTCGGGAATAACCATGCCTGTCATTTGTCCCACTGCAGCCTTAAGTAGGAATTTTATAAGCACGGGAAACGTCTTGACGGCCGTCGTAACCGTACAAATTTTAAACCGCTGGAGAAACGTCTGGAGGTCCTTTATTCTTTGCCTTCAGAATAATGCAACGATTATAACGACCTTAGCTTTTCCCTAAATAATAACACATTCGTCCGCAGGGAAAGGTTTATTAAACTAGCAATCACATGTGTTTCATGAGATGTGAACCTCCGGGCAACGTGCGTATATGTTATTTGATTTAGAGGTACCCAGTTATTATTGATCCACTTAATCTGAAGGTTGTTTCTACATTTCAAACTTGTTATAAATTCGTACATGATTACTTGGGATAAAATCGTTTTTGATAGTTAATAACAATTTTATAGTTGATGTTGTTAGTTGTACATACGGTTGTTCAGTTGGTGTTTTGTTGGAGAAACATTTATTATACAATTGATAATGTGTGTGATTGATAGTTGTAGTGTAGGACTTTAGTTGAAACATTACATTGTATTGTTGTATGTGTACATTTAATTATGTTACAGATAGTTCAGTACAGATTTTAAAGTTGCATACCATATTTGGAAACATAAAATAAATGAAGGTATACGTACACATAATGAGACATGTATATATTTACAGTATTTATATCATGAGTGGTTGCCTTTAGTGGGCAAATTTAATTTCAATAAACATGATTACATTTGATACCCCTTGAACGTCTGTGCCGCTTTGGATAGAAGAACTGTTGAGTATAGTAGTAGCGGAGGTGCTATGAAAATAGAGGGTAGTATTTACGATGGGTTGAGTGATAGTAGTCTTGCTTCCTCCTTTCTTCTTGCTCCGAGTGCTGGTACGTGCGCCATATTTGAGTATCTCTCGAATGAAAAAGCAGGTGAAATGCGTAAGATTTGCAAGCGAGGGAACTCTGGAGAAAGCTGTGAATGTCAGACCCTGCCTTTCAGTGGTTCCAATGTCGACGGTTGCTCTGTGCAAAGTAAGTCCTTGCGACTTGTGGATAGTTAATCCCCAGGCCATTTTAATCGGCAACTGTCTTCGATTCCCTCTGGAAATAGGGGGTATGGGAATATGTAACGGGTTGGAGGGATCCCAACATGGGCCGTTGTATCTATCAAATTTTACAACAACAAATAAAGGTAATGCTGGTGGTTGCATTGATGCGTCGTAGACAATGTCGGTGATTGTTCCTGTGGCACCATTCACGAGGCCTGCATCAACCCATAGATTTGCAATAAGCATGATTTTTTGTTGTTTGCACAATAGAACTTTGTGTTCCAACTGATCATCATCAGGATTTCCTGGTCCAGTCCGCCTGTTACTTTCAGCAATGGATTGGGCGATCGGAACGTTCAATGCCTTCAACATCTGTAGGTTGTGGGAGGCCACTTGATCATTTTTTGCAAACAAATGTGGTGCATCCTTAAAAATGTTGAGCTCCTGCTGAGTTAGGTGTGTGTCTGTGCGAGACATTAGGAGTTCCCAATCCTCAATTAGAGGGGTTGAATCTCGCATGTGGAGCAGTAAATTCCGGAATGAAACCTGTGCATTGGTTGTTCCTTGTTGCCAAAATATTGTTTGCAATGTAATGGAAGAATGAAATCCCTTCCAAAGGGTTGCTCCGTAGGAATTACTTGCGTAAAGAGGACTGTCCAAAACCGGCGGTAATTACCCGAGGTCACCGAGGAGGATGACTGATCTGTTCCCAAATTCAGATGTTCTTGAGTGTGGGAAAGCTTCACGGAGCCTACTGTCAATTTTGCTTAGCAAATTTGGCCTGATGAAACTCATTTCATCAATAAGAACATATTCTATATGTTTCAGCGACTCTTGAAAAGACGATAATGCACTACCTTCAAGGGGTTTCAGTTCTTTGATTGGAATACGCATGGCTGCGTGGATTGTGGATGCAGAGATGTTGAATGCTGAAACACTGGTAGGGGCGAGCACAAGTAGAGGTGAGGGAGATATGGTTGATGCTGTGAATGAATTCCTAGATTTTATTTATCAGAAATGATTTTCCTGTGCCAGTCGTTCCTTGAATTATCAATCTTAGTGGAGGTAGAAGGGATTTGTTTGCTGAATGGTGTAGTATGGTATCAAGAGCTATTTGTTGTTCTGGAGACAAAGGAAGTGTGGAAGATGGTGGTGTGGCATGTATGTTGTTGTTAATTGTGTCTGCCTTCTCTCTCTCGATGAATGATGAACCAGTTATCTGCAAATCATGGGGAACGTCGTGTATGGTCCAATTATTGTGTATATCGAAATCTCGTTTCCCCAACATTTCAAGACTGTCTAGACCCGTGTTGTTTCTGGGGCGAAGTTGTGCAAAGACCTGCCATTCTTGTAATGGTTCTTGTTGAATACTGCATTTGGGCTCTGAGTCAGAACTAACATCTGTAGCAAGTCCTGTGTCTGTGGTAGTGCGTAGAACATGCCACGGTCTGTAGTTGTGCTTGTACATGTCCCAAGTGCCATTGATGTCATGTGGGGTTGAGCCAAATTCAGACGCAATATTTCTAAAAGGCTTGTATAATAGGAGTTCTGACCAACAGAAAAGGTCATATGACATTGATTCTTGAGCAGGGACATCCAAAAATCTCGGGTGGACCCGAACAATTGCTTGTATCGGTCACTTTTTCCATTTATCACCTTTACGGTGCTTGTTGTAGCTCCAATCTCGAGCAACTTGAATAAGTGGTAGGTGTTCCATGGTTGTTGGACGAACTTTATATGCATCCAAGAAAGCGGTTGTTTGTTGTGCATCGAGCGTCACTTTCAACGACACGTCTCAGAATATTTTTTCCAACATTTAATTATACGAATGGACGGTTGTACATAACAAGTGGCATTTTTTTGCAGCATGTGGCATGTTTCTTGTGCGCTTATGTCATGTTCAACAACGCTTTCTGTGAGCATTTTACGGATCGCGATATGTGCTGGAGAATCTGCGTCTGCATCTCTTGAAAATCTGGATAGCATTTGGTGATATGTTTCTGAACGTTGCTCAGCTTTCGAAGCATATTTTGCAATATACTTAAGAATGGCATGGTGGGAAAGTACCGGTTGGAAATCGACATTTTCTCTCCATATGTATATCATTGTTCGATTGTGGATGTTCAATCTGTCATCGTTTCTGGAAGGGAGGTACTTTATTTTCCCATCACCTTCAATGTGCAAGGAAGAAGTAGGTTGTGTGGCCTAAGAAGCGTTATACCTGCACTGCAGCTATGATTGCTTTCTACGTAGACATGTCTGCTCTGAACATTTAGTGTGGCACTGAAATCGATTAAGCAGTTCTTCAAGGTCTGCATGCGGGGAGGTGGATAGAATTTGTGTTGTATCTAGCAAGCAAGGGTCATCTAGGAGTGACCTGCGAATGAAATCCAAGCGGTTGCAAGCCAGGAGGGGGTTCCAGGTAGACACAAACTTATCAAAGTATTGTTTTGTTTCCTCAATAACTGTTGTGTCCTCCCAGTCCAGTTCATCTACCTTTGGTGCATTCTTGAGCCACAATAAACCGTGGACATGTGCAGAGCCTCTATGTTGCCATTCATACCTGCGAGACGAGGGAACATAAATATTAGATATGTAGTTTGGGAAAAACTTTGAAATAAGTAGATTTGATTACCTGTACCAAAAGTCTACTGCTCCAAGTTCCTTCTGCAATATTTCTTCCCGAAATATTGTGAATCTGTGATGCAGGTATGTTGATACTCGATGAGGGTTAGAGACAATGTTAAGTGTTCTCCAATGTTGTGCAGCTCGAGGATCTGTTGGGCATTCACCAGACATAATATTGTGGAGATCTGGCCATTTAGTGTCTGCAGCACTTAGAGTGAAGAATAAGGTTGGTGTCCCTAATTGTTCCACCATATCTGTTATCTTCCTCACTTCAAGCCTATATACTATCAGGCATTGATAGCTATATAATATGTTTAATCCAACTGATGTGCATATATTTCCTGAGACTTCATCTTTGATGAAACAGATGAACAAACATATGGTGTGCCTTGTGTATGTTTCCACAAGTAGATTCTTTCCAAAAAGTTTTCCACTTCCCTAATATGAATAGACGCCCCCTCAATATTTAAATGAATCCCAGCCGACCTGGCACTTAGTTTGTTCAAGGCGTTGCTTTATAAAACAACTGATATCCTTCTATTATCTAACATAAAAAATAAAAAAAAGGATCAACATTCATCCTGTATTTTTTATCCGGGCGTTAGCAATTAAGGATTCTGGCAGTGGTAGACAATCAGCAAGGATGTTTCAATTCTATTCTTTGCTACAGTATTTCATCCAACGTAGGTGTAACAGAGAAACACTGTGAATTCTGGGAAGCAGTCTACAAACCTACGAAAAATCAATGGGTGGGCAGACATGGCCTACTATTCCAAAAACTGCAGAGATAATCCCATCTATACAACCATGCATGATATAATTTATGACGAGCTGAGAAATGCCGAGCGATGGAGACTCACAATTTCCTGTACAATGTGGTTAATGAACCCAGATAAAAAGAAGGCTTGCCTACGTACAAAGAGAATTGTCTAGACTAGTAGATCACTGGTAGATATTTAAAAACAATTACATTAACTGCATGTACAAATGGGTAATGATAATTTAGAGAATTGAAGATTTAACCGCCCCGTAAATACATTATTATATATTTTAGTGTAGATTGCATGTGTGATCTTTATAGATTAGTGGAAGTCTCAAAGTTTAAACAATATATTTTTTTAGGAAATAAAAACATATAATATGGATTATGCAGGCCTAAATCTTTAAAAAAAAATCATTATCGCAACCCTGGGGCCAGATGTGGGGTGAGTAAGTTTCGAATTGTGATGAGCATTTTTTGGAAGCCAAAACCAGTGCTGCTTAATATGTTCTTCGTCTACTCTCGTCGTCGTCGAAGCCAAAAGAGAAGAGGATGCGACGCCCCTCTGATATGATTCGCCTCCTTCTCGAATGGAGGCGTAGTTTACCTTAACTTCGTTTAAAAACTATCTAAAAATAGATGCGATGCCGTAGAATAATTATGATATTTTGTTCAGCGTCAATCATTGTGCTATCAGGAAATTTCGCCTCATAGCATAGGAAGGGCTGCACATGGAAAAGTGCAAATGAGAAACTCATGACAGAGAATAATAATTGAACTAAACAAAATCTGAATTTTGCAATCAAGGTTCAAAGAATACCATTAAAAGTGCCGGAATCATCTTTCCAGAAACCATCTACCATGAAGAGACGCTGATGCACAATGGCATGGAAAAAATCCATATAACCGGCCCTATCCGGAATGGTTAGAGGCCAGAAATTTTCTAACAGAAAATGGGTGGGCAGACATGGCCTACTATTCCAAAAACTGCAGAGATAATCCCATCTATACAACCATGCATGATATAATTTATGACGAGCTTGAGAAATGCCGAAGCGATGGAGACTCACAATTTTCCTGTACAATGTGGTTAATGAACCCAGATAAAAAAGAAGGCTTTGCCTACGTACAAAGAAATTGTCTAGACTTAAGCTCACTGGTAGATATTTAAAACAATTAAATTAACTACATGTACAAATGGGTAATTGATAATTTAGAGAATTGAAGATTTAACCGCCCGTAAATACATTATTATATATTTTAGTGTAGATTGCATGTTGTGATCTTTATATATTATGGAAGTCTCAAAAGTTTAAACAATATATTTTTTTAGGAAATAAAAACATATAATATGGATTATGCAGGCCTAAATCTTTAAAAATCAATTATCGCAACCCTGGGCCAGATGTGGGTGAGTAAGTTTCGCATGTGATGAGCATTTTTTGGAAGCCAAAACCATTGCTGCTTACTACTGTTCTTCGTCTCCTCCTCGTCGTCGTCGAAGCCAAAAGGAGATGCGACGCCCTCTGATATGATCTCCTCCTTCTCGAATGGCCAGGCGTCAGTTTACCTTTAACTTCGGGTAAAACTAATCTAAAATAGATGCTGCCGTAGATAAATTATGATATTTTGTTCAGCGTCAATCATTTGCTATCAGGAAATTTCGCCTCATAGCTATAGGAAGGCTGCACATGGAAAAGTGCAAATGAGAAACTCATGACATGAGAATAATAATTGGCATCTAACAAAAATCTGAATTTTGGCAAGGTTCAAAGACATACCATAAAAGTGCTGTAATCATATCTTTCCAGCAAACCATCTACCATGACGAGCACGCTGTGCACCAATTGCAGATGTTGCACTATCAAAACGCAAGTATACATGACCCGCACTATAACCTGCAACAAGAGAAATAGCTCGCACAGGACCACAACCTAAATCTTCCTCACCACTAATTCCTGCTCACCCGATAAATCGATCACAGGAATATCGCGATCAGGATCAGGAGCGATTGTATTGTTGCAGGTGGAGGCTGGCAGAAGCCAATTTGACATTATTGAGAGATCTACAAATCCTACGACAAATCCATGGAAAAAAATCCATATAACCGGGCGGAATCTAAAAAACAGCAGTTAAAAATAAGATTTTAAAAATAGAAACTCAAAAATTGCATGCAAAGTAAAAACGACATGCAAACAGCTGTCAAATTAAATCCCGTTTGAAAAACGTCTAAAAGGCTGTCAAATTTAAGACAGTCATAGAAACGTCCGCAGGTCCTCTACCATAGGGGGAACGCCTTCGGCGTAATCACTACAAACATACAATTCACATGACATTTCCCATGTGAGTGCTAACAATGATTTCCTAACAGCCTCTATAAAAAATAGGAAGTGTAGTAGAGGAGAACATCATTGACAAAAAGAGGCATGGCTATCGCTACATCATGTAAAATAGAACCATCGTCTCCATGGGTATGTTGTTGAAGAAAACCCTGCAACTCATCAATGTAAACATTGAAGAGGCTTGGTGAGAGGGGGCATCACTACTTGACCCTGATGCTAAAAAAACTGTGAGAAATACGAAACTGCCCGACAACTGTCTCATAGAGAGTCTAAGTGGCAGCAATGAGAGGCTGGAAAGCCAACATCATGCAACTTCTCAAAAAGAAGATGCCTCAAAACCAAGTCAAAGGACTTCCAGAAGTCTACAAAACACCAAAAAACTTTGGGAGACCAATGACAAGCATCCTCATTAATAGCACGGATTGTACAGATGTGATCAGCAGTTAAGTATTCTCTGCTAAAGTCAGTTTGAACCCCTACTTTAAGATTACGTCTTTCCAAGTGTTCTAAAACCTGCATGTCTAACACTATGCCATAAAGATTGGCAAACATATGCCCAATCACAACAGTCATCTAGTTGCTAGGGTTGGAGCTATCTCTGGACTTATGAATGCAATGGATTATGTGTTGGAACCAAAAACAAGGAAAACCCAAGCAAACAACCTCATCAAAGAGCTTTTCCAATGCAGATGCAACAGAATCCACACCATATTTGAGGAACTCGTCCTAGAGGACCTTAAAATCTGCTAATTTGCTGATACACAACTTCTGAATAGCCCTCCAGACTGTACCTGCAGAGAAATCAGAAAACAGTAGGTGGTGGTAGTGGAGTGGAGACAATGATGACAGCCTAGTATAGCTGTAAACTTTAAAAAGAACTAGCATAGTAAACCCATGCATGCGAGTCCATGTCAGAAGCGAGGGTTTTCCTAGCGAAGAGAGTGCATCAAAAGGTCTTAGGGGAATGGTGAAGGGCAGCAAGGAAAGCAAATCATCTTGATGTAAGAAACTCATGTTTCTTTTGTCAAAGAAGACAATAATAATCTTTATAGATAGAGGGCATGGAGGGAGGATCGTGGGCCAGGGCAGAACAAAGTCTCTAATGCATGGATATACAATTGTCATTATACCAATAGTTCATAGGGCAGGATCCATGGGAACAAGGCAATCTAGAGCAACGCAGAGTGTCAACCCAACAAAGGACTCGAGCATTTCAGAGGATTAGAGGTGCAAAAGTTAGTTGTTGTGCTCCTCATTTGTCACTGATTTAGTCCAAGGTGATTGAGGTAACAAACATCTTCAATTTCTATTTGGAAAATTCCAAGATGGATCAACCTAGAGGCCCCTATTTTGGATTTATTGCATAGTTTCACCCACCGAAGGGTTACGTATTGATTGACAACTCTATCACCTTCTCCACAAATTCCCTGTTTATTGTCATATATGACCTAAAGATGGTTGCATCACTGAGTTAAGCTTGAAAAGAACTCCACTTTATGTCCAAGATATCGCAATTTTTAATTTCCTTTTCCAAGCAAGAAGAAAAACTGCCATGTGACAGTCAAGTGGCATCAAATTTTAGGTATACCACCAGCACCCAGGCATAAAGAGAATCAAATTCTTTCAAGGGACATAAATTCATTAGTTTCACTTGAATTTCAAGCAGAGACAACATTTGGCCTGTCAGGGTTTTCAACTAAAAGTTTAGCCCTCAAGCAAACAAAAGAATTGTGGTAAGAATCCAAAACCATTGGTACTTCAATCAGTACAATTGGAGTAAAGATTAGAATAATGAGCTCATTAAGTTCTCAATTTTCTCAATACTCTCAACCTATTAATGTTTTTGCAAAATCATAACATCAAATTTCAGCTATAATACAGATTTTGTTATAGTATGTCTCTAGGCATCTATAATTGCCAAAAAGAAACACACACACACATACACACACAGAAACACATAAATATACACAAATTAGCAAAGTAGGAATGCGGCTCAAGGAGATTTAAGGGTACAATTGATCTCCGTGATTTGAAAATGTGGTCTTGTTACTCATATGTCCTTTGAAAAGGTTTTCTTATATTCTGCCTCACAACACAATTCATACTTTACATTTCCTCTTACATTTGATGTTTCCAAATGTTGTTTTATTAGAGAAGACTCTTGTGAGGCTAGGATGGTAGATACCAGTAACTCAGTGAACATGAGATAAAAATGCGGTCCTGTTACTCCTATGTCCTTTGAAAAGGTCTTCTTATATTTTTAATTTTACCTCACAACACAATACATACTTTAAGTTTCCTCTTACATTAATGTTTCCAAATGCTGTTCTATGAGAAAAAACTCTTTTGAGGCTAGGATGGTAGATACCAGTAACTCAGTGAACATAAGATGACAAATGCTGTTTACATTCTGATATATACCAGCAAATCACTCATCGGGATGGTAGAAAGTCCATTTTTAAATTTCAGATCCACTCCCCTACAGTTACTCTAGTACAAAGAAAATTAAAATATTTTAGAGATGAAGGTTCCAAAAAGATCTTATTGAATCTTGCCTGCTAACATCTCCAGTTCGTAATCTGTATGATGCAAGTACATGCTCTGGTACAAGTGGTCCACTCCATACTTTGCGACCTTGTGTTAACGAAGAGTTGCCATTATCAAGAAGCTTCAGCTTTCTCTCATCATTCTTAAATTTCTCGACATTGCCTTTCTGGACATGCATATCCTGTGTTCTACCAAGTTCAGACTTGGGATATTGGTAATCCTTCCATGTTGGGCTGTCACACTGAATGTCGTCCTCAAAGAAATCAAATTGCCCTCTGCAACATTTACATTGGTACAACCATTTTATTCCAGTTATACTTTGCAAATTAGCCACTACTCTACCAAAGTTCATAAGCCATCAAGTTCTCTAATTTTAAAGCCATTTTCATTTATATCCTCTGCCCACAAAATAAGGCACCTAATGTGGTCTTTAAATAATGCCTGCAAATGCATATTAAAATGTGTATAAATCAAAATCGTGGATATTAACAGTTAAAAGCTCAACAAACAAACGGTATCTAGATATTATTTATCCAGAGGAAAACCCAAAAATCCGACCATTGACACAGATTAAAACCATTGTGTCATATTATCCTAAAAATAAAATAACAAAGATAAATGTAGAGCCTGAAAAAAGTTGCTGCTTTCCATACTTGAGACCATTTAGATACTGAAGTGGCAAAGGGGGTGTCAGAGGCGCTGGCGGAATGCGCATCACAAGGTCCCCATCCTGTATACTCCAGAGTGTTATAAAAAAAAATTGAGTCATCCATATTGTCACTATTCATAAAATTAAATGATAATCTGTGCTCATTCAAAAAAGTATTTATCGAGTCTTGAGAAAAAAACCACTCTTCTGCAAAAGTGTTTTCACGTTGCCTTCTGCTCCAAAACTATTATCTCATTGATTTTCATAAACAAACCCCTTTACCTTTGCAGTAGCCTGATCTCTAAGAGACTGAGTGACCGCATGAGACTGGAAATATGATGAGGTATCAATTGGGTCCTTATTTCCCTTTGTAATAATTTGAGGCTCTGTCTCATCTTTTGTGGCAAGAAGTTCGTCATCATCTTTAATCTATAAACAATACAGGCAAAGGAATTAGAGCAAGGTATTGGCATGGGCAAGAAAGTGGCATAAGCTATCTAATTGCTAACTTTATTCATCAATAATATGAAAGAAGCATGCATTATTCCACAAGAGTTCCAACTCAGTCATCAGGAGGAGGATTATATATTCCATACCAAAGCAGCTTGAGCTTTCAAGACCTCTAGGTCGAAGTTCCAGGCACTGATTCCTCGCTTGTACTCATTCTAAATTCATTTCAAAAAAATTAAAATTTAGTAAGTTGGAATTTTCCTAAATCTTTAAGCTAACTCTACATCTGGTCCTCTCCAATCTCATATTTGCATTTTATGCATGAACAAATGCCTTTATACAAGTTCTTTTCAATTACTTTCCACTGAATTCTCATTTTCAAAATTTTGATCAATTTTCAGAGTAGATGGTACAAAACTTGAAATATGCATATAGTATACTTCTACTGTAAGCAAAACACAGATAGGGCACAGCACAAGAAGTAAAATAAACATGAAATTTGTATAACACAGTCACAGAGCACGACAAAACATGAAAGTCCTCCACATCAACAACAAATGAAAATCTAAGCTACCAGGAAACAGGTGCAATCAGAAGCAGAATCAAACATGTTCAGGTTGGTATTTATTATTTATACTATTTAATATTTATAAACCACTAAGACAGTGGAACTGGGAGGCGCATCTACAAACACTTGGGATTTGCCTCTGGTATGGAAGGCAGGTTTGGGGGCAGCAGGGGATTCTGCAAACATCTCCCAAGCCTCCAGATGTTTTTAGGATACATCAAGAGAGGACTCCCATATCCTCCACAAGAAAAAAAAATGTTCACCATGGCAGCACTGTTTAAAAGAATATTATTGGCATCTTTCAGGTGTTTCTAGCAGCAGGTGTCAAAAGAATTAAATTTTTAATGTTTTAGCAGCTGTTACAGGGTTTTAAATTTGCATTCCAGGCTTCCATAAAAAAGATTTGAGACTTGAGGTACTGTGTCCACTGTCCAGATATTTGCAGCTTCAAAGGGCTTTATAAAGCAGATTGTTTTTAATTTGTTACCCAATTGATTTTGAGATTTCTGAGTTTCTAAAATCAGAGGGCCACAGATTTAGTGAAAAAGCTCTGTATCTGAGAATGTCTGGGGGAGGTGAAGATGCCCTCTACCCTCTGTGGAACTATTGTGTGCAAGAAAGGGCACCCAGGGGGCATGGGAATGGCACCTGTGATTTGCAAAATGTGTGGAAAACAATATAATGACTGATGTGAGGGTGAAGGCCCATTTGAAAAAAACAAGCAGGCAAAGCAGTGGAAGCTTGCATTGGTGATGACGAACAGACAATGCAAGTTCTGACGAAGCAAAATAAAGCTGAAAGAAAACTATGCCCATTTAGTTCCCATTCTTCAGGTGGTCCTTCAAATCCGGTTGGAAACCAAAAATCATAGATATCAGAAACCAGAGTTGATATGACCTCCTTTACAAGAGGTATGACTCCAATAAATTTGGAGAAAATCTCTTGCAACAGACAAGGCAAAAGCCCCTTTGCTGACATATTGGCTGTCAAAGGTACAAAAGGTGTCTTTTGCTATAGAAAGATTTCTTTATACGAACACGATTCCATTCATTGAGACTCATTAGCCTTATTACAGACAGATGGTGCCATTAATGACGGACCTGTTAGGCATAAACCATCTGCATCGGAGAAATTTATTACTGTTATAACTTATGGCTAATATGGAGAGAGCATGAGATAGCCATGCCACCAATCAAGGTCACATTATCAACTCATGGGTACAATCTTGTCACAAGCAGTTGGACTATAAATGTAATAGCTTATTTCCAAACACAAAGGTGGCTTCTACAGCATGGTTCCTGTAGGGACCAAATACCCCATATCATTGATGCATAGGAGAATCTAATGGTGTCAAAATAATTGCAGTGGTGTCAAAATAATTGCAGGATAAAGAGCATATGTTTTGAACCCAATGGGCATATGCATTGAACAATGCACTAAAGGACCTAAGCAAATTTCTTTGGATTACAAAGTGATTGAAAATGGTGAGATATTTAGAGGTTATTATACAATCATCACCAATCACGAGTCATTTATTGTTAACTTTCCGAGGTAGAATTGCTTAAACCTGCTAATGCGTGCTTTGCCCCTTTTAATTTTCTTCGGCATCTTTATCTGTTCAAGTGAGCATTATGTGCAACCATAGTTATTGACATGAGGGGCTTGGAGGCAATCTTCATCTAAGACTAAAGTTGAGATGAGACGATTCATTTCATTGATTTTATTTGTGGATGATACACTTTTGCAGATACAAAGAGCCCATGCATGGGCAAGAAGTATGAAGACATAGACTCTATGTGAAAAAATCAAATCAATCATAGACATGAGGAACCGCTCTTTATATTCTTGAGAGGCCAAAATATATGACAGATAGAAAAAACTAAACTTGCAACTCCATATGGCTGCTTATAACATGATATAACGAATGGTTTCTTCTCTGTGCTGAAGATATTCATGGCCTTGTGAGGGGGCATCTATTATCAAGAGCCAGTTTGGATAGTTTTCGTGTGGATATGGTGACTTGTAAAGTGGAAATTTTGTATACTGGTGTTCTCAGAAGGAACCAAATAGGTTTTTGGAACCATAGACATTTTCTATTTGGTTATAGTCTCATTGGTGGCTAGATGGGTAGAACTGTAGACATTTGTTATATCGTTGCTCTCATGAGTGGCTAGCTCGGTGGAACTTTAGACATTTGCTATATGGTTACTCTCAGAGTAGCCAATTCTTATTGTGAGAGGAATTGAATTACTAATGCTCATACTCACTCATGAAGAGGAGGTGAGTATTGTAGAAGGCAGACAACTTGGCTTATATTCATAGTACCTTCAAAATTTATTTCATAGAGATCCAAGGTGCAAAACTAATGGAACAAATCCTTATGTGATGTGGATGTCTTTTTTTTGGATTATATTGACAGTGAACCAAATGGCCCTCGTGATTTACCTCCACTTATACAGCCCACAGATGATGTAGAGCTTGAAACAGATCAGTACATAGATAATATGTGACAAAGGACCTAGAGAATGCACATGCAGCTTATAAGAGAGCTGAACTTCATCTTGACCCTTGAATATTGATGGCAGAATGGACTTGATGTAGTTTGGCTAGTCAAACGTTGTTTTTTACATTTGAATGCCAATTTCTTTGCATATAAGAAGGTCAAATCATATACCCAACCTTTCCTATATTGACACTGTAATGACCAGTTTATAGACTTAAAAAACTTAATAAATTGCACTTTTCTTCATATGTTTGTTGTTTATTGTCAGTATTAAATCTTGTTATGTAGTATAAATCCATGTGGCAGCTCATTGTGAATCCAGTTATCACAGTTCTATGTTTGCATCTATATCAGATTTTGTAATTTACAATTTAAAACATATAAAATATGTATGTGTATTGGGAAGTCCAGAAATGACTCTGTACGTGCACCCTTCTTTGTTCAAATATAACATATCAATACCCATAACCGCACCCACCTGAGGGCACTGCCCTCTGATTTCTTGCATTAAGAAGATAAGAATGTTACTCTAAATCATTAATACTATCCAATGAGGATGTGACTAGACTTTCATGCAGCTCACAGGCTGGTTACAAGTAATTAGATAGACACTGCCTATAAGCAAACACTGCCTATAAGCAATTTTAGGATTTATCCAAATAAATGTTTTTGGTTAGTGATAAAATTATAGTTGATAAATAAAACGGGACATGTGTTTCTTTAAGACGCCTCATAACTATGTGTTAGTATGTTTTTAGGTGGTTGTACTAGTATTACAATCACTAGGTTCCTTTAGAAGTTGGAAGTTTGCTCGCTAATAAATACAGGCTCTATTGCAATTTGACAAGGTAATCATTTCAAAAATCAATGGGAATGCTTATTTTTATTCCTAGCCTTCTGTTTTATCAGTGGTATCAGAGCACTGGTATCCCAAAATTGATTTCATTTTTGTCCTTTGCAACATGAGACTCCTCGCCTACGAGATAAATATTCAGCAATGGCGGTACAGACATGATTGCAAGTATGAATGAAGATGTTGCAGATGAAGCCATATAAAGGACATTTAAAATTTGATGTTTTACTGAAGTATATGCATACAAGGGTGCTTAGACTTTAAAATTTTGATTTGCAAAATGTCACTGCTACAGATCCATACAAATGTCAGAAGGGAGTTTGATTTCTGGACAGAAACAAAGGGATCGGTTGTTTTACAGAGGTGTGATTTGTTAGAGAAGATCTGTAAGGTACGGATCCAAACAGAGGCATTTCAGGAATAATAAAGGTATTTTTCTGTAGAAGGAAGCATGAACTTCTGTTTTTGCTGCAAATATCACTGTGCACCAACTTGAGGCATTAGCATTTCCTGTAAATAATCCGTACGGCTGTACAGAAGTGAATAAGGCACAGAATAGTTTTAATGAATATTTTCTAATTTTTCCTGTATGTCACCTTTATGATTTGAAGTTTGCTGATTGTGGTGTGGGCCCGGATATTCTTATTGTCAGCCAAGTGTCAAAATTAAAATATATTTGTTTTGTTTTTAAGTTTTTGGGTAAAACATAATATATTGTGTAAAAAAAAAACAATTTATGTTTCAAAAGACTGCATAGGGGACTTGGAGAAATAAGTTATGTAAGGGTTTGAATACCTAGAGGTCCTAAATTCCAATCGTCCTCTCTTCTTTTGTTTAGAAATAGAACCTCTAATTTTTGTAAAAGAGTGTGCAATTTTTAGGGGGTATATATTTTTTGGGACAAAAATGTGATTTTTGAGTGATACAGATTGTAAATCAAGGGTCTACTTGAGGGTAAAGGCAAAACCCCAATAGAATACCTTTTCTTTGTGTCGGATTTTTTGAAGTATCATTATGGCAGAGGTAATTAACCTTATTTTGAAAAGAGAAAAACTAACACCTAAAAACTATGAAATTGGAATTTAAATATGGAAAAGAATTTTGTTTTCAATGACCTTTGGGAATTGGTTGAGAAACAAGCTACAATACCTGCTGAAGCTGCTAAATTGGTTGAGTTCAAAAAACACTATAGGAAATTCAAATCTCTAGCCCTGTTAAAATCTTCTTGCTCTCCACATGTTATTGTTCACAGAGGCCATTAGATCAGATGCTTCAAAAGCTTGGAAAACACTTAACTAGTTATACAATAAACAGCCTGCCTAATAGGAGATTGATCTTTTCATGCAACTGCTTAAGACTAGGCTTAATGATATGAGGATATTTGAGAGTAACCTCCTAGTTGAAGAATGTAAAGCAAGAATATAGTATAACGGGAGGGAAAATCCATGATGGCATGATTTTTATAATTTTGAATAGGCTTAACTCCACTTGTACAAATTTCTTGGAAATGTTACAACAAAGTGACAAACTTAACAAGGCAACATTTTATTCCATTTGTGAACCGCTCACACAACATGAACATCAATTTGCAAAACAAAAAAATTCTAGTGTGAGCATCTGAAAATGTCTATTTTACAAGGACAGGTAAACATAAGGTCGAAAAGAAGCATTCCCCGCAGATCTAAACATAAGAAATCTTCTCTGTGTTATTTCAAGGAAGACTCTGGTGACACTACTCCAAAAGCTAGTCTTAGTAAATACAAATCTTGCAAAACCAAGAAAAGGTGTGATGTTACAAATGTGATCATTTGGGACAATATGCTACTGAATGCCCTTCTAGGCCAAAGTCATCCAAAGATAGAAAAAATCTTATGTTGTTGATTCTAGTGGATGTTCTACTTCTGAACAAGAAGGATCTTGTTTCACTAGAGCTTCTGGTCTAGGTGGACAGGACCAAGATAATGCCTTCTATAGGACTTGGAGAAACCCATCTTGAATTTGCTACTAGCTTGAGGAAAGGGATGATGATAGGTAGAACTTTTGCCCTTCCATTTTGGCTCTCGGTTTTGTTCCAGTTTATGCTAGGAGATAGTTTCTTTGTTGCTTTAGTTTTATATTGTCACAATATGGAACAGGTTGGTGATATGGAGCTACATAGAATTCCATCTCTCGACTGATAGGGGTAAGTTGTTGCAGAGCAGCATTTGAAATGTTGGTACTTATGGTCCTTCATGAAGGACTGATCAGGTATTTTTGTCCAAGTTTAATAGTGGTGTTGCAGGTAGTTAACTGTATGAAAACAATGGTCATGACAGTTTGAGCATGACTTAAATGTTGTACAGTTACAGAGGAGGCACTAGCGATTGTTGTTGGTAGAGGTATGTGGATCAGAGGACAATGATGTGTGTTGAACATATCATTTTCCTGTTTGGTAGTGTCGGGAGGCTGCAGGATTGCAGTAGGCATGGAGCACAAGCTGTCAGGCTGCAAGGGAAGTGATAAAAGCATCGATATAGATTGATTAAAGTACAAGGTACAGTTTGTCGGTTTCATTGACTACACGAGGCAACGGCGTTTTACTCTAGCAATACATCTTTTGTACCCTTTTGGATCTTGGGTGGTATGTTAGGATTCATCCATTAAAACTGGAAAATGTGTCTCCTAGTATAAGGGACACATCTCAGGTACAGTGACATGACACAGACGTCTCCAAAGTCTCGAGAACTTCTTTTGGAGTCTCCCATGTCTCCTTTAAAACATCACCTCTCCTACCTTAAAAATAAAAATAGAAATATTTTTTTATGTTTTTTAATATTAAAGCTTAAAACTTTAAATCATAAACATGAAGTTGAATAATAAAAAATTCTACAACAGCTCCATTCATCTCATTGTTCTCCATTTGCAGCCAGAAATATGTATTTTAGTTTTCAGAAATTTAAATATATTAGATTCGTTTTCAGTACTTCAGGTACAACAATTTTGCGTACCCTAAGTATGGCTTGGGTACTATCGTACCAAAAAATGTATAAAAATAATAATATATTATATCCTGATACAAAGGAATTAACCACATACTATGCATACAATAAACAAAATAACCTCCAAAACACTACCGATAAATTGAAACTATAAACTGAATGTCAAATGTCATGATAAATATTAAATCTTAAATCAAAATTAGTATTCATCGTCATATTGCTCTTCATTGAGAGCATCAACGTCATTGTAAAAAAAATTATTAAAAAATAGAAAAATTATACTAAAAACAGGCAAACCCTATGGGTTCTCCCCAAGTACGCCTGCTAACTGAATTTCAAGTGTCAAGATAAATATTAATTATTAAATAAAAATTATTATTCATCTCATATTTGCTTTCATCCAGAGCATCAGCATCATTATAAAAAAATAATTAAAAAAAGAAAATATACACTAAGAAAAGGCAAACCCTATGGGTTTTTCCTGAGTACACCGGGCTTCTTTGAAAGAACACGGTCATACATGGGACGAATCCATAGGCGAATCACATCTGAACCCATATTGGTTACAAACAAGATGCGTACCAGGTGCGAGGAAGGCGAATCAGTCACACAGATAGATATTATTTTATTTCTTATGCCATCTCTAAATACCCCCATAGTATGCATAGAATATACAAAATAACCACAAAAAACACTATTGATAAATTGATAATGCCAACTGAATGCCAAATGTCAGATGAATATTAATTATTAAATCAAATTAGTTTACATAGTCATATTGCTCTTCATCAAGAACACCATCATCAACATCGTTTTAGAAAAATTATTAAAAAATACAAATAATATAATTTTAAAAAGGCAAACCCTGTGGGTTTACCTAGGTACCTCCAGGATGGTCCAAGGATGCCCTAGTTCTTCAGCCGAAAAATCCAACAATACCAACGTCGACCCAGACGTACCTGGGAAGAATCCACTAGCATATCACACTCGAAACCGTGGCAGGTATGAACGGGACCAGTACAAGGTGGGGAGGGGGGTGTATTGATAACGAAGGTAAATATCATAATTTTATTTCTTATGCCGTATCATGTACCCTATACCCAATATCTGAAAATTGGCATCACCATCTCGAGACTTGTCCCTATCAGTTGGAGACTAGGGTTTGATCCAAATAAATTTGTTTGGTTAACAATAAGGTTGTAGTTAAAAATAAAAAAAGACATGCATCTCTTTGAGACACCCCTATAATTACTTGTTAGCATGATGCTAGGAGTTAGAAGCATCTCACAAATATGCTATTTGCTTGATTATAAATACAAGTTCTATTGCAATGTGAAAACGTATCCAAAATCGTTAAGAATGTCATTTTTATGCCTAAGCTTTTGTTTAAAGTTTATAACTTTGTTTTACAACGCAATTCGTTGAATCATGAATGACAAAGTTCCAAAATATCTACTCATAAATAGAGTGCTTAACCGAAGTGATAATAATTAATTAGTAAGTTGTGTTCATCTTTAATATCTTTTCATGGTATACTTTCAGTTTACCAAAGAATTGGAAGACAAGGGCCCCCTACTATTCCTAGTTGGTCTTCTATCAATAAAGTGTGATGGGTTTTTGGCATGATAAGTATACAAGCAAAGTACTCAACATGATCTCTGCCATCATCCTTCTTGGCATCATCATCCTTCACAAAAGATTGGAATTCTTTATACTCTCACAAACAGAGCCTTCAGGATTTAGACAATGACCATGTTGAGCATGAGAAGCGCTACTTGACGAGGATCTTCAGAATGAATGATAATGATATGAAGCAAACCTCCAGGGTCTTCAAAATGTCAAAAAGAGGACTTCATCACAAGCCCAGCAGGAAGAGTAGACGATGGAACTTCCCAAATCTTTTCTCCAATTCAATGAAGGCGTATCTTTCAAACTAAAAAAAAAATTGAGAAGACATAACATAGAATTTATCTTCATTCCACTGAGTAAGATCAGGAGATATTTTCAAGAACAATTTAAAGAGCACAGTGCTGACATCTACAGAGACCACATCAAGAGTTCAGTTAGCAAAACATGCTCTTCTTACATCTAGTAACATTTATATTGAAAAATCAAAAAGTTTGGTTAAAGACGAGTATTGCACAAAAATGAAACTTAGGAAAGCTATAGAGATTGGGAAGCATCCTAATGATCTCAATAGGGATGGAGTATAGCTTAGAGATTCCTGGAAACCCATCATTCATTTTCTTCAAGCTCACAGTAGAATCAATTAATTTGTGTTTAAAACTAATTTATTGCCATATAGACTATTACCTAATAATGTTGATGAGCACTAATTATTTTTTTGTTTTTAAGTTTGATCTCTGCCTCATGTTGTAATCAGGGATATCTATTTAAAGCACCCTTAGCTGTATTCTTAACATTCAACCTGATGGTGTACCCCAAAGTGGTACAAAACCTTGTTCCTCCCAATTTTATATAAAATCTCTCTAGAAGGCTTTTTCTCTTAATATTATGGATTATTGAAGCTTGAGGTCCTTAATCTAATGACATTGTTCAGTTAAATTTCAGAATGTTTCATTCGGGAGAACATAAAAATGAAAAACAAAAACAAATGTCTTATTGTAGTGCTCAGCTCAACATATTGTTAAGAGGCACTTTACAGGTGCATGTAGTATGAATCAAAGTACTTTCTCATAGTTCAATGTTTTAAAATGTCTGGTTCCTCCATGCACTGCACAAGCAAGCAATAGAACTAATTTTAAACCAGCAGGCTTTGCCATAAAACATAGTAACTGACATGTTAAACAAACTTCAAAAGAAATTTTCATACTTTCCTCCCATAATCAGAGCTATAACAAGAAGGGTGATTTGGTACTTATGCCGTGGAAAGACATACAGCATTCACAATGGTCAATATGTTAAGAATTACAGGTCACAGAAAGATGAGTCTACGAAAACATCTCAAATAAACAAAGCAAAATATTTAATCAGATTTAGTTTTTTTAAAACACAAACTGCACCAAAATACTGCAAACATCAAATAATTCAGAAACCAAATATACAGCTTGTCTTTCGTGCATTTACACTGGTACAGGTCCAAACTACAGTGGGAAACATTAACAGAAAAATGATATACAAAACATGAACACAAAATACCTGTGATAACTCTTCTTTCTCCTCGTAAGGCATTTTCTTTTGTGCAAGTCTGTCTTGTTCTTTAAGCTGGAGCAAATGCATCAATGTCAATAATTTGGAATCGATGAAGGCTGACAAGCAAAATGTAAAAACACAAAACCAAATGCAAGCCAATAAACTCAGAAACCCATTTCCATGTTTATAAAGCCGTATGTTTTTTAATCTAACCTTCAATGTCCTAAGGCGATCACCTAGTGGAGGTAGACCATCCAATACCGCCCGAGACAAGTACTCGTTAGATCGTGCATGCTTGAAGAAGGGAAGTTTTAAAAGCTTTTCTGCAGATGGTCGCTTTGTTGGATCCTTTACTAAGCATGAAGCTATCATTTCCTTGAAAGACTGGAATAATGAAAAATAGTTGAGCTATTATTTTCTTGAAAGAGTGACCATAGGTAAACATAAGTTATGAGCACAATTCATAATAGACAAGATCACGGATAACACTCCTAATCGATGTCATACTTTAGAAAATCTTTTATCCCTTTCATAGTCCAGGCCTGGAGGTGCATTCTGCAATGTCATTAGCAAAACCTGTGGCACGAACAATAGCATTCAGTCACAGCTGGTAATCCCTATAGTTAAGAATGATAAATGAAAGTAGTTTCTACCTTCATTGGAGGATATTTGGAAAATGGAGCGTGACCATGAGCAAGCTCCAAAGCTGTTATCCCAAATGACCATATGTCGGCTCTACATGAAATTCATGAACAAGAAGCCACAAGAATTAAACAGATTCATAATTTCATTCTCTACAATGAGACATTAACAAGAAAGAGAGCAAATAGAAAAGCAAAGCAGTGAGATGTTCACCTGAAGTCATAACCATGGAGTTGCTCCATAACCTCAGGCGCCATCCTACACAATTATAAAGACAGTAATAAAACACATTTAGTGGGTTCGGCCAACAAAACTCATCAAAATTATGTTCACAAACCAAAAATAAGCATTGATAATTTCAATACAGAAAGTTAAGTTCTAAAAACATGCACCAGCATGGGGTCCCCACAAAAGTATTCCTGGATCTTTGTCTATCACCAGTATCAAACATGCAAGCAGATACACCAAAATCTCCTAGCTTAATTGCACCGTTATCATCAACTAAAATATTCCCAGCCTGCATGAGTAAGAAAAGTGAAAAGCATAAACATCAACGATGTGAAGAGGGATATACCGTCACAAACACAGAATATTCAGCTGGTGTGCTAGAGCATAAAAGATTCATTTATTTTTAAACAATAAATTAAGCTTTAGATCCAAAACCCATATAAAGGAAAATGATTAAAAAGGATGAACTTCTCTATCAATCCTCCATCTATGATCATCATACAATATGCCTTACAGTGTACTGCAATCCAGCATTTACCATATCGTACACATAATAAATGTAAAATACAGGAAACCACATGCACAAGATAAGACAAAACGATAGCAGGAACAGAACAGCCTGAGTGGTCCTAATTGTGAATGTTCTGTGTACTTCATAGAGGAGCCATGGGTTCAAAACCAGAGTGGGTTAGGCTATGTGTGCTCAGTATAAACAATATATAAGGCAAATGGAAACACAATCCCCTTGGAGGCTTTCACAAGGAGGGTCTCACAGACCAATTTGGTAGCTTCTGTATGTATCGACTTAGGAATTTTCAACCAGAACCAATTCGTGTCTCCCCATTTCGATTTTCTGCTTTTCGCTTTTGATAATATTGTCCTCCTTTATTGGCTTTCTTCCCACATCTCGATCCCTAGGGGTCAAGATTGGGTTTTGTGTTTATCTTCATTGGCGTTTTTGTCCTTTGTGATTATTTGGTGATTTAGTTGTTGGTTCTGAGCCCTTCCCCACTCACTGTTTTGTTTTTACCGCCGGGTTTTGTCCCTTCGTGAATCTTTGCCATTTGTCACAGTTTTTTCTGCCCTTTGTGAATCTCTGTCATTTTCGTCACAACTTATTCTGCTCTTCGTGGACTCTTGTTTTCTTTCTCTCATTGTGTTACGTTTTGACTCCTGTCGAGATCTTTGTGTTTTGCATTTCTTTGGTGCCTGATATCCTCTTTTGGCCCTTCGTGGCTGAAGGATAGAGATTCCTCTAAATGGAGCCCTCTAAAACTCGCACTTTTGAGAAAGGGGAACCCTCTCGCATGTCATTTCGAGATGTTATACTTGGATCTTGCGACCAGCCTTCTGCCTCCACTCCTGGTAAGAATCATCTATTCCGCTTAGTAAAAGAAAACCCTAGGAAAACTCCAACAAGGTGCATGAAAGCTGCGGATGGTACTTCGGTTATAAAAATTGCGGAGTCAGATGTTCAAGGTAATATTCGAGAACTGGAAGACAGAGCCCTCATTGTTCGTTTTCCGGGGTTTAAACCGTCACTATATGTGTTCAAGGAATGGGCCCGGAAAATGTGGAATATCCCAGGTGAGTACATTGTTTCTATCTATCCTAATAGTTACTTCTTGGTTGTGTTTGCAAATAATGCTGAAAAGGAATATATCTTCCAAAGGGGTCTATGGGTTTTTGGGAGAGCGGGTTTGTTCATGAAATCATGGTAACCTCTATTAAAAGCTGAAGAGGAACTCCCATCAGTTGTTCCTGTCTGGAAACGGCTGTTTGGATTACTTGCAGAATTTTGGACTCTAGTGGTTTTCCAAGATATTGGTAATTCTATAGGCAAATTTGTTAGAGCAGCAAACTCTTCAATGAGAATGGAGCAAATGGTCTACACTCGGATGTGTGTATATATGGATATGAATCAACTGCTGCCTACAAAAATTTTGTTGGAAGTTTGGGGAGGAAAAATGGGAACAACAGATTGATTATGAGAATATTCCTTTCAGATGTCGTCTTTGTCATGAATATGGCCACCTTGTTAAAGATTCTCCGATGCGGATCAAAGAACCAAATAAGGAGCCACATAGTTTTGAGGACTTTGTGACTTTGCCAAAAAGAAAGATATTTAAAGAAAAAAACACAGGAAAGGTACACCAAAATAATACAAACAGATTTGCAACTTTACAATCGGAAGAAGGAGAGGAAGACATGGAAGAAGTGCAGGAAACCCAAGTCGCAGAAACTGAAGATGCTCATCCACCCCAACAGGTTCAAGAGAATCTTCAACTCCGGTCAGTCTCTAAAGCGTTGGTGGTGCACCAAGCATATTCGGGAGAAATGAAAAGCTATCAAAGGAAACATAAACTTATAGAGGAACGAAGGACGGAAGAAGGTGGAAATGATCAGAGTCAAATTTTACCGTTACTCGCCTCCCTCGGCAGATATACCCCCTGTTGAGAACCACCTTCTGGAGAATGCCTCCTCAGGAATACAACAAGAAAAGCAGAAAAAAATGCGTATGGATTCAACTCTGAAAGCAGGAAGGAAAATGTAATATCCCCTTTCACGGGATCAAAGGGAAATGACAACCGACAAGTAGAATTCAACACCCAAGATGGTTAGAATACAACTGCAAATGATTAAACCCAGCCAATAGTACTTGAACCTTCAGTAAACCCCTCAATGAGCCCATGCAAATAGTGAACAAACCCAGCTGGTTTGAATGGCAACGATCTACTTCCAACTCCATCAGAACTAGCCCCTTATGCTATGAAATAAATAGTGCAAACTGATAATGGGATAACAGTGATTAAATTCACACATACCCTTCTCATACTACCGACTAAACCTTCCCCAACTGCTGCTGTAAGCTCCAACACTGACCGCTGCACCTGGAAATGATCAAATACTTCAAACAACACAAATCATGCTCTAAAATCAGACCTTGAATTATCAATACCAGTCGCTGCTAGGTGACTGATGGAAAATGCATGACAATCCTTCTCTTATAAATTGCTGAACCTGCTCTAAATGCATGTGTAAGATCTGATCCCAATATTTATCTATAGATCGCTGCTAGAGGGATTCTAAACAGCTTAAAGTATGCATTAAATCAAGTCGCCACACATGGAGATGAATCAGTCACACTGGAATATTCAAAATGGATAGAAATTGTTGTTAATCACATATATTTTCACACCAATCTGAAATCGCTTGTTTAAGGAGGAGATGTAAGTCTCAGAGCATGTATTTTGTTGTCTAAAAGCCATTAATATTCTACCCAAACAACCACACCTAGGTCACTGTTTTAGAGAGCCCAAAACACCAATAAACCATGCAAAAGCCAAGTCGCTAAGCACAGGATTAAGCAGCCAACAGAGATGAGGGAAAAACGTGGCCAATATATTTATTTTGCGTACAAATCAGCCACAAAACCAGTCGCCAGAATAAGCATGCAGTCGCTGGGGTTTGGGAGAGTTATTTCAATAGAATATTGCCTTGCAACAAATCACTGTAACTAATAGATTAACATCACACAGTTAGCTGTTTATTTAATGATCCTAACAGGCATCAAAGTACTTCATAATCATCCCACTGGAGTTGTTGGGTTACAGAAGAAATAGCAGATTTATTGTAAACTGAAAACCAGACCAATATTCATAAAATATTATCATTAAACTTGCTTCTAATGAGTCGCTGCAAAAAGGATACAATATCACGCAACCAGCTGATCGATTCACATTAAATAATTCTCCAAAAAGCAGTCCACAAAACACCATGAGAAGTCGCTAGGGCTGTAATGAAACATACACCAAAGTCGACTTGCAATGGCATTGACAAACCCTTCAAATTGATAACCAGCTACAATAGATTTCTAATGCATGAGAGAGAAAGAGAGCAAGAACATCAATGGAGGGCATACATTCCTATTGCAAGCATGGAGCCAAAACCGAATTCATCATAACATACAATTTCAAAGATCCAATAACCTCCCTTTATAGACAAGGAGTACCAAATTCGAATTTCCCTTTTGGAGGGAAATATACAAACTCTAATTAAATAACATTAGTAACCAGCACTTTATTATAATTAAATAATAAACATCACTAGCCTTATGTGCACATTGAGTTAACTAAAGAGGGGCCCCAAATTACTTTATTATTGAGGGTCTTCCATTCATCGTTAGGAAATGCCCCGAAAAGGGAGACATTCAAAAAAAATAATCAAGTTCGGAAGCAAGGCAAAAAAGCGGGATTTGGCTTCCATTTTTGAACAAACCCCACAATGGAAGATTAAGCATTCCGGCATGATATTAAAGCATCTATAGATTTTATGGCAGCTCATTCTGGAATACCTGCATATGGGATCATTATAGGGGAGGACACCAGGGCGTTCTCTAGAGATACGCTTCAATTACTTTATTCCTATTTATCTCATCGTGGAAGAAACAGCTCATTCTGGAATACCTGTCATTATAGGGGGAGACTTCTATTCCTTTGGATGCCTACTTTGGATGCCTTTGTTGTTAATATGTTGGACTTTATGCAAAGGATGAATTTGGTTGATATTCAAACCCAAAACAGACTAATGACATGCTCCAATAGAAGAGCAGGGGGTGAATTGTATACTGGAACGGTTGGATAGATGTCTAATTTCCGAAGAATGGTTAGAAAACAACATTATACCGACAACTAATGTTTTAGATAATTCAGGATCTGATCATTGGCCGGTTTTGTTGGAATTGGGCAAATCACAACCATTTAGAGCTCCCTTTAGATTTCAATTGATGTGGTTGAGAGATGAACATCTCCCTGCCTTAATTGAGAAATGGTGGAAGGAAGGCCAACCCAAGCATGGTACCAAAATGTTTTGCTTTATTAGAAGAATGCAACATCTCACTAACCAATTCGAGAAGTGGAATGCCTCTGATTTTGGAAAGGTCCAAGGGAAAAAATGAGAAGTCTTGGAAGCCTTACAGAAGGAGTCCCATGAAGCAAGATTGCAAGGGTACTAAAAGGAATTGTAACAAAGGAAATCCTTTTTAAGCAAGAATTAACGGAATGGGAATTAAGAGAAGAAATTTTTTGGAAACAGAAGTCCAGAATTAAGTGGCTAAAAGAGGGAGATAAAAAAACCTCTTTCTTCCATAAATCTCTCTTAGCTCACCGTTCTCATAATCACATTGCTCATCTAGATAAAGAGGATGGAACCCGAGCTAATACACAAGAAGATATCCAACAATTAGCAATACTAGTACTTTTCTGGGATCTTTGCTGCAACTAATCTGGATGGAAATGCTCAACAACAATTGCTTAATATCATTCCCACCTTGGTTAGTGATCTGGACAATACTTTTCTTTTGAAGCCGGTTTCAGAAAAAGGAACTCCAAACAGTTGTATGAGCTATGAAAAAAGGGAAAACACCAGGACCTGATGGCTTTCCTATAGAATTCTATTAGGAATTCTAGGACACTATCAAAAAAGATCTTCTGGAAGTGGTGGAAGAATGCAGACAAGTGAAGATTGTTCTTAAGGTCATCAACTAAACCTATATTGCTTTGGTTCCTAAGAAAGAGGAGGCTTCTACCATTGCGGAATATCACCCCATTGCTCTTATGCACCGTGCTCTACAAAATAATTATATAAATTATAGCTGAAAGGTTGAAATCTATCATTTATAAAGTTATATCTCTGGAACAAGGGGGATTTGTGCCTGTAGACAAATCTATAAAGATATTGTTTTGGTTCAGGAAGCCCTCCATTCCATGGACATTAAAAAAAAACCAGATATGTTTTTTAAGACTTGATTTGTCTAGAGCTTATGATAAGGTAAGTTGGTCTTTCCTTATGGACATCCTCTTGCGCTTTGGTTTTTCTCCCCTTTGGGTTCAACGGATACAAGCATGTATCTGATCGACTTCTTATTCAATTTTGGTTAATGGAGTACCTGCAGCTAGATTTTTTGCATCCCAAGGTATAAGGCAAGGAGATCCTTTATCTCCATTCCTATTCATTATAGTTGTTGAGTCTTTTGGTAGACTGTTCTCCACAACATGAATGCAGAAGAAGTTGTAAGGGTATCAAACTGGCTACATAGGTGGAGCCTTTGTCCCATCTGCAGTTTGTTGATGATTCATCCATCATGGGGGAAGCATCTTTGAAAGAAACTAATCAAATCCACAAAAACTTGCAGCTCTTTTCAAAGGCTACTGGGCAGGATATCAATAGGCAAAAGTCAAAAATTATTTTCTTCCACTGCTCTCCCAGACTGGAACAAGACATTCCAACAAAATTAGGATTTTAGAAGGGCACTTTACCTCTCAAATACTTGGGTGTCCCATCAGACTCTAAAAGATTAACTGACTGGAGTTGGTTACCTGCAAAGATTCTTCAAAAACTTAGTAACTGGACTAATAGATGGTTAACCTCAGGGGGAAGAATAACTTTGATTGAAGTTGTGTTACAAACTATTTCTATCTATTTTGCTTCTCTCCTGAACATTCCTGCAAAAGTTTTGTACCAGTTAGATTCTATTAGTAAGAAATTCTTATGGACAGCGCACTCAACAGGTTAGGAAATGACATCTTGGGAAATGGAAAACCTTATTTTTGCCAAAGAAAGAGGGAGGGTTGGGTTTCAGATCCAGTATGCACAATAATAAAGCCTTGTCTGCAAAGTTATATTGGAGATTGCTGCAAAATCCAGATCAGCTATGGGGCATCAATATTAGAGCAAGATATGCGGAGGGTATGAGACTGCACAAACTAATTCAGCACTCTTTACTTTCTCGTGGGATCTCCGATTCTCTCAGTCCTCGGAATAGGTGAAGAAATCATTGAAAAACACATTTTTTGGAAAATTGGGAAAGGGGATCAAGCAAATTTCTTGGACTGATCTGATTCGTGGGACGGACATTCACCCTTGATTGAACAGTATTCAGATTTTAAAAATATTTTGAATACTCTTCACAGGACAAGGAAAGGAAAAGGCGAGCCATTATATACAACCAACATCCTTACAGGGGATTGAATGGATATCTCCATCCTTGTGGCACGTCAACTTGTCTAATGATCAAGTTTACTTTTTGCAAACGCTCCTACAGAATAGGATCCTTCCTATCACTTCTGAACCAGATACCCTTGCATGGGGAAAATCTATCGGACGGAAAGTACACTGTAACAGATGAATATAGAGCTTTGGTAGTTTCTCAGCCACACCCCTGGAAGAACATTTTTGTGGATCTCTGACAACCTGCTTTGTGGCCTAAGGTTAGATTCTTCTTTTGGATTTTAATCTATTAAAGGGTTCTTACTGGAGACAATTTGATGAAACGGGGGATAGTGGACCCTTTTGGTGTCCTTTATGTAAAGATGCAGATGAGAACTCTGAGTCATCTTTTCCTTCAATGCCCTTTTACTATGTTATCTATGGAATACCCTAGCTGATTGGCTATCTGTTACTTAGAACTTCTCTATGAATCTAGTGGATACTCATTAGAGGTTGGAAACACTCAGTCACGGACACCCAAGGAATTTAACAAAGGAATATGGATTGCTATCTCTCTTATGTTGTGGAATGTATGGAAAGAAAGAAATAAGTGCGTATTTTCAAATCAGAAAGTAGAGATACCTGGTATGTTAAGGAATTGACTAGAAGTAATATAGGGGAAACTATAGTTCATAATTTAAAAATTACCTCCCCACCACCTGGAAAGTGGAAAGTTTTGTTACAAAAACTTAATCTGGGGAACTGGCAATTACAGAAAAAGTTGTCTACTAATCAATTGATGCCCTCTGCTTTCACAAAATGGAAACCACCCCCATTTGGATTTATAAAATTAAATATTGATGGAGGAGCTACAGGTAATCCGGGTCCAACTAGTATGGGAGGGATAGCACATGACTCTTTGGGAACCCCCCTCTTTTTCTTTGCTCGTCAATTGGGACACTACACCAATAATATGGCTGAAATCATGGCTTATACATTGCGCTCTTCTGGAGGCAGCTAAACTGTGATGTCTCAGAATTATAGTGGAATCTGACTCCAAAGTTATTGTTAACCTTCTGTTAGCTCAAGAGCAACATCCGTCCAATAATTGGCTTATTGCCAGAATTCAGGATAATATTAATGTTATAGCCAAACAATTTCTGACAATCATATATCAACATGTGCCTAGGGATCAGAACAACGTGGTAGATGCTTTGGCCAATTGGGCGTTAGATCATACTAATCTGATCAACTTTGGCTCTGTACCTTTGACATGGTCTCGAGAGCAATGACAACAAATTGAGCAGATCCTTCGTTTGTGTTTGCAGGATGGATAAATTGCAGATATGCTCTTTCTCTTTTCTTATATGTTATTGGAATTCCAAGGATATTTCTTTGAGTATGAGTATAACAGCTTGGCATTGTAATTTGTACTTTATATTTCTATTAATATAAATGTGGTAAAAATTAATATTTGAGCATTTTAACTTTATTTCATCAAATTTAGGGATTTAAACCATATTTAATGTATTTTAGGTACTTTTGAGATTATTATTGAATGTTCTTGGTAAAAATAACAGCTTGCTAAAGGTAAAAACATCAGAAAACTTATGAAAGATTTTAAAATAATACGAGACGTCCCCTCCAAGTCCCCAAGTCCCTGAAACATTCAGGACATCACCAAAATCTACGGGACATGTCCCCACATAACACTGAGAATCTGCCCCTAAGATATGACTTAGGAAAATGTTAAACAAAAGAGTAGATTAAACCTTGGAAAATCCATACATATTCCATAATATAAAGATTATGCATGCCAAAATGAAAGTAATAGCATGAGCACCTAAAATAGCATATATCAGAAATATGAAGTTTGAGAATGTATCCATGCCACCAAAAAAGAAGCCTCGTCTCTCTAAGTATACCTGCGGCAAATGCTAAAGTTTGAACAGGCTAATTCCCTTTTCCTCTGAATGTCAGGCCCATATTCGAAAAAACTCAAGGAGTACTGCAGATTCCCACATCAATTCTTCATTTACAAAAGCTGGTCGCCTTACTTCCTAAAAGCTCAAAACTATCATCAACGCAGGGCACCTAACTGGGAGCTTGCCTAATCACTATTCCACTGTTTAGTTCCCTCCTATGTTGCCACATTCGCTGAACTGAAAAGCATTAAATTCGAAATTCGTCGAATCTCAAATCAGGCAAAAAAATTGTTGAAATTCGCCAATACATTCGTACATAACAAATAGCAAATTTAAAATCTGTACAGAAATCAGCGTGTACAATAAAAAATTGTTCACCATTCAGAAATCTATTAAAACCTGAACGGAAATCATTTTTGAGGTCACGCATGGATCTGCAGCGTTTGTGAAGCAATTAATATAACGATCTCCTTTCAATTTGCCAGCTCTTGTTGATGGTTTCAGCTCAAAAGCCCTGCTTGCTGCGTCAGATTTGGTCGCAAGCATGTTTTCCGTGGAAGGTTTCGTTACCACAAAAAAATATGCTGAGTGTATAGTTGCACACAATTATATTAATATTATAGTATTTACCTTTACTTTACCTTTATTTAGGTTTTAGATTTTTATGTATTTTAATTTTTAGATGTTTAAATTTTTTTATCATTTTAAAGTTGTTTATATTTGATGAATGTTTATAAAAAAATTATATATAAATATAATATTGTCTAGGATAGTAACCTATATTTTATTGACTATATATAGCTTTAATTATATAGGATTAAATATTAAATTATAAAAATATATTTTTTATTATTTTTTTAATTATATTTAATTTAAATAATATATTCCTTTCAATCGAATTTAATCACGAATTTTATCGCTGATTTTTTTAGCAACGAATTTTTCTCGAATTTAATCATCGGCGAATTCGAACACGACTTCAAATGCGGCAACTTAGGTTCCCTCTATAAGCCTCTAGGCCACCTTATGTTTGTATTTTATCATGTATGGTATGTGCTGTAATATAGTTTATATAATTAACAATTAGTAACATATAGCGGTTAGTCAATTTGTAAATGCCACGAATAGGGGTAACTTGGAGATCTATAACACCCGAGTTAGATGCCAAAGGGAAATCTCTATATAAATCTTTGTTCTTTCTCGTGTCACTGTCAGACATTTAAATCTAAGTGCACCCCTCTTTGAACAAGCCCTTGTGTCTCAGCTACATTCTTGTGAACTTCTGTTCCTTGAACTTCACGTTGTTTATTTAGCCTATTTCTTGAACTTGTTACTTGTCTTCCCAGACAACATGGAATGATCGTTTTCTTCCATGCTTATTTGTATAGCATTTAGTGCACTTCTACCAGACTGAATATTGTATCAAGTTGTAATCATGATTGTACTTCTTAAAATAATAATTTGCTATGTTCAGTTCACTCAGTAAGGCACAGGGGTGTAAAGTGTGCACATATCTTATAAACCTGTTGTGTTAATTAATTGCTCACTATATGAATTTGACTCTTGACACACATGACACAAACCTTGAAGAGTCTATTTATGGTGTCTTATCAACGTGATGTAAACATCATTTATACATTTATCAATATATACTTAAGATATGTCATATTTTTTTCTAATACTTTCATCCAAGTGGTATCAAAACAAAGCTTCTGAAACCTCAGGATACTCTTGCTTCTAATACAAATCTAACATGAATACCCTCTTCCTGCCCATCGACCAACTCAAACAGGAAAGACTATGTGAAGAGCCATCAAGTGGAAGATTAGCCTTGGATCCGTTTAGGGCCTGCAAATCAATTAAAGCCCTATGAAGATGGTCGTTCAAGAAGTTACATGCAAGAAAAATCCATAGAGCCATGTGATGTCCCTGCAAAGGACTGCAAAAACTGGCAGCTGCACCTGTATACTTACGTGCGGCAGTGGGTGGGACTCCATTCATCTTGGGAAGCCAGTGTCTAGCTGGAAAGTACCTGTAAAATAGCCTCCTTCAAATTTGGAATCAAGTTCAAGTTGATAATACTCATACGGACACATTCAAATTAACAATTGAATCCTTACACAAAACGAATGTCATGATTGATATTCCTAAGTACAATAGTGATAACCCTTACAAAGCTATTGACTGACTTAACAAGATGAAGCACCTTTGCTTTTTGAACCTTACCATATCTGATGACAAAACAAATTTATCAACATGTTATGGAAGTGGTACAATTTGCAGCATCAAGAAATGGAGGGATTCACATTTACGTGGAACAGGTTTGTTGGTAATTTCCTAGATAGTTTTGAACCTTCAGAGAGTCAGAGACCAATCATTTTAGTCGACTGGCACCACTTCACCAAACCAAATCAATTGGCAAACAATCTTTGAACGGGGCAACCTTAGCAACTTTTATGAAAAATGTTCTGAAACATTTTTTGTTGGAAGCCTATATTGGAGGCCTCCGATTATAGGGACAAGTTATTATCCATCCTTCCAATTGAGAAGTCAAAGACCAATTATCAAACATTTATATCACCACAATCTCACCATAGTAATTTTGGCAGAAATGACAACAGGAAATATAAAGCAACAGAGACCCACAATAAATTATAGTTTTGTGAAGATGAACACCAAGTTGGAAGTGATAATAATGCAGGAGGCAGTCATATTATGATGCCAAACCGAAGTCACAAGGGTCGTGTTCGTGTTTGGCATAAGATTAAATTCGGATAAAATTCAGAAAAAAAATCGTGAATAAAATTCAACAAGTATAAATTACTAAATATATATGTGTGTGAAAAATATATATTTGGAATATTATATAAATTCTAAATATTATTGAAGTATAAATTTAATTTTTATATTCTATATTTCATAATAAATATCATTTTATTTAATATATTTTAAACATTATAAATGTTAAATCTATATTTTTTAAATATCAAAAAGTAAAAACTAAATAACAAAATAACATAACATAAAACTCGTGAAGTAATGAAAGCTTGAAAAATTGAAAAGAACCAAACTAAAAACCTATGATGCATGGAAACACCCCCCACCCCCGGTACCTGCCTAGAAATGTTTCCAGTACAGAAACGCGTACGGAAATGCCATGGAAACGTCCCGGAAACGCTGGTGACTCCAAAACATGCCCGACGTTTCCGTGGTTTTTCTGTACTTTAGAAGCCAAAAACAAACAACATATTTTTTAGCATTTATTGCTTCGAAACCTAATCTACCCACCCAACCTTCCCAAAGACACTTCCTAAAAGCTATATAATGATATCTTTGGTCTATTCTAAATCACACTCATTTTTTCTCTTGCTGAATTTAGTTTTTAGTAAACTAATATTTAGCATTGTGAAGAGCAAAGAGACAACAAGGAGCAGCTTGAAGATGATATATTCTAGAATCTAGATTATAATCATGTATATATGAAACATTGAAATTGTAACCGTGTTGAATGATGAATCTTTTGAACTTCAATGAATACAAAATATTTTGAGTGCTTTACCTCTAATGGTTCATGGACTAAAATTTTGAAAATGAGTATAGTGTATATGTATATGTATATGTATATGTATATGTATATAATATATATGTGTGTGTGTGTGTGTGTATATATATATATATATAGTACAGATGTTTTCCTGTTTCGGGCCCTTACCTGTACTTGTTTCCTAGCAACATAGCAAAAAACAAAAAAATAAAAGATTTTAAAAACCTAAACTTAAACCTAATGAACTGATCACATTCTCTGAAAGTTGAACCTAAACCTATGGCGACCCAATTCGCAACCCAACCCAAGTGATAATGGAGGCGAGCGGAGTGGCGAATGTTGTCTCCACTAAACTAGCAAATGGTGTTTGCCATCTATAGTCTCCCGTTCCAACTGGCAAATGGCAATCTCAAAGGCAGTTCGCCGGTCACAGGCTTCATACAGAAAGTTATAAAGCCACACACGAATATCACATGAAGAGGCACTCAACACTATAAATTTAACTATCGCATATAAAAGATTCGTAGAACAAAGCAAAATAATATTGAATGAAGCCTAAGAGTGTTGATTTAGTAGGAAAAATCCAAAAACCCTAATAAAAAACATGTTTTTAAAATATATTTTAATAAAAAAATGCTAAGCCATTTTCTGTGCAAATTTTAGGGAGAATTTAAACGATTTTTTTGGGTTTTCATTAAATTCACAGGATTTCAAACTTTTTGCTTGTGTTTGGCAAACCCTATGACTTAGTGTCAAACAGTTCTAATTCTCATAGTGATCAACTAGCATGGGGAGTAGGCCAACCAAGAGTGTTGTAAACAGCTGTGAAATGGATCTTTCCTTGGAGCATGAAATTCAAAGTTAACATCCGCAATTGTGGCAGTATTCACAATTTTTTCAACATCCCTACAGCCAGAACACTCAATTTGTTTGTTCATCCTACAAAGATTTTGATGTTGTCTCTAACTATAACACTAAATTATGGTTGCCAGAACTTGTCAAGGAAAATGTCATGAAGTTTCTATGGGAAAGGTTATGCTACTGAAGCAGTAGCAGGAAAGGAGTGAAACTATTAATAACAATAAGTGACCTTGAGACATTTCCCGCCAGGGATACCCCATAAAGGAGATATTGAACATGTTACTAAAATATGCCCAGGGTTTGCTATTGTCGATGCTAAGCCTTATCAATCTCCCCACCATCACAAAATAGAAATCAAGCAATTGGTACATTATTTGTTAGACCAGGGTAATATAGTTCCAAGAAAAAGCCATATTCAGCACAAACCATACACGTCCAGAGGAGAGACAGTCCATAACACCTTTACATTGACTTTAGATGATTAAATAAGATAACTATCAGGGACAAAATATCATTTATTGATAAGTTGTTGGATGAATTGAATGATGCAAAATACTGAACAAAATTGGACCTTCAATCCAAATACTAATATATCAATAATCAACCAGAAGATATTACAAAATTGAAAAATGACAGTTCTGCACTGATGAAGATCACTAAAACTTCAGGGGCATGCCCCATTGGGACATAACAATGCAACTGTAGCCTTTCAAACTGCTATGAACAAGAATTTTCACCCATACCTCATGGAATTTTTGCCTGTATTTTTTATGATATCCTGACTCACAACGAAACAAACAAGGATTATCTTTATCGTGTTGACCAATTGCTGTCTATATATGAAGAAAATAAATATTAGATAAACAATTCTAAAAGTAACTTTGGGAAAAGAAATAGGGTATTTGAATCATTAGGAATTAAAGGCAATCCTATGAAGAGTAAAATAGTAATTGAAGCACTCACACCAAAGAGCATCTCCAAATTAAAAGGATCCAATGATTTATTATTGGTGCTTTGTTAAGACATATACTCATATAACAACACTTCTGACAGAATTAAAAAGAATCGTTTATATGGACAATAGAAGCAAAGCAAAGATTTTAAAAAAACATAAGGAAACAAAGCAAAGGTTTTGAAAAACTTAAGGAAGCATCACCATCAACTTTAGTGCTAGCCACACCTGATATTTCAAAGTCAGTCGTCATCAAATGAGATTCTTCAGACTCGGAGATGGGAATTATGATTATGTATATTGGTCACTTGATAGCTTTTGAAATTGAAAGCCATCAACTTGTGACGAAAATAAAATTGAAGTCCATATATGATAAACACATGCATTGCTGCAGACATGATATTTCTGGTCTCCTGTTCTAATATCTGCGTCCATTTTTATTAGCTTCATTGAGAGATCCTCCCCTCAAAGGCTATTTGTACTCATTCTCAATTCTCATGTACTTGTTGAGTACCACTCACCTGCTTTGGGCACTTGTGGACATTAATATAAAATTGTTTCTTCTTTCTCATGGCTCAGGGTCTGACCCATTAGGTTTATTCCCCTAGTCATGATCACATTTCTTTATAGCTTATTGGATAGTTATTTTCCATTACCTAGGGTATTTTTACCCTAGTATTTCTCTATCATACCTGAGTATATCATTTGAGTCCCGTTGACCTAATTTTCGCCACCAGGGGACATTGATATAATTTCTCTCTCTTTTTCTGTATCAACTTAAGTTGAACATCCACCCTTCTTGCAGTATATAATTTAAATAATTCTAAAAGTGTATTTAATTCATTTATTGAAAAATAGAACTGAGGCATACAAGAAGAAGAAATTCAACAATGCCACCGGTATGCAGAGGACCTGATACAAAATTACCCTCATACCCCCACATACCCATATGTTGAAGAAGATGTGAAAAGGTGCCCACACAACCTAGCAATATGGTTAAAGTTTAAACTACCCACTTCTACAATTGCATATCCTTATTGGGTCATGGAACAAATTTGGACACCCAATAAAACTTCACAGCAAAGAATTCTAAAGAGCAAATGGCAAAACTATTAGGATGTTGAAGTTTGCATCCTGACGTCATGAAACATTTGAATGACGTGACAGCAATTGTGTATATAGATAGCTGAACAGGCATTGCCCAAAAATAACTAAGCAGAAATTCCTAAACTACCCAGAATTATTAGGAGTAGCTTAATTAATTAACTATATGACTAATTTACAACAGTACACTGACATCTCTATCAAATACAGGTATTACAAAAGAATTAAAGCAAATTTCTTAGCAGCCACTGAATAGAGGCTTTTACAGAACCTACTCCCCCACAACAGCCCAGTCTAGTTGGAAATAATTTTGTTTAATGGTGATAATGAAATTTAACTTACAATCCATCGCACTAGTATAAAATATCAGAGTGTCACCACGAGTACAATAAGAGAATGATTTTTCCATATAAACAGCAAACAGTAAATTGGCTGAGAGTGGCATGCATGCAATAAGGCATGTGAAGTATGCAATTACAAAACAGCAATTTAAATAACAAAAAAGCAATAAGGAGGACTGTTTTGGAGACATTTTCAGCAACAACACACATCACAAGTAATAAGGAGACTTTTATTCTGTTGACTATGGGAAAATACCAATAAACTCTTCCGGAAACATTTAATTATAAATTTCTCCGCACATCACACAATAACCTACACATCATACCCAATTCCAATATCCAGCCAACTATAACACTGTTTTCTTTCTTTTCATGCAGTAATCCAAGCTTAAAAGCAACCAGCTATAGCATGATAAAACCCCAATACAGACCAATCTTGAAGGAGGGATGGAAGAAATATTCTCAATATGGCAACAAAGATAATGATAAAGAAAATTTTCAAAACATTGAGAAATTACAATATAATACAGTCATTGAAGGTTAACAGATTATGATATTTTAAAGTAGCAACCACAGATAAATAGAATTGTGATATTTAAATGGCAGGTTACCAATTACTAGCCATAGTCATTAAAATAATACCTTGACATCACGATGTATGTGCCCATGGCAATGAAGATATTCTAGAGCCTTAAGAACCTCCTTCAGGATTGTCGCAATAACTGCCTCTTCAAATCCATCTGGATAGACAGACTTCATTATATGAAGACAAGACCCCCCAGACATGTATGGCATTACAACCCAAAGCTTCTGACCTGCTACAAAAGAGCAGAGAGCTCGTAAAACATTGGGGTGGTTAATCAAGCTCATTGTTTGTGCTTCACGGCGTATTTCATCCTGTAGGAAAAGAAAACTAGGGTTATTCTCTCGCCAGTTCAACAGTAACAGTATCAGTAACTTTCAGATTTCAAACGTATGCTGCCAATCCGCCCGATTTCAAAAGTATACTGCCAATCTGCTTTCTTGTAAAGATAGCAAACAACTAAAGAGAAAATCAGCACGAGAGAGAAAAATATCTTGAAAGGTCATCTTTCTTACTTTTTATGATACAGATATAGTAGCAAACAAAGTGATAATAGCATTGTCCAGTGGTAATAGACAATTCAAAAATTTCTAAAAGCCAAACTACTAATTATTCACTCTTGTCAAATTGTAAAATCTTACATTCAGATCCAATGCACTCCTAAAAGCAGAGAATATAACTTTCAATACCACAAAGGAATGAAAAATAGCCACAGCAGCGACAAACTCTAAAATAATTGCACATGCATGTCATTACATATACAATCAACAAAATAACTACAACATCCTGCCCAGATCTCTGTGTGCAGCAACAAATATGATTGCTTATGTACCATGATCCAGATGTCCCAGACCAGCAACACTTGGAGCATATCATCTGACTTCCAAAAGTGATATTTTTATTTTTTAAGGCAGAACCTTCAGATGGTGCTGTTGATAATCACTACAAAAAGGATGATAGAAAGCAGACGATCATGCTGCTTGATTAGAATTTCGAAGTATATGGTCTTTAGTAATTTCATATATGTTGCTACCTATCTTTTAGTATTTCATTTATAACAACTTTGCCTTTTGTATCATAGTGAAAAGAAAAATGTCACTCTTGCACAACATAAGCAAAAGCTTAAAGTTCCGTTCCTATAAAATGCTGCAGAAATACAATTTGTTAGAATTACAGAAAAATACAGCTTATACAAAGTAGATAATTTACATTCACATCATAGTCTAATCAAATATTATTGTAACAAGCAGCTGGCAACATGTAAGTGAGAAGGTAATACATATCAAGACCAGAGTGTGTTTGAAAAGAACGTAAATCCATGAAACCAAGTACAGACAAAATTTTGGTCTAAATTCTGACATCACAAGTACAATGTACATAAAAAATCTTTCAAAATTCAAGGTGGATAATTTTGATCTAAATTCCAACCTGAATAAGGTCATAAATATATAATAATGATTTAAAGCTGAAGGCAGTGGGTCTCTCAGAGTATCTATGATAGGCACAAACCAATGTATAAGGCATCCGTGTCGGAGGAAGACATATTGAGGCAAGAGGTCAAAAGTATGAAGACCAAGTCAAAGATAAGTAAATTTCTCTAATACAATTGGGAAAGTCACAAGTGGATGCATATAAGTCAAAATCATGAAATGACATAAATTTGTAAGTGAAAATCACTCTAGGTGGATTCTCCAAATATAGTTCCAAAGATACTAACAAGCCCATTCGCACGGCCTGCTGTGATGATAGTTTGTGTTTTATGGTCTGTGGTAATTCCTAACCACCTCCAGAGATTTACAATATCTCCAAAATCAACAATCCACATCCACCAGATGTCACGTACACGTTTCTAATGGCATGGCACAATCTAGACAAATCGGGAATGCCACCATCCAAAAGCGCACCAATCCTTATGCAGTCTGCATCATTGGCTTTGTCAAGGTCCCAAACAGCTGCAGACCAAACCGCTAAGGATAATTCATATTGTGTGGTACCATTGAGCACCAACAGCATTACTGCCTTCATCCTCAAAGGTGTGGAACCCGCTATATGACTCAAGAGGTTCTGCTTGCGAGGTTGAGGAGCAGTGCCCAATGGACCAGATCTGACCATTACATTTTGACACAATTCAACCTAGCTATTAGAAGCTACAGAGCCGCACATAGAAGAAAAACCATTTCATCTTCTGTAACAGATCTTTAGCTTTCATGGCTTTGCAACATAGCGTATACATATGTATCTAGTAAGACAGCACAGCATAAAGGTAGCTAGTGGACAATAGACAGACACATGTCTCCCTCACAAGAATGCCATGTACAGGACGGACAGATTAGCAAAGAAAAATGTTCTAGCTCTACTATATTTCCTAATGCACCACTCTTTGAATATTGTTTATCTTTTCCAAATCATTGTTTTATGTTGCTTCGCCAAATAACACATCTAAATTCTAACAATTTAGAGTGTCGTCTCCCTACTATATCCTAGAATCCGATCGTTGATATCAGAGTAGTTCATTGGGTCATGTATGTTCCATCAAATGAGGTCAGAGTATCTAAAGCTCAGCATCAAACCACGAGATCTCTCAGATTATCTCCCGTGCCATTCTATGCTAGTTCAGATGGCAAGAGAACACAAATCACAAGATGTGATCCTTGCAATTATTGATGATAGAATTGCAAAGCTGCTTCAACAGCAGAAGACAATTATGTTCAACCAGTTTGCTGAAGCCCTCGAACAAGGGGTTCCATTGACTACATCCACAGGTAAACCTTTGGATGTCTAGTACCCCCATTTTTGAGTGAATTAAGGTGTTCTCATGTTTGAGAATAAAATCAATGTTGATGCGGCAGATAATTGGATTGATCAGTTAGAATCTATAAATGAAATCTCTAATGACGAAAAGATAAAGATTGCACTTTTGTAAGTTTCTTCACCTGTCAACAAGTGCTGGAAATTGAGAGAAGAATCAAATAGAAATGAATTTGAGCCAACTTATAAGAAGTTCCTAGAAGCTTTCGGCGATGAATACTATTCTCAATATATCTATGATGATCGCTGCATTCAGTGACAGAATTTGCGCCAAGGTTCATTCAAAACCACCAATGCCTTCCATGACCTATATGCAAAAATGGGATCATTCAAGTCAAAGCAACATAGAGTTCTCAAGTACCCCAGCAACCTACGCCCATACATTCAGTCCAAACTGAAGCTAGGAAAGGTTGAGACATTGTGAGAAACCTATCGTTATGTGGCAAACATTGAAAAAGACTCTAAAATCTGTACCGAAGAAATCACCTTTTTCAAACAAAAATCCACACCTGTCTAAGACAGATAAATGTGCAAGATACATAAATCGGGCAGCCATTCAAATGCAGAGTATCAAGCTCAGAAAAAGTTGCTTGCACAGGCAGAAACAAAGGATCTTGAAGACCGTCACTCTCAAGAAGTTGTAGACTGATCCAAATGTCATGTCTGCCACTGCAATAGCTACAGCAATGGCATAAGATAAAACAGAATGCAGCAGCCTCTAGATTTTATGATCAATGGCTTTAACATGAGTAACCTCATCCCTGAATAGTCAACAAGGTGTGTACATAGTGAATCCTCGGTGCATCATTATATCAGTGGGCAATAACAGGTATAGGATTCCTCAAGTGATTCCGTACTATGCCACACCAAAACCTAAGAAGATTGTGCAATATAGTTGTGCATACACTTCACTTAGAATTCCATCTTCTCCAGAAAAATTAACCCAAGCACTAAATCAGGTTTGGAAACCATGCACACATACAACTGTTCTATACGTTTATACAAAGTTGTCAAAGAGGATCAATTCACTCGCCAAGGAACCAAGGCTCAGCTGGAAGACAGGTTTCCACACTTACTTCCTAGCTGTAATGCAATCAAGACTATTGTTTTTCAAGGTGGGGTAAATGATCCTAGCCTACATTGAAAGGAAACAGAAAGGGTACGGAAACAGAAAACAAAATGCTGATTTTCAAAAAATCCTTGGTTATGAAACGGCATAGAAACATGCGTACAATATATTATAATAATATATATACAAAAAAAGTATGATACTCATTTAGTCCATAAAAGATGAAGCACGTAAAAAATATAGTATTCATTAATGACAATGTGTTTTAGGCTTTTAGCATTGCATATGGCGCATATATTGAGGTTTAAGTCTGTGGCTTCTAGAAGTTTAGGGTGTACATTTTATGTTTTAGCTTCTTTTTTTTCTTTTTTTGAGCTTTCCAAAGTATCTGTGCTCCCAGATATGCACAGGTATGTACCGGAAACAATACGAATGGGAGAGTCATTTTCATACCGTTTCCAGTACAGACCTGAGAGAAGGTAGCATTTCCATATCAGAAATGTCCAGACGCATGTGTGTGTGTGTAATAAGTGATTCCTCAAGGTATTTAATGTAGATTCTCCAAATACAATTTCAGTGATACAGCCAAGCCCACTCACATGATCTGCAGTAATTACGGTGATGAATCCATGTTAGATTATGCGGAAAGAGAAAAAATAAAGAAATAATAGAATGTAAAAAGATGGAATGAAGGGAAACTGGAATGCACACATTTGAGATTGTGTGTCCATCTATTTATTATGAATGAAGAAGTTACAAAACGGTTGATATAGTTACAACCAGCTTGTAGTTAGGCACCTTATAATAAGTCTTATATTCTCATACCCCCTCTTAAGACTTATTCTACATAAAGCAAAAAACAAACATTCTAATAAAACGGAATTACATAATCTTCATAGGCTTTCACTTTGAAAGCAATACTATGACTAGGCAGAGCTCCATCAAGCTGCTTCGTGACCTTTGTAAAGGTGTAGCTCCCAAGCTGAATTCCGGAGTTCCCGGATTCGACCTCCCCGAACTCTAAATCACAAATCTCCCGAATTATTGGACAACCTTCCATACTGAGTCATCCACAAGCTCCATCAAGTTGTCGCATGACCCTCGTGAGGGTATAATTCCCAAGATCCATAGTCTTCCAAACTATTTGAGCAACCATCCATACCGAGCTTCATCTACCCTGTATCCTTTCTTGCCTTCAAAGTTTAGAGCAACTTTATATTGCATATTCGTCATTGTCCTCACTACCTTCTGCATCTGGTGGGTCTTCAACCATGGTTATATTGGTTGTATTTGATATGTTTTTACCTTGAGCACATTATTGGCTCGAACATGACAATCCCACGAATTTTTATTCATAAGTTGCATTTGTATTTTCACTTTCCATGTATGAAAAGATAGACCAGAATATCTTTCTACTCGAATTTCCATAAAATAAAATAAATAGTAATGCAGATTTACCAAGATAATTAAAATATCAGTTCCTCTGCCCTACAACTGGTTTAATGCTCTTATACGACTGCAGAATTCTGTGCCCTAGATATTCGTGAATGCTGTACCTGTCAACCTGTAGCCTTTAGAAATTGCGGCTAATGTATTTGTTCTGGTTTTGTGGTTATTTCATACTGGAAAACCGTGACTGTAATGGCTTGAAAATGTGCCCTTCCACGACTGTGTTTGCAGCGTGACTTTTACTGTCCTTTTGTGATTCACGTTTGTGTATATAATCAGCCTTTTTACAAACTGTAATATGACTGTAACAGCAGCAAAAATGGTGACCTCCTTCCTTCTCTTTCTCCTTACTACGCTCTGATACCAATGTTAGATTATGCGGAAAGAGAAAGAAAAAAGAAAGAATAGAATGTACAAAGATGGAATGAAGAGAAACCGGAATGCACACATTTGAGATTGTGTGTCCATCTATTTATTATGAATGAAGAAGTTACAAAACGGTTGATATAGTTAAAACCGGTTACAACCAACTTGTAGTTAGGCACCTTATAAATAAGTCTTATATTCTCATAATCCATAAGTGCAACAAATCATAAACATACAATAAATTGTACAGAAAACTATTGAGCAGAAAAGAGCCAACTCAATTCTTTGCTATTTCTTTAAATAATACATAAATCTTTAAATAAATCACAACTCCAAGTTTTGAGTTGTCATACACAACTTAAAAAAGCTAATAAAATAAAAATTCTATCGTAAAAGTAAAGCAAAAAACTATCCTAGAGGTAGGTGAATTTCTTATTTTTAGCAAATATTTTTTGGTAGTTTTTACATGCAAGCTCGGATGGGCAAACTAATTGTCACTTATTCTCTACATGTCTACATAAAGTCCAAGAGTGCCTTGCAACACAAGTTTACGCCCAAATACAAAAATATATAGTTGATTTTCGCTCCAAAAAATTGTCGAAAATACCCGTAAGCAGCTAGTGTTGTTTACTACAACATAGATCCCTTTGAGATCTTCGTTTTAACAAAGGGGCTCAATCGAGTTCCCAGATCAAAAGTAATGGCCTTCGCAAACTATGCTACAACAACATTCTCCTCTAGTTGAAAAGAAATCAACTTCTGAAAGTTGTTCTGATTAAACTTTTGCCATTTGCCTTTGTAAAGCTTCTTCAATTCCCATTCTAATATTCAAGTGTTATCTTCCTACAATAATCCCTCCCATTGTACCAAATACCTGTTGTAAATAACTTCTCTGGTATACACTTTCTTCTTGTCCAAAACATGTGCTATCATCTCTTTCTTTTTTCTTCACACCAATTGCCTCTAATCCATTTCTTCTTCTTCCCCTTCATTATCCTCTCCATGAATGCATATAGATCAAAAACATTAAATACTGGAGAAATATCAGAATTCTATGGTAAATTTAGCTCAAAACATAGTCATTTGTCTTCTTCACAACCTCACCCAGACCAATCTTCATGTACTTTAGTTTGGCTCCACTCCTTGGTGAAATATTTATTTTCTCATGTGTACCATCACTAAATCTCCTTCATCAAATACCTTTGGCATTCTTGTTACATCATCACTAACTCACTTTGCAATTGGTAGCTGCACCAAGTCTAAAACACCCCTAGGGTGCCCACCATAAACAATTTGGAATGGTGATTTTCTTGTTGACCTGTTCACTGAACTATTATATGCAAATTCAGACATGATAATGACAAGTCCCATTGCTTGTGCTTCTCAAACTCCTATATACTACCTCTATATATACATCTATTTGAGGGTGGTATGCACTACTAAGTTGCACTACTAAATTATAGTTCTTAATTTTTCCATAAGTCCTCCAAAAATGACTTAAGAATTTTTTATTCCTGTCTAAAGTAATAGTTTTTGGAACAACATGCACTCTAACATCTTTGAAAAACAAATATGCTACTCTAGTGGCATCATTGGTTTTCTTCCATGCAATGAAATGAACCATCTTCGAAAACCTATCAAGAACAAAAATTGATTTCTATGTGTGTTTGGTATCCCCAATACAAAATTCATAATCAAATCTGTCCAGAGTCTTTTTGGAATTGACAATGGCATGTACAATCGTGTGTTTTTTGATGTCCTTTAGCCACTTGACATAACTTGCATCGTGACACGTACCTTGTTACATTTCTCTTCATCTTCAGCCAAAAATACATCTCTTTCCACCAAAGCTATGGTCTTATGATTACCAAAGTGTCCAACAAAACCACCACTATGAAGTTCCCTGACGATATTGTCTCTCACACACCCATTCAGAATGAATTGTTGTTTTCCTTAAAGAGATAACCATCCTGCGTGAGATAATCATCATGAATAGTACATGTCTCACCTATTAACGGAGTTTTGCATTATTCTATAATCCTTTTAAAATATGGATCAGTATCATACAAGTTCTTGATAATCTCAAATTCAACTACTTCACTCATCATAGTAGTTAACGATGCCATAGACCAGCTCAAAACATCAGTTGCCTGATTTTGTGTTCCTAACTTATGCTTCAAAACAGAAGTATGCCCTGCAATAAAGATATCCACTTTGTATGTCTACTATTTAACTTCTTCCAAGTGTTAACATACCTTAAGGTCTCATCGCCTGTAAATAGAATAAACTCCTTAGGCACCAAGTAATGCCTCCAATGTCTCAATGCTTGTATAATGGCATAAAATTCAGCACCATATGTAGAATTTGTCTTCCTTACCTCATTCAACTTCTCACTGTAATATGCTATCGGCCTTCCTTCCTGACTTAATATCTACACTAACACCCACATGTGTAGCATTACAGTCCACCTCGAACCCTTACTAAAATCTGGTAATGCTAAAACAAGGGCCTCTATCAAATTCTTTTCCCCTTGTGCAATCTGTTATTGGTGCAACAATACTACTAAAATGCTTAATGAACTTTCTGTACAAGGTCGCTAAAACATGGAAACTTCTTACTTCTAATATGCTTTTTGGAATGGGCCGCTCAACAATTGTCTTTCTTTTCTTCATCCATTTTTACGCCATCTTATGAAATGATAAATCCCAAAAATACCAAACTCTTTTGCATAAACTTGCACTTCTTCAAATTTGTATAGAGCTTTTTATTTCTCAACAATTCTGGTATCATTCTCAAATGCCTTAAAGTGCTCTTCTTTACTCTTACTGAATATAAAAATATTATCAAAATAGAGAACTACAAACTTACCAATACAATCACATAGCACGATGTTCATCATCCTCATAAATTTGATGGTTGCATTGGACAATCCGAACGACATCCGCAACCACTCATATAAGCTAATCCCTAGTCTTGAACAATGTATTCCATTCATCTCCTTCTCGAGTCTAAATTTGATAGTAGCCACTTTATAGATCAATCTTACTAAAGTACGCAACTCGTATAGGCACATCCATCATGTCATCTAGGTGGGGTAGAGGAAATATGTATTTTACTATTTAGTGGTAATCTTGTTAAATGCCCTACTATTTACAAACAATCTCTATGTCACATCCTTCTCTGGAGTCAACAACACAAGAGTTGCACATGGACTCATGCTCTCACTCACTACACTCTTTCTAACCAATTTAGTCACCTACCTATTCAACTCTTCATGTTTTGTTGGGCTCATCATGTAAGTTGCTTGATTAGGTAGAGTAAATCCTAGGACCTAGAATTAAACCAATACGGTGTTGAATATCTCTCTTTGGCGGTAATCCATATGGCAACTCATCAAGTATAACATTAACATACTCTTTTGAAACTTTTATGATGTTTGTTGGTATTCGCATAGCTTTTGCTTCTTTCTTTGCCATTAATGCATAATACAGCCTTGTCATCTTCATCTCCTTGATAAATTTCTTTTGTAGACAACATGCTTTCTACATGCCCTTCTTCCTTGAGAGGTAATGGAACTACCTTTGAACAAAGCCTTCCAAGAAGTATGTGTTCTTCTCACCACCATGGACTATTTTCCTATCATATTGCCATGGCCTTTACAATAACGCATATGCATCCATTGGGATGACATCACACCATATTTCATCCCTATAAGTTTTTACTATGGGAAACTTGGTTAAACACCTCTTATCAACAATATCTTTATTTTCTTTTCTAGACCATGAAATACAATATGGATAAGGATGTTTATCACATTGCAGACCTACTTTCTCTACCATTTCTTTACAAACCATATTTTCACAGCTTCCACCGTCAATAATAACCATAGTTCCCAAGTTCAAAAATCTGGATCCGTTTGGAAGGGCAAAAAATCTGAAAATCCGGAGTTCCTGAAAAAAACGGGAAAAATCCGGTTCGGTATATACATATATATAATGTAAAACATGTAAAAATATATGCATCTACAAAAAAAAAGATATATATATATATATATATATATATATATATATATATATATATATATATATATATATATATATATATAAGTACTAAATAACAACACTTAGTTATCAACGTTATAAACAAAATAACATTCTTAACTAAATAATATTATTTAGTTATTAGTCGTTAATAATAAATACTTTAAAAAATAAAAATCCAAAAAATTAATGTTTTAGATAAAAAATAAAAAACTTAGTTATTAATATTAATAACTAATATTAGTCATTAATATCAATAACTAATATTAGTCATTAACATTAATAATTAAATATTATTATTTAATTATTAAGTATTAAAATTATGTTTACTATTAAATCTTAAGTTTAATATTAAATATTAAAATTAAGTTTAACATTAATATTTTATAACCCTAAATATTAAAACAAAAATTAAAAACTTAACACTAACTAAAGCATGAAATGCCTAACTTTAAAACATAAATAAACGACTAGTCGTGATGTTGCCTCTATTGTCGAGCTTCACCTTTGCTACTACCAAGCAACACTAGCACCGAGCACCACACTTGTAGGCCACCACTGGTCCACTACACAATCCTGAGTTACACTTTGTGCTCTTTCATAGAGGCCACAGGTGAAGGTAGGGGTCAAACGCACACAACCAAGTGGGGGGGGCACTGGACAACCTCAAACTCTCCTTATTGGGGTTACAGATTTTTACTAGTAGGTTTTTTTTACCTTTTTTAAATAGAAAAGCACAGCAACCCGAATCGGATTTATTCGGACGTGTTTAAAAATCCAAATTGAACCGGACCTAGGACAAATCCGGTCAAACCTAGTAACTATGATAATAACCTTACATACGTTTGCCTCCTAAAGTGCACCTTGTTCAAAAAATATATGTACCCAGCCATGAGTTACCATTATCTTTACATGCACTTGCTCTTTCCTTGGAGCAATCATCATCATTCTAATCATAAGATTCTCTCCTACATTTGTTGCAACTTCAAGATTTTATTATTCTACCTCAGTCTCAACCAAAATTGCTCTCGGTTAAGCCCCTTGCCTCCTTTCTTGTGCATGATAATGCGGACACTCAAATGCTCTATGCCCTTCCTCACCAAATTTGTAGCATATATAAGTGAAATATCCCTAGTGGGATATAACTTGTAATTTGACAAATTAATAAAAATAACAGGAGATGAAATTCTGATTTTTCTGGAATAAAACCCCAAATAGGGCAGCGAACTGAAAAATAATGATAACTTGCAAACCACTTATCCAAATCACACAAAATTTTATAGAGAGATTGTTGATATGATAACAAACACTAAAAAAGTATTTTTGGATTTTTCTGTATAATAAATAACTGCCAGTAATTTTTAGAATGCCATAAACTGTTGAAATATTTCAAAAATTCATAACTATTCGAATACAACTAATAAAATTCTGATTTTTGGAAAATAAAACCTACATAATATATAGAAATGATCCCAACCTCGAAATATGAAAATGGACACCTGAAAACCCTAGAAAAACCAGCTGCAATCTCCTAGGGCAGACGTCGCCCTATGAAAGGGGCTAGAAATCCTCTAAAATGCATCCAAAAGTGGCGCCATAAATGCCCTAAGCGCTGGAAAAAATCTGAAATGCAAATGGCTGAAATATCCTCACTCTGATACTGAAACCCTTTGAAACCTCTGAAAAATCTGCCTGAAGACTCCTATGTTGTCAAGATACGGCTCCAAACGGATACGCAAACTAGGGAAACGATCAATTTCACCACCAAAGAGTGCCCTACTAGCTAGGAAATGGATCTACTCGGAAACGTCCGTACAGTTAGAATATATCTATGTATATATATATATGGGGTTTTACTCATTTTATAATTGTAGACCATAAGAGATAATTGATAAAGCACTCAAAATATTTTGTATTCATTGAAATTTGAACTTCTAAAGAGTCATGACTCATCATTCAACATGGTTACAATTTCAATGATTCACATATACATGATAATAATCTAGATTCTAGAATATATCATCTAGATTTTCCTCGATAATCAAATTTTTGCATGAAAATTCGAACTTAGCTCCACTCTCAAGTTCCACTTTGCACTCCTTGTGGAACTAAGATGATTGTCATAGCGGAATCAAATATTAGCAAGTCTAGGCAAGATGGATTGCGGTTTAGGTTCATCCAAGTTTGCAGTCTATTTTTTATTGATCCCAAAGTTTTGAGGACCTCTAAAATAAAAAAAAAATTGAAACGTGACAAACGTTTCAAAAACGTTTGAATTCACGTATTCACCAAAATCGATTGCTCAGCTTTTTTAGATGCCACCACTTCCCCCCACGTTTCCGTTTGGATAAATGTATAAGTACTCCAAACTGCTTTGTGGACCCTTGCTAACCACGTATTCAAAAAAGTCACAGAGAAACTTTGTTAGTGCAAACTATCTAAGAATGTACATGCTCCACACTAAATAGCAAAGTAGGGTAAGGATCTTTCAATAACCGAAAGAGAGCTTTGCTGTGAAAGAATTTTGATGGCAACTAGGTGCAGGTACTTGGCATTATGGCTATGTACATACCACCATTCGATTGGGTTACAGTGGGATCTTACTCCACAAATTGAAAAGATGCCCAACAATGGCTCCAATGTTGCCTTTTAAAGTGTACATGAATGTTCTCTCATTTCGTCCCCAACCACCTACCTTTAGATGGATCCAATGGAAAAAGTCTTTCAAAGCTGCCCTAATTTGACAACTTCGGAGTCAGACCCACATGAACTATTAGGTAGCCCAAGTTTACTTTTTCCCCAGAGGCTACCAAACTGTGACTTAAGTGACCCTCAACGAAGGAATAGAATAATAAAGTGGTCCATGAGCCCCCCCCTTCATGACCACAAAAATATAACAATCATTCCCACCAAGGTATGCTTCTGGATACTAATGTCAACGACAAAATATAACAAAAAAGCAAGGTGGTAATCAAACATCTATACCCAATAGCCTCCAGCATCGCTAGCCCCTCAAGTATGACCAAGGCTAAGACTGATAATTGGCGGTTAGGCCCTTGGTGAAGGAATGGGGGACATTACAATAAGGTCTTCAAGGGGCTTTCTATCCTCTATTACCACCACCACCATAACCTTAACCTCTTTGAAACCCTCTCTCTTTGTTGATTATGAAACCCTTGTTTGTTATCTTCTTGCTTCTCCACCCCACGAGATGATTCTCCTCATGGGGGATTAAATCCACCTTGTCCCCTTAATGGAGATGTTGATCCTCTCTTCAACCCGTATGATCTCTTAAAAGTTTACCTACATTTATTCTCTTTTTCCTTCAAAGCTAGTTGTTATGCATCTTCCATGCTATTAATTATGTGTATACTTAATTCATCTTGAATAGAAAACTTTAAACCATTTACATACCTTGCGGCCATCTACTGCTTTGATGCGGCCATCTACTGCTTTGTTACATCATGCTCCACTCAAATAGACAGCTTATGATAGTCTTGTACATTGTACTCCTTTTTCCTCAAGTTCTAAAATCTTTTGTAAAGGGTTTGTGCATAATCCATAGGAAGTTGTCTCTCAGAGTCTTCTTTATTGATATGTTTCTCACCCTTCCTTTGTCTTTATTTCTTCAAATGATCCCACCATATCATAGCATGACCCTTTAACTTAGTGCATGCAAATTTTACCTTTTTTTCCTCCATATTCTTCCATTCAAAAAGCTCCTCCATAGTACTAAGCATAGTTACCAAATATGGTCGGATCTGAATTTTTCAAACGGCTCGGATAAATTCAGTCTAGGTCAGCCCTGTTTTTTCCACAAAAAAATATTTTTTTTGCAATAAAAAATACACCCGACAACCTTTTATATTATTTAATATTAAATGTATTAATATTTTATATTATATTAATATTTTCTCCATATTTGTCAATTTCTGCATGTTTATAAATTATACACATAAATAATATGCATATATTCCACATCAACGTTTTCCTAACTTTATCAAGAGTTCTGGATTTTCAGATTTTTTTGCCCTCCCGAATGAATCCAAATTTCCGAACTTAGTAACTATGCTACTAAGCCAATCTATCAACTCATATGATTTTAAGACTGCCCCCATATTCTGAAACATCAACCTTTATTCTTTCCTTATAACGCCTTCAAATGATTATGACTCCTCTAGCTTTGTCTCCTCTTGCTGAATTTCTTCTTCTTCATCTGTGTCATCTCCTCTTTCCCCTTGTCTCCGACATGTAATAATTCCGGTAATGCTCATCCAATCTTCTTTGCAACTTGCATATTCTTTATCATCTGAGCGTAGCCCCTCTCTTCCTCTTGCCATCTTGCTTAAACCTGTTCTTCAAAACAGAATTTTTTTCCAAACTCAAATTTGAAACGTAGAAGCAAATCACCGACAGGATTACCTTCAACTATTTATTCCCAGAGTTGAACATGCTCTGATACCAGATGATGAATCCAAAAGTGCAAAAATTCTAAAACACAATAAATTGTGTAGATAATTATTGAGCAGAAAAGAGCCAATTCTATTCTCCGTTATTCCTCTAAGCAATACATAAGGGTCCTCAAAATAAATTACAACTCAAAGGTTGAGTTGTCATGCACAACTAAAAAAGTTAATAAAAGTAAAATGCTATCATAGAGTTAAAGCAAAAACGTATCCTAGAGTTAACCCAATTGTCCCTTATCATCTACATGTTCAAGTAAACCCTGAGGATGGCTTACAACACAAGTTCACGCCCAGAAACAAAAAAAATAACTCTGTAAAATTCTAAAAAATAACAAAAATTAAATTAAAATGCAATTTTCGGCCTTTAGATGGTTGAATTTGGCCCTGAAAAATTGTCCAAAATGCCCCTAAGCAATTAGTGCAGCTTCCAATGGTGTGGAGCTCTTTGAGATTTTAAAACAAGGGCTCAATGGGGTTCTTGGATCAAAAGTTATAGCCTCCACAAGCTATGCTCCCTCATCATGTGGCTCATGTTTTATGGTCTGCAGTAATGATGGCTCATGTCTTATGCTCTGAGGAGCTTCCAAACCGTGTCTAGAGGCTCGTGGTATCTCCAAGATCATCAATCCATTCCCGCCAGATGCCACACACATGTTTCCCTTCCTGTCATCTTTCCTATGCATCACTCTCTAGATATTGTTTAACAATTTTGATTCAAAGAATAATATTGGTTTTGCATGTAACATATGTAGATTCTAATGGATTAAATTGTTGTCCCCTAGCTACCTCCTAGGATCCAAATCAATTAAATTAATGGTTCAAGATATTATTTTATCAAGATTCAGATGCAAAATTTTATTGTGGGATATGATTAAGACATGTATTTGAAAGTTTTATTCACCAAAAAAAAACATTTGAAGACCTTGGATATAATTTATCTTGAAGGATTATCAGACATACACAGTTTTGAGAGAGAAACAGTGACTAAGACAGTGGAAAACTTGCAAACAGACATACCTAGTTTGAACATCATGGAGATGCATTACCCAGTTTCAATCAGAATTTGAACGACAACCGTCCTCATTCCATAGCAAAACAGAATTTTCTAAAATTGCATGAAAAAAATGAGATGAGGTTTTCAGAAAAAAAATAATTCAGAATTGTACTCATTTCGGGATCCAAATGGTGGTACATGTGCAAAGTTAGACAGACTGCTTGGAAATACAAGATTTCAGTGTCACTCTTGGATATTGTTCAATTGCAAGCAACAAGTAGTAGAAAAGAAGCAAATTATTTTTTTGGTTTTTTTTTAAACAACAGGCATTTTGCAGAAATGAAGGATGGGTCTGGCCAATTTCAACCTAAGTTGCCAGGAAATGGAAACGGAAACGGGTACGAAACGCGGAAACGGCAATTTTCAAAAAACCTTGGATACGAAACATCAACGGAAACGTCTGTACAATATATTATTAAATATATATATATGCATAGTACTCATTTTATAATTGTAGACCATAAGAGATCATTGATAAAGCACTCAAAATATTTTGAATTCATTGAAATTTGAACCTCTAAGTTCTAAAGAGTCACCATTCAACATGGTTACAATTTCAATGATTCACATATACATAATAATAATCTAGATTCTAGAATATATCATCTAGATTTCCTCATAATCATCTCCATGAACAGCACTAGCACCGACATCTCCACTCCCACTAGCTCCACTCTCCCTCCCTTCTGCAAAAGATCCCGATTCTTCTTCATCAATGCCAAGCAGTGAAAGTTGGCTAAGAGTTGCAGCAGAAGCATCAAAGTCGCTAGTCTCAAGATCAATATCCCAAAGTTTGTTGGGACCTCTAACATAGGCTTCACTCTTGTGTGATAGAATGCGCAAATTGGAATGCACATACACTAAATCCTCAGCCTACTTGATGCTAACTTGTTCCGTTTGACTGAGTGGATGAAGGAATATGTACTCTAATTCCGCTCTACTTAAGAATTGCTAGCCACCTGTTACAAAAAAGAAGTTAGAAATTTTCAATTAGTAATACTAATAGTAATAATATTAATTTACTAAGAAGTAAGAACATAAATTTTTAATTAATAAACAAACTTTTGATTTCATTTTAATATTTGATACCTGTGAAAGGATTTTAATGGCAACAGGTCGCAGCCACTTGGCATCATGGCCATGTGCACACCACCACATGCATGGGGGCATCTTGTACCTGTCAAGTGTTGCATCTATTTCACCCATGCTACTATTAGATGAAGAGACAAAGAGCGTCATTTCACAGCGGACCACACTAGTTACATCTGGATCAGGAAAAAGCCTCCGGAATGCTGCCTTAGCTCCACTTGCAACTTCATGGTCATCATATGGTTTTTGCCTACCAGGTAGTGCAAGTATTTCACTGCTATAAAATTTGGGATTCAGGGCATAGGCTAGGAGATGCAATGGGGTGGTCATTTTATTCCACCTTCTCATGATCACGTTCTTAACTTCATTGTAGAATTTTTCTTCAGGATCCTGCTCTTTTTGTTGTATGATGTCTCTAATTTTTTCAAGCATAGAGTCAATGCCATCATAGATCTCCCCTATGCAAGCATTATCTGTGTCTGTATATCTAATCATATATAAAATAGGCTCAGTAAAACTAAGCAAGTATGCAACCTTTGCCCACCAAATATCATCAAGTATCACTGATTTTACTTTGATGGCTCTTTCTGTGTTTGATTGCCTCCACACAGTCCAAACATCATCAATCACCATAAGCCTTAAGGCTTGCTTTACCTTCACAAGTCGTCTCAAGACGAGCATGTGAGAGGCAAATCTTGTTTCAGCAACCTATTAAAATAAATTAAAGCAAGTTAATAAAATATAAAATTAAATTTAAAAGGAATTCAATTGATAATTTGATATTTCATAAAAGTTAGCAAATAAAAATTAGAAACTAGGAAATTGTTTGGTTACCTTCAGCAACTCCAATGTCGAGAACCTCCTAAAGATAGCTTGGGACATATGATGATTTGTGACAAACATTTGGATCTCATTTGCCTCTGTATAAACTTCCTCAATCCATGGTATTTTGCCAATCTTCTGCAGCATCAAATTCAAGGAGTGTACTGCACAAGGTGTCCAAAAAATGTGCTCATATCTCCCCTCAACAATCATCCCTGCTGCTCTACAATTTTTGGCATTGTCTGTGATGACTTGGACAACGCTTGCAGGGCCCACTGACTCAATAGCCTCAATCAAAATATTAGCAATAAATTGAGCATCTTTCACTTCACCCTCACAATCAACAACCCTTAAGAACATTGCCCCTTTAGGGCACACTGCAACAATGTTGATTAGGGGTCTATTTTGGGCATCTTTCCATCCATCTGAAATGATAGATACCCCTGAGTCCTTCCATAAATCCCTAATTGGCTGCAAAGAAGTATGTACATGGGCCACTTCTTTCGCCAACAATGTGGTTCTCACCTTCTCATAACTAGGGCTTTTATACCCTTTCGGTGCATCATTAATACCTCTCACCATTTGTTGCCAATAAGGTGAGCGCAACACATTGAAGGGCAACCCACATGCATAAATGCATCGAGCAACCAACTCATCAGCAACATCCCTTTTCTCATTTGCAAATGCTTGCTCTAATGGGCCTTTGGAAATTCTCTTTCGTGACAAACACTCACCCCCTGTTGGAGTTTCAACTGCAACTTGGATAAAAGGATGGCTTGATGGGTTGGGTGGTTTTCGTGAACCCCTATTTTGCAAAGGAGCAGTTTTAAATCTAGCTCTTGAAGCTTCCATATCAGCCTCCTCTTGCTCTTTCAGATATGCCAATATATGTTTCGGTTCAACCTTGCCACATTTTCTAATCCCCGTTCCTGATTTCCCCATTAAATGAGCTTTGAGTCGGGTATAAGAGGATTTAAATTGTATTTGGCAATGATTGCATACCCAAACTCGAGAGCCACCACCAGCAAGGTTCTCCACAACTTGCACATGTCTCCAAAGAGGAGCTCTAGGATCCACACCCCCACTTTGGCTTTCTTCCCCTTCCCCATGCCCTCCCACTGAAGCTGAACTGGATGCCATTGAATCAAACGTGCACTGAAAAATAAAAACATAAACTTAGATAACAATAAATTATTAAATAGAACCACACCCTACATATCCTATTCTGCTTTTGATCACCAAGGTCACTGTATAGGCACAAGGTGAGAGCATACACAGAGTTCGGATTCTTTAATTTAAAAAAACAAAATAAAATTTTAAAAAAACAAAAAAGAATTAAATTTAAAAACCCTACACAATACACATCATATTCTGCTTTTGATCACCAAGGTCACCGTATAGGCGCGAGGTGAGAGCATACACAGCGTTCGGATTTATTAATTAATAATTTAAAAAAACAAAATAAACTTTTTTTAAAAAACAAAAAAGAATTAAATTTAAAAACCATACACATCCTATTCTACTTTTGATCAAGGTCACTGTATAGGCGCGAGGAGAGAGCATACACAGAATTCGGATTTATTAATTTAAAAAAACAAAATAAACTTTAAAAAAAAAACAAAAAAGAATTAAATTTAAAAACCCTACACATCCTATTCTGCTTTTGATCACCAAGGTCACCGTATAGGTGCGAGGTGAGAGCATACACAAAGTTCGGATGATATTTATAATTTTAAAAAAGAATATATGCTTTTTATTTTAAAATTGCAAAGAAAATGTTACATTTTTTATTTTTTTAAGCATAGAGTTTTAAAATTACTAAATTAAACCTACATATTGACATCATGATCAATGATCACGAATGATGTGTGCATAATGCACACATCATTCGTGATCATTGATCACATTAACATTTTCTTTAACAAAAAAAAAAGGAAAAATAACTGGTTTTTCCTCCTTGAAGTCAATCCCACCTTCCAAATCTGATTTGAAATTCCTCCTTGAAGCCTTTAGCTCTTAGCAACACGTCCTAAACTCTTCCTTCAAGCTGCTCCTTGATGTCTCTTTGCTCTTCACAATGCAAAATGCTAGTTTAATGAAAACTGTATTTAGCAAGAGAAAAATGAGAGTGTGATTTAGAATGGACCCAAGAGGTCATTATATAGCTTTTAGGAAGTGTGTCTAGGAAGTCTAGGTAGTTGTATTAGGGTTAGGGTTCATTTAATGCAAAGTTTTTTCATTTTTTAAAAAGTAAAGTCATTTTTAAAAAGAAAAAAGTGCAAGAAATGGCAAAAACGTTTCCAGAAACGCCTGTGCCATTTCTGGAAACGGCACAAGCGTTTCCGGAAACGTTTTTGCCGTTTCCCCCCCGTTTCCATTGCCTGAAACGTTTCGGAAACGTTTCTAAGGGGAAACGGGACCCCCCAAGCGTTTCCTGGCATCCTAGATTTCAACAAAAAAATCCAGAATGTGAGGCAGATAAATCTTAACTGAAGTGTCATACGGACAGAAATCTAGACAGAGGGAAGAAGGCCTGAACAGTCAGGACTCAGGAAGAGAGAAATGACTGCATGTTTTAGACGGTCAACATCTGACTAATGATTTTGGGCAGTCCAAACAGAGCTCATCTGAGCGTTACAGGCTCAAACAACAATTTGTATATGGGCAGCATGGTCATAAAAGCAGTGTACAGGTAAAAAAGGAACAACCTTGTCCACAAATTTGAAAGAGATTGAAAACCCTAAACAGAAAACGTGGAACAGAATAACCTGGTTTTAGTGTACTAATCATATGCCTAAAACGCATTTGATTTTTCATTATTTGCTAATATTCTCCCTCTTCTCTCTTTTTCGCGGGGCAGTTCTAATAGGTAACCATAAATTAATTTTTTGTGTATTCCTATTACCAGAAGTAATTACTAGTTACTTCTTTTATCGGTAGTTTCTATGTTTGCAAATGTAATAACCAATTTCTTCTGCTTTTATATGTTTCTCAGTGAGTCACTAAAATTTAATGGCCAAAACTTAAGCATATAGAAAAGTAGTATGAGTATTATATTTCAGTATTTCCTTAGAAGTTGTAGAAAGATAGACCGTTGAAGGGGAAGGATGGGTAGATGACCCACAGTTTTAAGTAGATCAGAAATCCAAAATATGATAGAAGGTAATGATGTTTCTGAAACTTTATGTGACTAATGTCATGCTGCCAGAAGTGTCAGGGTCAAAACAATCATCAGAAATTTGGAGCAGACTTAAAGAAACATTCCAAAGTTAAAGAAATCTGCTGTTCTGTCTCAAATGCAAGAGGGCCATTTGCTTCGGCAGCACTTGTTGAATAGAAAAGATGTCAAAGATTAACTGGCTGCCATACGTTGGAAGAAACATAAAGTTTGCCTACTTCCTTTAAAAGTTTTGATGAAACATTTAATCAAACTTCGAAAGATGCTAACATCAATTCTGGTAAGAATGGAGACCCTTTAGAAAATGCTTTAATTGTCAAAATCAAAGGAATAGAGAAGAAGCACACAAACCACAAAAGGAAAACGACCTGCTAAGACATCTGCCATGGGCAAATATAAGTATAAGAATGTTAGGTCTTATTTTTGTAGCAAGATGGGCCATCTTTAAAAAAAAATTGCAGGAAGAGAATTTAACTGGAAAGTATGAGAAAGAACCTCAATGGAAAAGCCTAAATAGTTGAGAAAGATGAAGAACACAAATATGCTTTTGGTGGTTTCCCAGTATGAATAGGAATACTGATATTCAGTGTTTTGATTCTGGTTCCAATAAACATATGATCGGTTGGAAAGACGAGTTTATAACACTTGTTGAAGATAGTTCTAGATCAGGAACCGTGATCTTAGGTAATGGCAGGACAAACTTTGTAGTAAGACATAGAAATGTACAATTCAGGCTTGGAGGAGGTAAGAAATAAACTTTCCACTGTCTTATACATTCCTGGTATAATTAAGGATCTGCCTATTAGTCAAATCACTAAACAGTGTATTAGGGTTATAGACTTATAGCCACACTCGTTACAGATCACAGTATCTACAGATTTGAAGAGGTTAATAATACATCACAAACCCATGCCTTGGTTTCCATTACAAATGTTGTGGACATTTAAATTTTCAACATCTGGTGACTTTACAAAAGGATGAAATGGCAATTGATTTACCTCACTCACAAGAAGAGAAAGAAGTTTGTGCACTGTGTTTGGCAAGAAAACAGTATGCGAAGCCTTTTGAAGAAAGCAAAGCTTGGAGAGCAAATCATAAATTGCACTTGGTGCATTGTGATGCCATTAGGCTTTAAGGCCATCAAAGGTAAATTTCATTTTTGGTGCCATTTTTAATTTCTTCTATATCTGTTCAAGATTATAGCAGGAAGATGTGGGTTTGTTTCCTAAGGAAGAAATCAGATATATTTGAATATTTCAAAAAAGTTAAAAGCCGGTTGAAAATGAAACTAGGTATAAAATTCAAGTTCTCATAACTAACAATGGGGGTAAGCTCAATTCCACGAAGTTTTCTGATTTTTGCAAGAGGAAGGAACTCATAGACAGTTGATTGCATTGTATACACCTGAGGAAAACATTATGGTTGAGAGGAGAAAGGGGACTCTTATGGAAAAATGCTAAGAAGCATGTTGAAAAGTCTACTTTTGTTCAGGATTTTGTATATTAGAGAAAGATCGAAGCTTCGACCCTGAAATCTAAGGTTTTCTCAATGAAGCCCGAAAAGAAAATTCTAATTTTCTTTGGAATTTTGCAATATTGGAGAAAGATCGCACATTTCTACCCTACAACCTAGGGTTTTCTCGATGAAGCCCTTCACAAGAAGAGGCTTAGTGGTGTGGCCATGGATGCTCTTCAAATGGATTATTTTATGATACTCGTTTCAATTTTGCGCATGAAGGTCGTTGACATGTTTTCATGGTGATATTTCAATTCTTTGCACTATTCTATCAAGTTTATGATGAGATACCCATTTCAATTCCTATTGATTGACCATTATATTGATTGCGCTGTAGTTTTCCTACCAACTGTTTCAGCAATGAGTAATTTTTTTCATCCTATACCTTTATCCTTCTCCATTATTCCAAGCATTTTTAGATCATGCCACCCACCTCTAATGCGAGCATTCCTCTCTTTCCTAAAACTAGCAGTAGCCTCATTGTGAGCCTACATGTCTATCTGGCTTGCCATCTGTTCCGGAACCAACTCTTGGGCCCACAGAAAGTTGCAACAGCAAGACACAAAATAAAAGGAGTATGCGTTGGAAAGGATATTGAGTATCGATTTCTATCTACTTCTCAAATTAAATCAAGATACATTTTCTAATTTTGAAAATAATCAAGTAGAAGAGAATCTTGTCAGTCATGACTCTTATATAAACCCAACAATAGACAAGTTGCTTCATCCACAGAGAAGCAATATAAATTATCATGCAGGACAAGTTGCTTAATCCACAGAGACGCAATATAAATTATTACACAGGCTTTTCCAGGAAATATTACAATATTATAAAGAAGTAACAAAAGATAAACAGTAACATATAGGAGGAAAAAACAAGACCTCATATTTTCCTTATTTTATTTTGAAATTTATTCACAACTACAGGCAACACATCAAAGTGTCTATACCTGGTTTTGCAAGTTCAAGTAATGACTTCGTGGTTATTTCTACTTTTGCAGTTCCGCAAGAGATGATTCACAAGCATCTCAAAAGTTCCATCTGCACTGCAGTAGACAGGGTAAAGCTGTTTGCAGATTCAGAAAGATTGCAAGCAAGCTGCAATGTCACTAAGTAAGATTATCATTGGGTCGAAGTAAAACAAGTTTTCACTTTTGACAGAAATTTGAAGTTTCAAATTTTGCATTGCAATTAGCAACATTGCAAAGGCAAGGCATGAGAGGTATTTTACTGCTAATACATGTTAGCATGTACGATTTGAAAGAGTTGTAAGAGATTTATGATGTTCCTAGGTAGGCTGTTGGCGGATCTATGGATTCAGAATCATCTACAAGGTTTCTACAGTTCCACATGAGTGGCAACAATTTGTAAGCACCAAGAAAGTGTTCTACAAGTTAGCTTAGTTTAAAAAATATTTTACAGTTTAAACTTACAAACCAGGACTGGACTGTTCTGTTAGCACGTAATAATATATCAATAAAACTTCTGTAAATGGATTGTTAATTGCAAACATAAGAAAAACAATTTAAAGAGCTTTTATTTAATAGTAAATGCAATCTAGGTGGGGCATACTTTGAATGTGGTGTGGTCGGGCAGCCCATACAGATCAAGGGGGTGGTCGGGCAGCCCATATAAATATCTTTCTTATCTAGCAGCCCCAGATTCTAGCGAACAAGACTCCCCCGAATTCCGGTGGGTGGTGGGAATAAACTATGATTATTTTTGGTATCATGATTTGTGTTCTTCTGAATGACGATAAATATAGATATGCAAACAGAGAGAATATGAATTATTGAGCAATTTATTACCCAAAACAATTCCACCCAATGAGCCAACTTATACAAGTCTTCTCAAAAAAAGAAAGAATAGTGCTTTCAAGATACCCTTTCTCAGCATGCTAGGAATAAAGCCCTTGGCAAATATCTACACATCAAGATTTTTCACATACATTATTTTTATGTGTTTATACACAAGCTACAATTTATGTGACACAATAAGAGTGTTTCTGCCTCCCATTCCATATTCTAAAAAAAATTGAAATGGGAAACATATAACTAACACAAAAATATTGTATTTGTAATGTAGGAGCCGATTGATAACATTGCAATCAGCATGTCATCTAAGAATATCATTTTTTTAGTAGGAAAGGGAATGCTGCAGAGCTGAATGTACCATCCCCATTGTGTTTGAAATAGAAAAATTATGCATCTATTTGTGGTAGAGTTGCATACTGATGGTCGCTTCTTTTGCATATTGGCATTAGCAGGACCTAACATTGCTAACATTAATTTATGTATAGAAGGTGTCTCCATGGGCTATTCCAAAATGCATGGAACCATTTATTCATTTTAACAGATTTAAAAAGAAAAGGGGTGGAGGGAGAGAGGGGGAGAAAGCATACCAAATTACTATTGCACTTTTCCAAGTCAAGAACCTTGATGGCAACAATCTCATTGAAAGGAATACAAAGTGCTCGATGCACTATTGCACTGACACCTTGTCCCACTTCCTCGTAAATTTTGTAATCGGATGCACTTAACGGATACTTTTTCTCTGGTTTCTGAGCCATGACTCTTAGAACTAGGCAACTTCTGTATATTTAAAGAAACCCAATGAACACCATTCTTAAGACTCCAAATATGACCTGGCATTAGAAATACGTGTCAAAAGACTTTGTTCGATGTTGAAAATCATGAAAGGTATTCACACTGCAAATCAAATCCCTGCAATTCATCCAATAATGTATAAACAAAGCTTCTGATTCAATGTGAAATAATTGGCAGTTCACACAGCATTATTACAAACCTGCTCTGGAGTCTCCAGCAAGAGAGAACAAACAGACAAAACCATTGCCCATAAAAATTATTCAAAATGTATAATAATTACCACCGATCACAGTTAACCTGACACAGAATCCATAGAAAGATCAGCTTCATGAATCTGTCATGATAATGATCCTCAACTTTCAAAAGGGACTTCTTCTTGATTATTGCAGATTAAAGCTTACAAGTCATTATCAGATTCCATTTCGTTTTCCATTGCCCCCAACAGCCCTCTCTTTCCAGGATCATCATTCAATAAAGAAACGATGATAGTACGAGTACATCGTCCATTCTTCCTTCAATAAGCGACGTGATGAAACAATTTTGCTAGACTATTATCTTGTGTTTCCATCAATGAAGGATTTCTGGCCAAACCATGCCAAAGGTTAAGCTTCGGATACAACCGCAGAAAAGCGAAACAAATCCTGCACACTGAAAGAAACTTTAATTATGGGAAAGATATGAATTAAGCATCCAGTGGTGAACAAAATTATCTCCTAAAAAGCATATAATGTCAATAAAGGCTTGCTCAATTCACCATTTTTGCATTGTGTTGTAATTTTAGCTATTCTACTAAAAAACGAATGCTTATGTGCCTATCTACTAACATTAACAAGTTTCTCTTAGAAAACCACAAAGAACAGAAAATCAAAGAACAATTTTTCAGAAATTGATGATAATATTCTACATGAAAATTCAGAATAGGGTGCTGACAGAAAATAATGAATTTTATTATAACATATCAAACTGAATGAGAATCTCTTGATCTCAGAGATTAATGAACACCAAGCTTAAATTGCATAGAGGCAATTGTATCGGCAGTTTAAGGGCAATGGGATAAGTATAAGGTGCGTCAATATGGGTAAAATTATTGACATTTTATAAAGCATAAGGGTTACTTAAAAGAAATTCTCTCAAAATAATTCAGACATGCTATATGCTTATTTGATTTGAGATACCAAAACAAATTTTTAGCACTATTCCAAGATGAACCAAGTATGTACTAACTACTAAGAAACGGAGATGAAAAGAAGCAAACATTTTTATTCCATGGACAATATAATAAAACTAAAAGTGAGCTCAATTCTAACAGGCTGAGGATTGAACAGATTATACATTTAAATATCAAATATCAAATAATGACCAAAACTTTAGCTAGTTTTGAATAGGTTTGAGAATCAGACATACAGAAAGCTCAATTCTAAAGGAACGGGAATTGAACATAATACATTTAAATATGAACGATCAAAACATGTTCTAAAGCTTGGCTAATTTTGAATAAGGTTGAGATTCAGACATAAAATAGAACCCAATATGAAATCTGAGGAACGGGAATCAGTGGGCACGGGTTTCACAAAGCTCAGTGATGGAGCACGTCTAAGATGGATTCCAAACTTGAACTTCTTACAAAAGCCAGTCTATATTTAGATTAGGTCGATAATAAATTAATAAGGCTCATTGCAAAATGCCGAATTAAACCAAGAATTTAAGATTGGGATCGGAAAAATTCAAAGCCACATTACAATGACAATACTCGCTATTTTAAACCAGGCGATGGTTTTCGATAGTGAACAAAAAGGAATTTGAATAAATTGTTGAGAGGCTGATGAAGAAGGGATTCACATAAATTAGGGTGGAGGTGAAACATTATGCTTTTCAAAAGTGAAATTAAAATCGTGGAATTCAAATAACCATTGTTATTCATTGAAATTGAGTTATTCCTAAATCAGAATACTGCAAAGTACATCGAAATACAGATCGCGAATGACCTAAATAGCACAAATCTACGAACAAAAAAACGAAACGGATATTTGCAGTACATACTAGAAGCGAAAAAGTGAGGCTTTCGCAGTTAAACTTACGCAGGTCTCGTGTTCAAAACCTGGGCACTCGAATTTCGTCAGTGCAAATTATTCCGCGCGCGCAGAATCTACAGGAGAAGGGTTTTTTTGGTCTCTCTAAATGAAAACAGGGGTTCCGACCGGCGATGGGCTTCCCGACTCACGGGTTCTACCGGTCAGATGCATACGCCCGAGGCAAATTTAAATTAAAAAAACATAGAATATAATATAATAATAAAAAATCCTTTGACAGTGCATGCGAAATGAAGGTTAGAGAGACGTGTGTGTATTTTGTTCGTTTTTCATCTTTGTTGCCTCGGATTTCTCTAATTTTATATTATAATATGTTTTGGGTACAAATGTTAAGCTTTATATTGTTAAGTACGCCCCAAAGATTCATTCTCTAGTCACTATCTAATTTTGTCACGGGCATTATTATTATTATTATTATTATTAGTTCAATAATATACATTTCATGTCATTTAATTAATAATGTTATGTGAACCAATCATATACAAGAATTTTTCTACCTATCTCAAGTTTTCTAATGTATAATTTTTGAATTGACATATTTACATAAATACAATTTCACATAAATAAATTTATTGAAATTTTGATTGGTTGGAAAGGGTGATTTGACAATTTTTTCTTCTTATTGAAGTACACATTTTTCTTTTTTTTTTAAGCCAAAATATTATAAATGGCCAAGTGGCCTAGTATTTATTAACCCCTCTCAATCTATCAATTCATCTATTTGATTGTACTTGACAATGCCAACTATCACCAATTACAATATGACAACATTATATAGAGAAGGTGAATCTAAATAAAGTGAAAGTTTAATTAACTATTACCATTTATAAATTTATTTATATTAGTTAACCTATCATATTATATATTTTCTTATTAAAAAATAACACACATTATGTAAATCTATTATATATTTATAAAAATGAAACATGCCTATACTTATCTCTATTAAACAAATTTATTATTGTACTTTGCATAATATATGTATAGATTTATCATTCCCATAGTAAATATTAAAATTTCCGTGAAGCATATATCAATATTATTGAACATAAATTATATCTCTATAAGAATTTAATGTAAAAATTAGAGACAACAGATAATGTTTATTAACGGAATGATAAATCACGAGATGAATAGAAATAGATAATATTGTCAACTATTGTCACTATGGATAGTATGTCTCCGAATTTTTAAATATCATATTTTATTTCAGCACATCTTCTATTTTTTAATATTATGTTTTGATACTAGTCAAACTACTTGCATAATTTAAAAAAATAAGTTTGATTGGACAATGCAAAATACCTCTAATTTTAAATCTTATTCAACATTTCCCTGTTCACACATGACCAAGGCATCCCTTTCACATCATTTCTAAAAAATTATTTAAATATTACCATCGTATATTACCATTCTCTCCTAACCAGCAGCTAATGTCCACCCAATGCTATTTTACTGCCACTCCATAAACTAGATTTGGTAATGTTGTTTGCACTTGAAACCATTCATTTGTTTCGTACCTCAACTCCCACATACACCAAATGGTCTGATAACACTATTTTTCCATCAGTTCCAGTAAAATGAATTTTGTGTAGAAATTTTTGTGAAAACTATATTTGTACTTGCTTCGATATTTTCAGTACGTTAGACAAGGCATTTACTTAAATCCAATCTAGTAATATAGACCTAAAACACTGCAGTGAACAGGGAATGACACTACTACATAATGTGAATCTGGCTTAAGTTTTGTACCTAACTAGTTGGAAATGTATATCTATCTATTGAACTTGACACAACATGAAAGAAGGCATCCGAGTACCTTTTGGTGTCATTTTCGAACAAAGCTGCTTATTGTACATTGTATATGCTTCTCTTCATGTTTCCTAATAGGAGCACATAAAGCAACATGTTATTTTCAGAGACAGTTATGTTTAAGAGATATGTAGGCATATGCTTAGTTATGTTTGGACTATACAAATTTTTCCTCGGTGTTTTAGACAAACCACATTTTTGCCTATTATAATCCGCTCATCTTTACATCTTCGATTATTACAATCTACAACTACAATTTAAAGGCAGGAATTGGCCGCTTTGCGGCTCTTGTTTGCACTCGTTTTCATACGAGGGACATCTCTGGGGTGGGGATTTGCAACTAGCGATTGCACAAAATGGTGCAACGGATTCATTGTTACGGGAGGGCAAAGATGAGTTTTGATGCCTCTTTTGGTCGTTTTTGTTTATTTTAATCGTATTTTTACATTTTGTAAAATTGTCGATCTGTTCTTATTTGACATGAAAGAATTCGGTATAATCGTCATTATAATTATAAATACATTTAATATAAATATAAGTGCATCATTATATAGATATTTAAATAACATATTTGGTTTAAAATATGTGTATATCGATCATAAAATCTCTGAAACTTATAAATACGGTGAAAAAATAATATATTTTTAAAATTATTAAATAAAGAAATGACATTTAACAAAAAAGGATAGGATGTTTAAAACCTCCAAACGTCATAAATTTTTGGTTTGACAGGTGGGGTCAACCGTCAAATCTCATCCCTAGGGGAAGGCAAGGGCAAGGCGAGAGGGGATGAATGGGAGAAGTGTTAGAGTGAACGTCAGAAGAGAGTTACAATGAGTGGTAAAAGTTTAATTTTGTGGGGTGTGGGGGGAGCGGGGGTGAGGAACAGGGGGGTGCAGTCATGTATATGGGTTAGTTGATTGCCCTCTTTTATCCTAATTTGAACAAATATGGGAAGAGTCATTTTGGAGAATCTTTGCAAAGGGAAAGGAGAAGATATATGCATGTCATAAAGGCTACAAACTTTGGAGACCATTGTCTTGCTAAAGAGAAGATGATATACTTATCTAGCTCAAGAGAAGATGAGAATGTTGTAATTGAAGGACATTATAGTCAAAACCAAAAGCAAAAGGTAAAGGGGGAGAGGGAAGGAGGGAAGAAGATAAGGAGAAAAAGTGCAATGGTTGACAGGAATTTTTTGTCATGACCGTTTGTAGACACTCAAATTTGGCAAGCTACCCTTTGACAACGTTGATCTTGACATTGTACACTTGCATGCACAAATACACTCTCGTCACTCTTGTTTAGTACACCTTGATAGCTCTTTGATTGCTTTCTTATTTTTGCACACCTCTCTATCGTCAGTTCTTAAGGTTTTATAACATAAAATGCATCTAAAGACATTCACCCTCTGACCCAAAATGCTAAACTGTGTTTTTCACTCTTGGTCAAAACCGTCAATTTTGGTCAAGATATAGAATTATATCTTGACCCTACCATATGGTTTTGGACCGACATGTTTTGGGCCCAAACTCTCAATTCCACGTCTTCATGTGGATTAATATTTCCTCTTGGTCGGCCTTTCACAATAAAACAACCATCGGGAGTCTATATAAGCAAGTCAATCATACCTCATTTGGGGTCATGGCACTCTATGTTCTCCTCGCATAAAAGCAAGCACTAAAGGCACTCATTGTTCCCTAAACAGTGAAATAGCTTATGCAAATCCATTAGGGCAACACCCTTTACAAGTTTGAAGTTTCCTATTGGGTCTAGAAGTCTCCATCTCCTCTTCACAAGCAAGCAAAGTGCCCCCTCCCAAGTATTTAAGCAAGTGTGAAACTCAAGCAAGGCATTATCAAAGAACGGTTGTCAAGTTTTGATTCCACTATGGTAAATATCATATGTTATGAGAATGATGTGTAATTTGAGCCCTCTTTAGAGTAGTGGCAGCATCATCGGTGTTAGGGGTGCCCACAACTCACCTAACTTTATTTTATTGGAACTCCATCTTGCAATACAAGGGTTTGAGGGTTTGAGCAAAGTTTATAGAGACATTCCGAAGGTGAGTTGAGAAGACCAACATACAGTGACAATCATTTCCAGGCAAACGAAACATCCAAGAATTTACATGCCCAAATTCCAAGCAGGGCCAAGACCATACAGTAGGGTTAGAATCATATGGACTATCTTGACCTATTTCTATGGTTTTGACTAGATCCAGTCTTAAATGTCAGTTATAGAAACAAAGCATTTCAAGCCTCATATCAACATGTTCCTGCATTTAGGTCACTCAATCTTCATCAAATCCATATAGAATTAGCTAAGTGTAATTTCTCCTTTGTGTTTTGATAGTGTTGGTTTTGGAGCCTGATTTTATTGGTTTACACTCATAACCCAGGGGGTTGCAAAGGGGGTACTTATAAAATATGGGCCATTCATTATTAGGTCACAAATCTAATGGTATAAGTTATGGTGATTTTTCTTTATTTCCCTAAAAGGGATGTGAGGTGTGGCTCATTTGCATTCCTATTTTTATTGTTATCGTGAGGAGACTGTGATAGAGAGAGAAGAGGAAGTTATAACAAATTTGTTGTAGGGTGTATCCCTTCTTGTATTTTGTTGGACGGAATAAAAGAAGGACTAGTTGTTTTGTGGATGTAGCCCGGATTTGGGTGAACCACGTTAAGTTTTGTCTCTGAGTTGTGTTCTTTTATTTTCTGCACCTTTAATTTTAGATTTGTAATATATTCTGCATTTTAGTTTTTATTGTTGTAATTTTGTGGGATTGTCCACATAATTTTTATCCCTTATTTCCTAACAAATGGTATCAAAGACGGGTTGGTTTGTTGAAGTGTTGAATCGCAAGGAAATTTTGAGCTTGAGTGGGAGCTATGGCAGATGGTGGAAGATCAGAGGTTGATAAATTCAACGGGCAAAATTTTAGTCTTTGGAAGATGGAGATGGAAGATTGCCTATATCAGAAGGATCTTTATGTTCCACTAATCGGAAAAGGGAAGAAACCCTTGAGCATGTCAAATGTGGATTGGGAGCTGCTGGATAGAAAGGCACTTGGGACAATCCGGCTATGTCTTGCATCTTCGGTATTATTTAATGTTTCAAAGGAGAAGACTACAAAAGAACTCATGGATGCATTAGAGAAGTTTTATGAAAAACCCTTTGCCTCTAACAAGATATTTTTAATGAAAAAATTGTTTAATATTAAGATGTATGAGAATGGTTCAGCAACAGATCATTTGAATGATTTTAATACGGTTGTGAATATGCTAGCTTTGGTTATAATAGAATTTGATGAAGCAGTTAGGGCTTTCTTAATTTTGTGCTCCTTACCTAAGCGTTAGAATAGCCTGGTAATGGCGGTAAGCAATTTGGTTCCAACTAATTCAAAGTTGAAGTTTGAGGATGTTGTAGGGGTGATTCTAAGCGAGGAAATGTGAAGAAAAATCTTTGAGGAATCTTCTACTTTAGGGAATGTTTTGATGGTGGAAACTAGAGGGAGACAGAAGAATCAAGGGAGCCATGGAAAATTGAAAGATCGGGCAAGGTCAAAATTCAAAAGCAAGATGGAATGTTGGCACTGTGGGAAGGTAGGACATACAAAGAAGGAATGTTGGGCTCTTTAGGACAAGAAGAAACAATAGGAAGAAATCAAGGAGGTGAATGTGGCAACAAGTAATGTCTGACATGATGTTTTGATTCTTTCTTTGGATACTATTGTTGAATCTTGGATTTTAGATCCAGGGGATTCTTTCCATGCTACTCCACATAGACATTATTTTGTTGATTATGTTCAAGGGGATTTTGGGCATATTTATCTTAGTGAGGATGAGCCTTGCAGCATAGTTGGAAAAGGTTGTGTTCAGGTTAAGATGTAAAATAGGAACACATGGCTATTGAAGGATGTCAGACATGTGCCTACATTAAGAGGAAACTTGGTACCAGCATGGCAGTTGGGCAATGATGGTTGTACTGTGACATTTACAGTAGACTCTTGGAAGGTTACCAAGGGTGCTCTTGTAGTGGTAAGAGGTAAGAAGGTTGGAACCTTGTATTTAACCATTGGTAATACTAATGTTTGTAATCTTATGGATTCATATGCATATACAACATTGTGGCACTATAGGTTCGGTCATATGAGCCATAAGGGCATGCAGATCATAAAGAAAAGTTTGTCTGGATTTACAAAAATAGGTTTTGATTTTTGTGAGCACTAAGTATATGGGAAACAAACACGAGTAAAGTTTCTCAAGGTTGGACCTACGAAGAAAGAGACTAAGTTAAAGTTGGTACATTCTGATGTGTGGGGACTGGCTCAGGTATCATCTCTTGGGGGTTTAAATTATTATTTCACTTTTATTGATGATGCAACAAGGAAATTTTGGGTATATTGTATTAGAAATAAATTTGATGTATTTGACACTTTTGTTAAATGGAAAGTCTTGGTAGAGAATGAAACATGTCTCAAGGTAAAATGTCTCATGTCAGATAATGGAGGGGAGTATTACAATAATGAGTTTGATGATTATTGTTCTAAGAATGGAATCTGTAGGCAAAAGGGGGTGTCAGAAAGGATGAACATGACAATAATGGAATGAGCTAGGAGCATGATGTTACATACGAGACTATCTCTTTCTTTTTGGGCAGAAGCGATGAACACAAATGTGTACTTGATAAACAAAGGATCCTCAAGTGCCTTGTATGGAGGCATACATGAGGAGGATTGGTCTAGTAAGAAGGTTGATTATTCATTTCTTATAATCTTTGGATGTGAGGTGTTTGTCCATATTGACAAGAATTATATGACCAAGTTAGAAGTTAAATCAGATAAATGCACTTTCATTGGTTATAGCGGCGATGAATTTGGATATTGAGTTATCAAAAATAAAGTTTTTGTAAAACCCTAATTATAAAGTAATTGATAGAAAAATGAAGTACAATTGTTATGATGCACTATGACACAAGTAATAAGCTAATAAAATATGAAACCCTAAGTGCAAGAGAGAGAGGAAAGGACTTAGTCAGTTTGTGCTTGATCTGGGACTGCTGCAGATTAAAAAAATTGATGAATAGAAAGGGCAGGTCGTTGTAACTCCACACTATAAAATATGGAACTGTCAGATAAGACTAGACTAGGACACCTGGACTGGGGCGAGGGCGCTAGAGACCTCTACCAGGTGCCTGTGACTGCGAAAGTGGTCGGAATCTAATTTTGATTGTGTTGCACTAGTGTCACTGATACTCATTGTTGGTCGCACCTTGATCGCCGAGTGTATCAGTAACCTACAAAATAGATGTTCACCTACAAAACCCACAAAACCGCATCGAATCCAAAAAAACAAAGATGTAATATGGGTAGTCAGACTGTCCCCGACATAGTGAACTTACGACCGAGCGTTGCACTACATCTCAGACTCCATGTAGTTCTTGTAAGTGTGTGTAGAAATTGTGACCTAGGATGCCCTTGTGCAAGATGCACTAAATAACGAGTTAGATTTGTTAAAAATGTCTGTGTGTATGGAATAGAATGAACTTCCCCTTCTTATGATGTGTATGCAAAAAATGCAGTCCTTTGTCCCTTGTATGGATATTAGATGGATGTCTTTGAGTTCCTTTGGATGCAGGCTTAGGTGATAGTAGCAATGCTTAGAGCTTGGTTCTTTATTTTGATCACATAGCTATGTATTTATATGATTCCCTTGGTTGAATTTCACAATTGACAACTGGAAGGCCAACCTATAAGAAAATAAGACGCCCAAATGATAAAAGAGACCCAAAAGAAGTGAGTAAGAAAGAAAAGGGTCAGGGGCGCCTAGAGGGGATGAAGACCCCTCGGTGCTAACGTCCTGATTGGGTGCCTCAGCGCTGATGTCCTTATTGGGCACTGGTGTCCGAAGTCATAAAAGATAAGCAAGTAAAATTTTGACTAGGCTGTAGGGTGTGTAATACCAAATAGAAAATAAAAGGCCAAAGATAGTTGTCAATTATTAGTTTTCTCCCTTATGAATCATGTAAATGCTAGTATGCTTTTATAACCTAGAAATATACCCAAGTGTGTGACTTTGTGTCTACATTTCCCCCCTACTTTATGTTGTTGGGTGAATACTCAATAATATAAAGTAGTTAGAAGATACATACCTTTTTTTCCTGTAGAGAGTGATGACAATAACGTGCTGAAGAGACAAGTGAAAGCGTGAAGTGATAAAAATGAAGCGTGGAAACTAAGAAAGAGGAAGTCACCCCAGGGGTGAAGCCTATGCGCTTATTTATACATGTTGTGTTTGTGTTTATTGATATAGGGTTACTTCTTGTTGCGTATTAATGAAGGAACTGCAAAAGAAGAGCAAAAGAGTAGTCAAAGTCATATATTATGAAAACTTTGCAAAAGTATGTAAAAGTGTGTAAAAACTAGTAAAAGGAAAGTGTGCGCGTGATGTGAAAGAGTGCAAATGATAGAAAGATGTCTTGAAATGTTATGTAGAGTGAGTTTTTTAGGCGATCTCATGCCGAGTGCAAGTTTTTTGGGTGATCTCACGTCAAATGCGAGTTTTTTAGGTGATCTCACGCCAAAGAGTGAATGTTGGGGAGAGAGGTCTAGTGTTACTCTCCTTTCACAAATTTACCCAACAAACATCGCTACAAATGATGTGTCCTTGTTTTGTTCCAAGTTGTACCAAATTTGTTCTGAGTTGTACCGATTGCAGGAGATTGATTGTATTATGTATTCTGAGGCTAACACCTGATATAGTAAAACTGATATGTGAACTGTTCTATAGTGTGCTGATCTGAAGTAACTGTATCTACCCCCAAGACATAGGCACCCAAGAGAGGACACGAGCACCCAAATGTTATTGTCTAATGTTGGGCGCTGGTGTTTGTACTATGTTGAGGACCCAAGTTAGATTCTGGGCCATTATGTGACCGTATTACTACTTTGTTCTTGTATTGTGCATGTCTGTACTATAACTCTGAGTTGTTGTATGGGGTGATTGGTTCACCCAATGTATGCCCCCCTTGTTTGGGGTGCATGCGACACTGACAAAAACATGTGGTCTAAAGGAGAGGACTTGAAATTGATATGAATTGGATACCCTGCGGTGGGAGAGGAAGTGCATGGTAGAAACAAAGGCACATACAAACAAAGTGGCTAGAAACATGTGTTAGTAAAATCAAAGCAAGTATGCATATAGAAGACAGTTTGCAATCAAGTAAGCAAGAAGACAAGATAGACCATGAAAAGAGGGTTTCAGACATGGGACATCACTCACAATGTCACAAGATAATCAGGGCCAAAACGACCAAAAGCATACAATTTGCACACAAGATAAAGGGCATAACCCGCAAACAATAGCATATAATGGAAAATAATGTCAAGAAAAAGTGTAACAAACAACCATGGCGGCATATAGTCCTGTAAAGAAAATTTTGCACATGAAGCACCCATTAACATGTTAGAAAGATAGAAAGTATGTCAAAGCGTGTATAGATTAGTAGAGAGTAATGTGCTATAAAGAAGTAGTAGTAAATAATTAAACAATAGCACACGTGATGAGTAAAGGTAGTAAATGTAGATGCCTCGAGTGCTACGCTCTTAACCTATTGCTTGTATTAGGATATGAGTAGCCGACTTGTAGCTTACCATGTCATTTTATTATATCATTTATATTGTCTCATGCTTAGTAGGTCAGCCTTAGTGATGGCCATAACATATGAATAGCATATATAGGGGATTATAGGTAGTAGTTCATGAACATTGGAGCATTTGAGTCTTATTTTAGGTTTGGAGGTTGCCCCCTCAAAGTGGCGAAGCTATTCTAATTTCATATTGAGATCATTATTCTGAAATATTGTGTTATTTGGTGTTCTATTACCACTCATAATCTAAATTATACAAGTAATTTCATTACAAGTGGTATTAGAGTTGTGACCCAGACCAAAATTAGGGCAAAAACCCTAATTTTTTGTTTCCTCTATATCTTACGAACCATATTGAATTTATGGGCGATGTTTTTACAAGAGTTGCAAATCATTTCAAGTAAAAATATCTGAAAATTTTAGACCTTTTTGATATCTTTTACAAAAGTTATTGCAAATTTAGGTTTTTTGATAAAAACACTCCCTAAACCGAAATTTGTGGAATTTTTCAGAGTTCTTTACATTGTTGAAAAGCTCTCAAAAAATTTTATTAGTATCTTCTCTGTGTTTTTTTCTGTTCCACCAAATTTTTATCGAAACCCTAAACCCCAAGGTTTGACATAATGGTGGGGCCTTCCATAAGAGCAAAAAAGAATCTAGTCACTCCAAGTAAAACCCCAGAGAAAGATGGGGTAGTGATTGAAGAGTTAGAGTCATAAGGGGTAAATACATATTCCTCAGCACTAGGGTTTACCTCAATTGATTATAAGGTGAGCCAACTTGAGTATGAGTTACGAAATGTACAATTTGAGATGGCCTCTAAAGGAGACAGACCAAATCAATCAGCGGTTTGATGATATCATGCAACATGTAAAGGGTAAACAATATGGCCCAAATCCGCCCCATATCAACCAAGGAGGATCTTCAGTTCAAAATAATGGATAAAATAACCATTTTGGATCACTTTTCCAGCCCAATTAGAATCCAACTTATTTGTAACCACGGAATGTGGTATCGAAAGTGGATATGCGCAAATTTGATGGTAAGGATCCCCAAAATTGGATAAATCAAATGGAGAACTTCTTTGAGTTACATCAAAAATCATCAGGACAAAAGGTGACATTGGCATCCCTGTATCTTGAACCAGACCAATTCGTTTGGTATCGATGGTTATGTGCTCAGAGGCAGAAGAATGGTCTCAGTGTCACTTGGACAATTTTTACTGAGGAGTTGCAATTACACTATAGTTCCAGTGTTTCAGAGAACTAATTTAGTCAATTGTCAAAGTTACAACAAACAGGACCAGTCAAAGATTATGTGCATCAATTCCAGAACCTATCCTTAAGGTGGAGAATATTTTAGAAGGGAATCTAAATGACCTGTTTCTTGGGGATCTTAAAGACCACATCGAGCATGAGGTACGTATGTTTAATCCACTCAAGCTTTCTGATTATATTATCATGGCACGTCAAGCAGAGGAAAATGTTCTTTGCAATAGGAGGCCACCTTTCATTAACACCAGAGACCGTAGTATCTCTTCCCCTTCATTTGCTAATCCAACTAGATCGACTCCTCAACAAATGGAAGAAAAGAGAGCAAAATGATTATGTTTTAATTGTGACACCAAATATGGACTGGGACACAAATGTGATGAGAAGAATTTGTTCTATATTGAAGGAGGTAATGAGGATAACGAGGAAGCTGAAATTATAGGAGAGGCTGAGGAACCAATGGAAGATGAAGTAGAGGATCACCAACCTACAATTTCTTGTCATGCATTGTCAGGTATTAGTAATCCTCAAACACTCAAGGTTATTGGCTATCTCAACAAATAGAAGGTGACGGTGTTGATTGACTCGGGGAGTACTCATAACTTCGTAAATAGTAAGTTAGCTGCCTGCCTCAATTGTTTTATTTACCCAACTCTAGAAATGCAAGTTATGATTGTGGATGGTGGGACAATCAAGTGCACATGAAAGTTCATAGTATCAAGCTTTCCATGGGAGACTACATGTTATACTTGCCTATGTTTGCTATTTCTATTGGAGGGGCAAATATTGTTTTGGGTGTCCAATGGCTCACAACCTTAGGTACTATAGAGATGAATTTCCGAGAATAGTTCATTCAATTTCATTCAAATGGAAGGGCAATACAATTGAAAGGGATGGTAGCTAAGTCTCCACAAATTATTAGCTCTCATCAAATGCAAAAGGTTCTCATAAAAGGAGTAGATGGATCTATAGCAAAGTTTCTTTCCATATAAGTACAAAATATAGAGTCTTTAATACCACCCGATCTTTAGAAAATTGTTGATGCTCACTCATATGTTTTTGATGCAATTCCAAAGGGACTACCACCAGTTAGGGATCATGATCATGCCATTCAGTTGATTCTAGGGAACCAAACACCTAACATCAAACCATATACATACCCATATTCCCAGAAAAGTGAGATCGAGAAAATGGTACATGAAATGTTGAAGGCATGTATCATCAGGCATAGCCAAAGTGCATATTCTTCATTAGTGGTCATAGTACGTGAGAAGGATGAAACATGGAGGATGTGTCCAGATTACGGAGAACTCAACAAGCACACCATCAAAGATAAGTTTCCTATTCCAGTAATTAATGATTTACTTGATGAATTGCATGGTGTTATTTATTTCACAAAATTAGATCTTCATTCGGGGTACCATCAAATTAGAATAAGAGAGGAAGATATTCATAAAATGGCTTTCAGGACTCATGAGGGCCATTATGAGTTTTTGGTAATGCCTTTTGGTCTTACAAATGCTCCCTCACTTTCAAAGCTTGATGAACATTGGTTCTAGGCCATTTTTTAGGAAATTTGTATTAGTTTTCTTTGATGACATATTTATTTACAGTAAGACATGGGAAGAACACTTGCAACATGTAAATAAAGTGTTGGAAGTTTTGGAGAAACATATTGTCTATGCAAATACATCCAAATGTTCTTTTGGTGTACAAGAGGTAGAGTACTTGGGTCACATTATATCCCATGAAGGTTTCAAAGTTGATCCTCAGAAGATCAAAGCTACGGTGGAATGGCCAAGGCCCAAAACTCTCAAAAATCTTCGTGGGTTCTTAGGACTAATAGGGTACTATAAAAGATTTGTGAGGGGATATGGTAGAATAACAACCCCACTCACTGCATTGCTAAAGAAGGATGCCTTCCATTGGACAGACGTAGCCACTAAATCCTTTGAATAGCTAAAGGAAGCCATGTGCAACACCTCAGTTTTGGCTACTCCCAACTTCTCAAAAACCTTCATTGTTGAATGTGATGCTTCGGTATCAGGATTGGGAGCAGTTCTAATGCAAAAAGGGAGACCAATTACATTTGAGAGTCGCTAATTCAAATGAAAATATTTGCTCAAACTTGTCTATGAGAAAGAAATGATGGTTATTCTTCATGCAGTCAAACAATGGAGGCCCTATCTCATGGGTAGACACTTCAAGGTAAAAACTAATCATGATAGTCTCAAATATTTTTTGGAGCAAAGGTTATCATCTGAGGAACAACAAAAGTGGGTAACAAAAATGTTGGCTTAGGATTTTGAAATCATATACAAAAAGGTTAAAGAAAATGTAGTAGCTGATACGTTGTCCAGAAGGGATACATCCACAGATGCCTTACTATGTGGAATGTCCATGTTGAAGGCCGATTGGGTGGATGAAGCAAGATTGGAATGGGATCATGACAAGGATACACAATCTCTAATACATAATATCAAGCAAGGCTCTATAACATCTAACAAATTTGAGTGGAAACGTAATACGCTATGGTACAAGGAAAAATTATACTTGAGTAAAGACTCTGAGTTGAAGTATAAGATTCTTATAGAGCTACATGCCTCACCTGTTGGAGGACACTCTGGGTTTTTGAAGACATATCATAGAATAAAAAGAGAATTCTTTTGGGAAGGTCTCAAGAGGGATGTACAAAATTTTGTAGAACAAAGGGGAAACAATTAAGACACCAGGTCTGTTACAACCCTTACAAATTCCTAGCCAAAGATGAGAGGAGGTCTCCATGGATTTCATCACCGGATTGCCTTGTTCAGAGGGTAAGAATGTTATTTTTGTGATTGTGGATAGGCTCACAAAATATGCCCATTTTTGTGCCCTGTCACATCCATTTGCAGCCAGTATAGTTGCAACTATTTTTTTGGAGACAGTTCAAAGGCTACATTAAACCCCAAAGATAATTGTAAGTGATCGTGATCCTATTTTCACAAGTAATTTTTGGTACGGAATTATTTTCATGTTTGGGTACTCAGCTAGCTCACAGTTCATCTTATCATCCTCAAACTGATGGGCAAATGGAAGCGGTCAAAAAATGCTTAGAGGGGTATCTACGTTGTTTTGTATCAAATAAGTAGGAAAGGTGGATTAAATGACTACCACATGCAGAATGGTGGTATAACACATCTTTTCATACCTCTTCTCAAATGACCCCATTTTTAGCACTATATGGTTACCATCCACCTTCTATCACTTCTTCCTTAAGGGTGCAAACTAACGTCAGAGATGTTTAGGAACACATTCAACATCAACAACAGGTTTTGGCTAGTTTGAAGGAGAATTTGGCATTGACACAAAACGGGATGAAACAACAAGTAGATCAACACCGTAGAGAAATACATTTTGAAATTGGTGACTGGGTTTTTGTATGTCTCCATCCTTATAAGCAGATGTCCCTAAAGCAACAAAAAAAAGGACAACAAACTTCCTCCTAAATATTATGGCCCTTATCAGGTTCTACATAAAATTGGTAGTGTTGCTTATAAACTAGAGTTTCCTCATTCTTCACGCATACACCTAGTATTCCATGTTTCATGCCTGAAGAAGGTTATTGGAAAGAAATTTGAAGCCTAGATAGAGTTGCCAGAACTTGATGAGGAAGAAAGAATCATTTTGGAGCCAGAGAAGATTCTGCAAACATGTATTAAGAGGCCGAGAACCAGAGACATTAAAGAATATCTGATCAAGTGGAAGAATCTGAGCATAGAAGATGTGACCTGGAAGGTTTTCTATAGTAACATCTAGGATTATTCAACATTGAGGACAACAATTGTTTTAAGAGGAAGGGCATGCTATGCCCTTAATCTATTGCTTGTATTAGGATATGAGTAGTCGACTTGTGGCTTACCATATCATTTATACTTTCTCATGCTTAGTAGGTCGGCCTTGGTGATGGCCATAACATATAAATAGTATATATAGGGGATTGTAGGTAGTATTTCACGATCATTGGAGCATTTGAGTCTTATTTTATGGTTTGGAGGTTGCCCCCTCGAAGTGGCAAAGCTATTCTAATTGCATATTGAGACCGTTATTCTAAAATATTGTGTTATTTGGTGTTCTATTGTTGCTCATAATCTGAATTATACAATTAATTTCATTACTCCGAGGATCCTTGGTCAGACTGGTAAGAGGTACAATGTTGTTGTCATGCAAATGTGCAATAGGAAAATTTCTAATTTTCAAGCATGATAATGATACCCCAATGTCAAATTTTTCAAATTTTACCTTTCCAAGACACCTTAGGTCTACCCGTCCTTAACACCATGCCTGACTCAATCCACATAAAGGTCCTCAATTAGATGTTCCGTACAATTCCCCTAGGTGATTTAGGGAAGAAAATTCAGTCCCCCTAGGTGATTTTAGGAGTTTGTGAAGAATGCCAAGGTTTGAGCAGTTTTAGGAAGGGTTACCATTGGCCTTCCCAGGACTAGTGCATCCCCCTGGAGTGAAAAAAAGGAGAAAAATTCAACATGGAGATGCAATCAAGTTCTAAAAACATCGGGGAAAATATTTGGAAGATTTAATAAATACTTGGAAGTTTTGGGGCAAGTCCACCAGAAACAGGTTCTCAGTCCTAGGTAACGCACTGTGTTAAAAAAACACCTAAGCTTCGAGAAGCAATTCCAGGAGTTATGTAAGGATTTAGGAGCTAAACAGGATATCAATGGAAAGGTAATTAAGAGAAATATAAGATGGGGGAATCATTTTTTTCACAACACCTAGGCACAATATGTTTACATCTAGTTTTTCTCGTGCTCAGTCATATAACCATAACCAAAATATCCGATTTTTAGGAATCAAATGGATGAATCAAGATCTGAGACACCAAACATTGGATTCAAAAGGCCATTTCCAGTCATAATCATATAATGTTTTTTCAAAAACCTCCACCGGGAACTCTAGATACGGCCTTCACAAGTTTTCTCTCAAGGTAAGAGTTCTTGCAGTTAGTAAATTTTCAAGTGGACACATGTCAGCACCAAGAGCCTGGAGGGATTTCTTGTCCCTTTCATCACTTTAGAAAAGGGACATAAGGGACAGTAAAATGTTCCCAACCCTTTTTGTCCCCTAAGTCACCAACATAACCCTCCGCATTGCCAGTTTAGCCCCCAGGAGCTAGTCGGAGCCATTCCTCTCATTGCACGGATGATCGCCAAGTGTCGCAACTTGACATGAAGAGGAAACTGATGTCCCTTTCATACCATTATCTAAAGAGACATCAGGGGAAAAAAAATTTTCCTCAGCCCTAGCTATTCCTTTTGGTCCTCCATACGCTCAAAACTCAACCCTAGGTGCTTTCCTCAAGTTTTCCCTCTCAAATGCTTAGCCAGTCGAATCTCGCCAAGTGTCACAATGAGGTACGATGGGGAATTTCACATGTCCCTTTCAGCCCTTTAGCTAAAGGGACATCAGGGACACAAAAATATGCTCAAACCCCATGGAGTTTGCTTTTTGGATGAATAAATTCCAAGATTTAGTCATTTTTTGCATGCTCTGTTTCACCCCCCCACACCTCCATACCCTGCCAGAACTCTGGTAATTTTTCTCTAGCCATCCAAACTACCATTGATGCACTCCACCAACTCCACCAAGTCCTTATAACATTAAAACATAGAGATTTCAAAAGAAAATTAGATTGAAAAGGTGAAGAACGGAGGTAAAACGAAGAGTTTCATCTAAAAACCTTCATTGTTGCACAACGAAAAAATTGTTGTAACTTGCAAACCAGGGCGCGGATAGAAGAACCATTTTTTATTATCTTCGTCATTTTCAGAAGGCCGTAAAAACCTCAGCAATAGATTCCCCATTCATAGAAAGGATTTTTTTTCAGCAATAAAATCCTCTTTTCTGTGCAATGAAGACAAATAGCTCGTTTCCTCACAAACCAGTGATCGGTTTGCAAAGAAAATTCACTGGTGAAACAAGAAGAAAAAACCCACATCAAAAATATAAATTTTATCAACATCTGAGGAGGAGGAGTAGACCTATAATTTCCAAGCTCCATTAATGGTTGTTGTGTCTGTAGCCGCTGTCAGGTAAAAAATTTCAAGTTTTAAAATCTTACAAATCGACGAGCAGGTAGGTCCAAAATTTTAGGGGTTATATTGGGAAAAAAGCCCATATAAAAAATCTTCACCCCGTTGTGATCTAAACACCTGAAGCATACTTACTAAAAATAACAGGCTTTCTACATGGGAGACTGCTATTTCAGGTAAGCCACCATCTGAAGAAGTTGCAAAGGAGGCGATGAGCACGTAAGAAGTATCACAAGCGAAAATCATCAAAAAGGTCACCTCGGTCAAAAATTGACGCTTACTAAAAATAGTAAGTGGTCTCATAAGTGCCTGCTAAAAATAACAAGTTGGTTCAGAAGGTGAGAGGAACACATGGAGAAGAAGGAATTCAAGTTGTCATATCCAATTGAGGTTTGAAAGAGCTAAATTTTCACACTCACTAAAAATAGTAAGTTGTCTCATAGCCACTTACTAAAAATAGTAAGTCATTCCAGAGGGTGGATTTTACAAAGGGAGTGTACTAGAAGTTGGGCATTCAACTTGGAAGCTACAGTTGGAGTTCGGAGAAGCATTTTCTGTCACTTACTAAAAATAGTAAGTCACCCTTCCTGGACATAATAAGTGTTGAGTAATCATGAAGTTCAAGTTTTCAGGAACGAAATCGACATAACCTTTCTCTTCTAAGCATGAGATAAATGACAATGATGTCTCCTATATGAATTTCATTGATCTAAAAGATCGCATGACAACAAAGGAAAGAGGTAAGATCAAAGATTAAGTATTTACAAGTGGGTTGTTTGCAACTGTGGGACACCTGGTGTTTGTATCAAAGCATTGAGTTGGTGTTGGCCTGCTCACATCACTATGAGCCTGAACACATGAACAATTTGACCTAACAATGGTACGATAATGGACAGTCATAGCCCCCAGAGCCATCTCACTCGCCTTGCAAATCTCGATATCACCTAACATGGTGGTCATCACGAAGGAGAAGGTTATGCACGAGTGGGATAAAATGGATGCATACCTACAAGGAGTTGTATTAGGGTCATGAATGAAGACAGGAAGAAATCCTTCAAGGATGACAAAAACACTTTTGAGATGCGAGTTTTGTGAAGGCAATTCAGATGTAATCACTCTTCTTAGCAGGGTTATGAGAGAAGCAAGTACGAAGGAATTTCAGGATTAGATGGATTTTTTTCTCCTAACAGTGGCTGAAGGAAAATAATGGATTGATTAGGGATGGATAATCAGTGACGACTTGCATCGTCAACTACTCCAGGTGCCCATGACAAAGAAGTTCCACATGACTTCTTATTTGGTCTATTTACTCGCTAGTTTGAGGTCATTCAAGGGACTAGCTCTCACCCAGAACATTGTTGCCAAAGTCCCAGTGTTCGATAAACTTCCCTAGTTGGTAATAGAAGAAATTCATAGACACTTCACCTACATGAATGATGCATTCACAATGTATGTGGTCTAAACTTTGGAGGGTGGTTTAAAGGTGAGGATGTCACCACAAGTGGCATCCTTAATCAAAAAATATGGTTCTTATTTCATACAATTTTTAAATTTCTCCTACTTGTGAGTTTTCAGCTTCAACCAAGCTCCCCTAAGGTTTCCCAAGTACCTTAGTGACCAAATTATGTTATTTGAGCTTCTGCAAGAAATTTACATAGGTGAACAACAAACTCAGAAGTAGAAATAATAAGTTGATCTCATTTCCCATCTCTCTCGGGGTGTTCACGTGTAAGAATGCAAATGATGCATCTCATATAGAGGCTGCATTCACACATTTGACTTTACCTTGCTACACCGCCATACCCAACTTCGATATACGAGCTGATCTAGATACATTTTATATCCCAGAGTTGCACCATGATCCATAAATTGAGGACTATTAGGCCAACTGTGTCTATGAATTCGAAGTACAAAAGAAGGATCACTTGAGGATGACAGTTGATGAGATGAGGAAATTCCAGTTCTCTTGGTATGAGGATATTTTGCAAGATGACAAAAGAGAAATGTATGATCCTGAATATGCAGTGATCAAGGTTTCCCCATTGCCTCAAATTAATTGACACGTTCGCAAGTCACGGGACATCAATGAATGAACTGAGAAAGTGGTCAGGAGAATGAGGGATTGGTTCCAAAGGAAGAGAGTTATAGTTATTCAATCACGAGGTGTCCCCACGAGTCAGAAACAAGCTTCACAACAGTCATCATGGAAAGTGGTGGAAATTAATTCAAGTTTAAGACACTTTAGAGCAAGTTTGAAGCAAAAGGCCACAGAATTAGAGACTTCTTGTCACAAAAAGTCACCAAAGATAGCCAGGACAAAGGAATATCTAATTGTAGAAATGCAAGAGGAAGACACAGTTGCGTAAGAACAAGTAGAAGAAGAGCACACAGTTTAGGACCCAATCTTTGAACTTCCACATGAGGCCTCACCTCTTGTCCATACTACTGCCTCTCCCATACAAGACATGTCTCCTCTACCTGAGCAGGGAATGATTGATATGCCTATTGTAGAACCTGAGTCCGATTAAATGTTCTCATGGATGCATGAGACAATATCACTTGATACACACACTATTCAATATGCCATGGTCCCTGATTTATCAGCACTTACCTCATTAGCCAAGGGAAGAAAAAGGAAGCTTGCGCACACGAACTCCCAATTCTACAGTGGAGAAATAGGTAACCAGTATATTGAAGTAGCCCAACCTAAGGTGATTGTTGTCACCAAATCATTGCACCCGCCGAATGGTCAAGTGATGGATAGGGCATTTAGTGTGATTGGGTAACAAGGGATCACCTCACAAGCTACCGGACTTTCAGCTTGAGGTGAACCTCCGGAGAAGGCCAACTTCCTCTTCCTAAACTAAACACAACACTACTTCTAATGCAATAAAACAACTAACTAGACCTATACTAACATTTTCATGGAATTTAGGGAGAGAGAATTGTAATAAATAAAACCTATACTAGAAGTGGTGATGCACCAAGAAAGGGTATTGCTAGACAAGTTTCCAGTTTTCCAGTGAAGGAAGATGAAAATGAGAAGGATGAATAAGCACCACAACTCAACTGCATACAAAGCTTCACTCCCAGATAAGCACAAAACTCCTAAAACCTGCAATGGAAACTTGAAGTCGCATAGTATATGTGCATACACGAGAAAGGCATAATGAAGTATCTAGAATGATGAAAGGACTAATAATCAGTCACATAACACAATTTTATTACTTCAATCACGTGCACAATCTATCATTACACGAGGAAGAGGCAAATTTTGCCATTGCAATATTGGAAAAGAGGCTTGAAAGTTCCCACAATCCATAATAGACTAGCTTGTAGAAAGAGAGAGGAATTCATGAAAATGTGTCTAACACATTGGAATGAAATCCTCATTTACATTTATAGAAAATCCACTTGTGAGAGAAGAGAGGAGGAATCCTAAATCTTGGGCCAAAATGTAACACATGATGACCTACGTGCTTAATTATAACATTAATTGCATCATAAAAGAACATTCCATCATGCCTTCATAAATTTCTAAAATTGAATTTAAACCTCCACATTTTAATAAAAATAATATTTTTAATAAAATATTAAGGCCTCTTAGCCTTTTGATGGGACCCACAAGGTAATTTTTTACAAAATGGGGTTTTTAATGTTATGGCTCGCCAACCAACTCACCGAGCTGACTAGTGAGCTCCTCTTTTTGCATCGGCGAGCACGTTGCTTGATATGTGGGTTTTGAGATTTGTCCCACCTTCTTGGTTTATATTAGACGCTTCATAAACCTTTACCGTGACTCTTCATTAATTCAACGAGCTCCTTGGAAACCACCTACCTCGTATTGGGTGAGCTCCACATGGCATCGTCTCCATTTAACACTACCTGACTTGGTCCCCTTTGTCATAGCTCCTCGACCTACACTTTTGTGCTTACCGCCAACATCTAGACCCATCTGGACACATCACCCAAAACTCACGTGCTCTATTAACTTCACTAACCTCCCCAATGACTCGGTGCCTTACTGCTTGGGATTCTTCGGAACTCACCACGTAACTTGGGCTTGAACATTCCACTAAGTAAAAATTTTCCAACTCTAATGTCAACTCATTTCCACATGGCATCCACTTAACTCACATTGGAGGGCCATTCACACTTTGCCAACCAATTAGTTGACTTGGTCGATGAATTGAATGATCAGGCTTCACCATTTGTTACAAGACCTTCACTATACTGACTGCTTCTCTTGTTATGCCACGTCGATCTCTTCTTGGTTATCAGCGAACATTAGTTAGTGAGCTCCACATTGCACTTTTTTCAGACCACCAACCTAAAGTACCCCGAACTCTACAACCCACATTGCATTAACCATTTTCTTACCACGTCCCCCTGTCATAGCTCCTTAGCAGGCTATCTCCAATATGATCTACACTGAGCTCGACCACACTACCACGTGAGTCCATCCTTCACTCGGGCATGATACCTTGGTCCAACCACCCCGAATTTCCCCATTTTCACAAATGGACCCTAAAATTCCCAAATAAAAGTTTTTAGCGTACAATCAAAGCACCATTTTGCCCACTTGATCAAGCAATGAACCACAAATTCCCCGAAAGCCCGTCGTTTCCAAAATTTGGCTCACCTCGATCGAGCGAGCTCCAAGCCCACACCTCGCCTTATTAACCTATCTAGATTGGTCTTAATTTGGCCCAACTCGACCCAAATTGACTTGGCATCAATTGCACAAACTTCGCTTGGAGACAATTTGAGCTTAACGTGCACTGTTCTTCCCTTCATTGCCATGCGACGAGTCCCTTAATATCGATTCTCTACTGCGACCTCGTCTTGAGCTCAAACTCTATTATGCGTAATCTCCAACCGAGATCAACTAACTGACGAGCCTTCCTTATCAAGTTACTTGTGACCTAGCTAATATTTGATCCATTGAGCTTCAATCTCAAACTCAAACGTATTCACTCTGCCTATATGCATCATGAGTCGCATGCATGTCAATTTGATTTAATTAGGAACTTGCTCAATGTTTTGTTAAATTGATCTTGTTAAGCTTGAGACACCATTTCACCAACCAAAATCGGCATCACCTTTGCACTGGTGCCTTTAACTATTTCCATGCATGTTACTTCTAAAGTTCTTGAGCTCGAAAATGAGCTATTCTGCCTTGAGACCTCCGAACTCCAACTTGACCTTCGACTTGCCATGTTACTTGTGAGCTAGCTCGCCTGGGTTCATATCGTTGATGAATGACTTGCCTATCGATGCCCAAGCCAATCTTAAGCTATGCATTTGCCTTGACCATTTGTGTAATGTGGCCATCTCCATGTTCGATCGAGCTTGCATATTACCTATGTTGTCCTTTGCGAATACTTTGGCTTCTTTTCCAATGCACGACTCATCGAGCCATTTTTATATATCTTGGTCCATTTCTCATTGCTAGACAATCTTGCCTTTGAGTATGAAAAGTTGATCTCGATTTCCTCAACTCAATGCTATGTCTATATGCACGACTCACCGAGTCATTTCCTACGGAACATGTCGAGCACTAGGCCCAAGATAATTTGCTTTGACCTTCCTACAACCGAGCTAGCTCTTATGTGAAATTGCCTTCGCCTCAGGTTTCATATTTGTGAGTTCACCTCTGCGAGCTCACGCCACTTTGTTCAAAGTCCTGAGTGGCTTACCAAGTTACATCGCTGCCATATTTGTCTGTATTTATGCGTGGTTTGCTAAATCAATGAAAGGTTTTCTCTTATTGCATGATCTCTTCGAATTCAAACTCACCCAAATATATCAATCATTCCAAGTCCTTCCTTCATGTGTCAGGTTTAACTCGCATATTCGAAATCTAATGTTTTATCCTTGTTTCAAGCATTGATTGACAGGGCTCCGAGCTCAACTTTCACTATGACACCATCATTCGATCCTAAGCTTACTGTTGAGTTGCACACATTTGGCTTTGTCATTGAGCTTCAAACCACATTACCCCGATGAACTAGGCTTCCAACTCCTCGTTGTTCATTTAGCTCACATAACTGAGTTGATCCCTACATGAGCTATGACCTTTGAAGCTCCTAGTGCCTTGCTCTGAGCAACTCACCTGACGTTGCCTCGAGCCATGCATCAACCCTTCTAAATCGACTTTGCTTTATAGGGCATTGTCATCAATTTTCTTCCTTTGCCGAGCATACAATAATTGATCTTTGCAATGAGATAACCTTTTTTCAGGTTCTTAACTTTACACAGTGAACCACTTCATTAACTTGGCTTGTCGAGCTGCTTGCCAAGTAGCTCGGTAAGTTATTCCATGCTCAAGGCCACCTTGGTCCCCTAAAATGATATTGCCCCGATTTGTTGATTTCCTAAGTTATTTCTTGAAAATGAAGGGGTAATGTGAGCATAATAAGACCCCCTAACATGACTTACCAATTTTGATTACTTTTTGCTCACTACGATTAGGAGTGGGCACGTAAGGGCCAATTTCCAACTTAGGAAAACTTGGAACTTTTAAGACTCGAAAAGGGGGAGAATAACTCAAGATGACTCTTAATCTACACGAAACACCATGAGCACTCCCTAAACACGAAATTAACCTGAAACACCCCAAAATGTCTCATGATGGCCTTTATCGGTCTCTAGGTATTATAGGCCCTTGTTGTTCAATTCTACCCCAAGGGGAAAAATTAGATAACAGTGATCAAGCCAATGGACGAAATGACACCGGATGATTATGAAATGAGCATAATCCAACTAGGGCCAGCTAGTCATGAAGGGGATTTTCATATGTACCAACAATATTCCCCTTGCTTGGTGACAAGGAAAAAATAATATAAGAAAAATATTAATGAGTTAAAAGAGCAGGTGCAAACCCTTTTGTCATATGTACAACACCTGGTAGATCTTAGTGCCTCAACAATTCCAATCGAAGAAGTTACACCCATCAACAACTTCAACCCATAATCTCTCAAGAGGGCACAAGAGCTCACAGTGCAAGGATGGGCTGATAACGAATGGATCAAAACAATTTCTGAAAAGGGTAATTTGTTGCTCCAAGAGGTAGTCAAACTCTTCGCCTACATGTGTGCAAATAGAAACAAAATGCGGGCCCTTAGAGAATATTTACAGAAAGAAAGGGATTACTGGGACCCTTTTTGTCCACTGGTGAGTGAAATGAGTAAGACTCGCTCTCAGGAGTTGATTAGCAAGAAGGTTTTTGGCACCCCTTTTTAAGACTTGTCACATGTATGGGCAAGGGCCTTAGAAATTAGGTTTGAAGCAATCAACTGAGACATCGCCGAGTTGGATGATAAAAAAGAACAAGTGTACAAGTTGCATGATAGTATTAATCACCAAATTCAGAATTTTGGAGTGCCTGTAATTGGAGAAGACACAATAACCAATGAGTTAATCAGGCCATTTGAAGAATATGTTAAAAAATAAGTGGGTAATCCATTATCTTTGAATAAGGATACCCTATAATTCCTCTCAGAGATTCTTGTTGCCATTGCATTCATTGTAGCAAATCATCCATCATGGTTCAGAAAGTGTAAAGATATCAATGGTGTTTCTGATGGGTGGACAAAGACTCTACGCTATGTGAATATTCCCCATGCCGACAGAGTGGAACATGCAGTGGCTCGTTTCAACAAGGAGTTTAGAGAAATGGAGGTCTTCTCCGCAACGCGAGGTGGAGACCGATATTGAAGTGAGATCAAGTCCGCTGAAGCAACTCATTCTTCGGCATGATTCTTTCTTCTTTTTCCTCTTCCTTCTCTCTCTCTTTTCTTCCCTCAAAATTTCTCTCTCTTCAACGTTCTAATTTCATGTTAGGGTTTGTACTTTTTAATGTCTTTAAGTCAATTAAAAGTGACTTTAGAAACATGATGTAAAAATTAAGTTGCCTTGTTTTTATAAAAGGTGAATAGTCTAAAGTCAAAAATAAGACATATGAAAAATCATCGGGAAGATGAAGAGTTGCTTCTCTTCTATAAATTGTAATGAGCTCCTCATTAGAGCTTCTTTTGAATCTTGTTAACTTATGAAATTCTTATCTTTCTAGTTTGTTTTATTCTTATAAATTCATGAGAGAGTTATTGCTTACTTGTGAGTGAAAAAAGAGTTGGCCATTTTCTGTTATCTCCCCCTATTTAATTTCCTCAATTCCTCACTATGTACAACTGTAATTTTGCAAGTTAATAAAGGAAGAAATTTGTGTTTTCCAAGGCATATGATTGTGTACGTCTTTGTACATATGGTTTCCTCTAGCCAGTGACCCCAAGATCATGTTGTTTTCTTCTTTTAAAATGCAGGTGTAAGAGTTTCTAACTGATGTATGTAAGAATCTAATTTTCTACTTGCAACATTAGTTTCCCTACTTCATATTCTCACTTTCCCACTCTCTTGACAAATTCCTCTTTAGCAAACAATTGCTAGCTTTGTCGCAGGGTCAGTGGAGTGCTCCTATTGGATCCTCGACTGCAAGGCCACTATAGATAAAACTCATTTTACTTGTGCATGTAAATACTGAAGTTGCATCGTTTAAGTAGAGGGACTTCGATTCCCAGAGTGTTGGCAAGAACCCCACAAATTTGTCCACCTAAACCAACACTTGTTGGTGCCCACCGTAGGGTAGATTTAGCAACACCTGCACCTAAAAAACAACCTGGAAAAATATAAAAAAGATTGAAAAATCTAAAAATCAAAAATTGGAATTTGAAAAGTCACCTGAGCCTTATGTCTTCAAACCATGGCTATTCCGAGCAATCCTTGTGTTGAAGACTTGAGTTACTTTTCCACATCCAAGAGGATATTGCTTCAGATTTACGAGAGGCTATTTGGCATAATAGGCAAAGTTTTACCCAATACTTCATTGCCATGAGATTACTTGACCTCGAAGAAGAATGCGCTGCTAATTTAGAAAGACAAATACAGATTCAGACACTGCAAAGAAGAGTAGATTTTCAAGTTAGCGGATAGAAGGTACACCTAGTAGCAAAGACAAGGAGGACAAACAAATCCCATCTTTGAAGAACTTCAAAGAAGACAAGAACTAATTAGAAATCAGAGGTCTCCCCTTCATCAAGCAACTAGTCCCATTGGGAGTCAAAGTGTTGTTAATCTATTGGACGTTGAGTTTCCATACATCAACGAGAATCTTGAAGATTTCACTTACGTAGAGACTGAAGAAGAAGCTAAAGAAAGAAAAGCAAGAGTTGAAGCAGAAATAAGACCTCAAATTGAAGCGATTGAAAGAGATCAGGCTGAAGCAGATGCAAGAGTAATAGCTGAAGCCGTAACCTTAGAAAGTTTAGAATCTAGAATCAAGAACATAATGGTAGATTGTTATCGCAAAGAATGTAGTCCAAATGTACCATGGGGTGGAAACATTGGCCCACTTTCCCTTTCTCAACCACTCCAGGAGCTACCAAAAGGCTCGAGAAAAAACTTCCCAAAATTTAGAGGGGATGGTTCTCAACTTCCATAGGAGCATGTAGCAGCGTTCATCACCATTTGTGGTGTGTTGGGCATTGAACATGAAGATGTGTCAGTCTAACTCTTTGTGGAGTCTCTTTAGGAAAAATCTACCGAATGGTTTGACATGTTTCCCGCGAGGTCTATAACTTACTGGGAAGATATAATAAGTGGATTTGAACATAGGTTCAAATCCACGCAAGAATGTTAGGATCTCTTGGTACAGTTGGTGTAAATGAAGAATGAAACTTTTGAATCAATGAGATATTTTGTGGAAAAATAAAACAAGATAATCAGAAAAATCCCTGAAGATGTTATGCCTCTTGAGAATAATTTGAAAATATTCTTCATCAATGCCTTGTCATCAAAATTTGGTTTCTTCCTCTAAAGATCCCAACCCATGGATTTGAAGGAAGAACAGGACTTCGCGATCGATACTGAAGATAATATGATATTTTTGGGAAAAGTGAAAGGTCCTAATGGAAAACAAAAAGGTAAGAGTTCGAGCTCAGTTACCATGGACCCAATGTTCCAAAAAAATTCCAATGATTTGGTTTCCATGAAGAAACAACTGTCTCAGATCACCATTCGGAATGCTCCAAGGAAGATAAACCCTCTGAATAGACTAAGGTTTACCCCACCTCTTCACCAACTTGATCTCAAAGCACCACCAGTCAATGCCACTTGTGACATTGATGAACTAGAAGAAGTAAAGATATGAGAACCTGAAGAGGAAGATGTAGGTGATGATTATAACTATATCGAAGTTGAGGAAGTTGATGGTGATACCCACAATGGCCTAATTGAGTATGTTTATGGAGACAGAGATGATGATGATGAAGAAGCCCCAAGATTCTCATATGCAGTTTTCACTCATGCACAGTTCCAAGAAAGGTGCCTCATCCTCAACAACGGTACGGTGAAGGAAAAGAAAAAGAAGGAAGATCTCCCTGCAGAAGTTCCAAACAAATTATCAGCAGAGGATCAACGCTACCACCTTTAATGGAATTGGCAAAATAAAAACCAGACCCACTAGTTAGCAAGAATCACACTGCCACACCAAGTAAGTCTTCTAGTCCTTCCCCTAGTTCTAAATTTTCTAAGGAAAATTATTCTTCAAATGTTACTCTTGCAAAATCATCTAAGGTACCACCAAAACCCATGTCCCCCTCTTTTTCCAAGCCAATTACCACATCTGTGAAAGAAAATTCAACTCCCAAAGTAATGAAACCTTTGCCATGTAAATATTTCATCATCCCTAGAACCTCAACCTCACCCACCATGACCCCATTTGATTATGTGGAACACGCAAGTAAAACCAAAGTCTAGATCACAGAGCTAGAATATTTACAAACGCACCCTGTCCAATTTGATAGGTTTGTTGATGTAGTCCGTGGTGGTAGTTATATAACATAAAACTCAAATTCTAAAGGCATACTTCCCACACCATCCACACCACCTTCAAAAAACATGCTAGCCCTCAGTGCCTCCAAAACCAACAAAGTTGAACCTTTTTACCTGTCACTTCTCATTAAAGGTTTCTAACTCAATAATTACATCATAGATTTCAGAGCCTCTGACAATGTAATGCCAGCCAAAGTTGCAAATGCTCTAGGCCTCACCTTGACCCGAGCAAGTGGCTCTTGTTATTCAATGGAATCCAAACAAGTGCCATTGGTGGGAAGAATCAAGGATGCACATGTGGTACTAGTTGATTTTCCAGAGAAGAAGGTGCTCCTTACTATCTTAGTAGCGAACATTCCAACATCTTTTGGGATGCTACTGAGTCAAAGCTTCTGCAGAGATTTGGGTGGAGAAATCAAAATGGATTGGTCATCTATCACCATTCTAGTAAAGGCGAGATAAAGAAATTGCTGTCAGTAAGGAAGATGAAGTATATAGTACGAAAATATGATGACCCGAGGGAAAACATCTATTTCAAGACAGTGGGCTAGGCAATTACTTCATAAAATTAGAGAAGGACGAGAATTTTCCACTCCTTATGGAAGAGGAAGAAGATCAAATCTAGACAATGGAATTTGATGGTAGTCATTCTAGTGTGGGTTCAAGAGCAGGTGTGGTGTTGTGTTCTCTTTTTGGTGAATTGTACCCATTCACCTACAAGCTACAGTTTGATAACATAAATAAAATGACAGAGTATGAATCCCTCCTCTTGGGCATAGATGTAGTAGAAGATATGGGGATCAAGAAGATGAAATGTCAAGGTGACACAAAGGTAATAGTAAGGAAGGTTTGGAAGCAATACCAAGTAAAGAATCCAAGACTCCCACATTATAGAAATAGAGTGTGGGACTACATTGAATCTTTTGATGCATTCTCCATTGAATCTATTCCTCGAGAACAAAATGAAAGAGTTGATTCCCTTGTAGTGTTAGCTTCCCTTGTGATACCACACTCATCATTTGGAAAGGATAAGGTAACTATGGAGATGGTGTTCAATCCTAGTGTGCCTGATAATGTAAACCACTGGCAAGTCTTCAACGATGATAATCAACTCCTGGATTTCCTAGAACAAAGAGATAATTTCAATAATCTCTTCTTCAAAGGAGGTGAGAATCCACACAGGGAAGCAATAGATGAAGAGGATAAAGAAGGAATTGATGAAGGAGTGATCAAACTGAAAGGAAACAATATCCCTAAAGGCCTAGTCTCTCTAGAAGACCTTTTTGATAATCATGATAGATTCATTCAAGAGAAGGTGAAGCAATCTTCTCGGTGCCTAGCTGATTTTGAGAAAGAAAACATCGACACCCTAGAGAACCCAAGAATGGTCAACATTGGAAAGTATTGTTCACCTAAAGAAAAGAGAAGGTTCATGTCATTTCTCAAGAAATATTAAGATGTTTTGGCCTATTCTTATGATGAGCTTAAATCCTTCCAACCGAAGGAAATGCGCCACTCAATTCCCTTGAAGTCGGATGCCAAGTCGTTTAGGAAAAAGCAAAGGACATGCAACTTGAAGATAGTAAACACCATCAAAGAGGAGGTGATGAAAATGCTCAATGTAAGGATCATCTTTCCCATCCATCATTCCACATGGGTGGTGAACATTGTGCTAGTGCGGAAGAAGAATGACGAAATAAGAACATGCATGGATTTCCGCAATCTACACTAGGATTTGTTAAAATATAATTATCCCCTCCCCGTTATGGATCACATTTTATAGGCGGTCATCGGATATAAAATACTCTCTTTTCTTGATGGATTCTTAGGGTATAATCAAATTAAGGTAGCAGAAGAAGATCACACCAAGACAACTTTCATGACACCTTGGGGCACTTTTGCATACAACAGAATGCCTTTTGGCCTAATCAATGGAGGGGCTACATTTCAAAGGGTGATGAATTTATCATTCAAATATTTGAAGCATTGCATTGTCATATACTTGGACAATCTCACAATATTCTCAAAGAAGAGGGGATACCGTATTCATCATTTAGAATAGGTACTCGCAAGGTGTAGAAGGCACAACATATGCTTAAACCCAAAAAAGTGCATCTTCGGAGTCACAGAAGGTAAGCTGTTGGGGCACACTGTGAACAAACATGGAGCACAAATTGATCCTGAATGAGTGAGAGCTATTCAAGTGATATCTTTTCCGACAAGCAAGAAAGGAATTCACTCCTTCTTCGGCAAGGTAAACTTTCTTCGTCGCTTCGTTCCAGAGTTCACCGAATTAGTGAAGCCTTAAGCAATCTTCAAGTGGAATAATGAGGGAAAGGAATATTTTGAAGAAATCAAGAAAGCCATTTCGAAAGCTCCAAATCTTTATATTCAGACTTCAGTAAAGAGTTCATCATGTATTGTTATGCATCGAAACATACTCTCTCCTCTTACCTTGTTCAGAAGAATGATGAAGGTGTGGAAGCACCTATTGCTTTCATGAGCTGCCCATTGAAGAAGCATGAGATAAACTACAACCAATTGGAGAAACATGCCTATGCGGTGGTCAAGGCTGTAAAAAATTTCAAGTTTTACATACTCAACTCTCATACGGTAGTGATGGTCCCCGACATTGCAATCAAATCCATCTTGACACAGTAAGATCCCAGAGCTAAAAGAGGAAATTGGGTTATAAAGACTCAAGAGTTTGACTCGGAGATCTGAACCTCCAATTTGGTGCGGGGAAATAACCTATGTAGATTGATCACTAAAGATGAGGCTCTCAAGGCTCAACGTGGTGAAGATAACTATTCTTGCTCCAATTGTTTTGAAGATAGTCCACAAGTTCTCATCGTAACTACTACCAACGAGTGGTACGCAAACATCAGTTATTATCTAACATATGCAGAATGCCCCCCTCATTTTGACTACAAGCAAAAGAGAACACTCAAGTTGAAGGAAATAAAGTTTATGATCTAGAATCACGTGCTCTATAAAAGAGGTCTCGATGGATGTTTTCTTAGGTGCGTAGACAAATAACAAAAAGAAAACTTACTTAAAACATATCACGACCAAACATGTTGTGGGAATTTTCTAGCAATGGTCACTACACATAAGATTCTCTGAGGAATATATTATTGGCCTACCCTCTTTGCAGACACTCAAGAATGGGTTTCCAAGTGCGAAGCATGTCAACAATTCATTGGGAGACCACATCTCACAGCAATACCATTCATGCCAGTCATCATTGAAGAACCATTTCAGCAATGGGGATTGGAATTCATTGGTGCTATAAATCCTCACTCAAGCATGGGGCACACCTACGTGCTCACAATGACAAATTATTTCACGAAGTGGGTGGAGGCCATCCCAGTCAAGAAGGATAACACTAAGACAATATGTAATTTCATCAAGGAAAACATCATAATACATTTCAGAGTCCTGCAAAATATTGTGGTAGATAACGCCACCTATTTTTCTTCAAGGGAGTTGGCAGAGTTCTGCTACAGCTATGGGATCTCCCTGTCCCACTCATCAGATTACTACCCACAGGGAAATGGTCAAGCCGAATCAAGTAATAAGAACATCATGACCATTTTCCGTAAGCTCATGGATGAAAGCCAGAGGAATTGGCACAAGAAGTTGTATGATGCATTGTGGGTAGACATGATCACTCCAAAGAAAGCAATCGACATGTCGCCTTTCCAACTACTATATGGGATAGAAGTGGAAATCCCCATCACAGTTGAAATACCAGCTCTCAAATTACTCCATGGAATAAAAGATGAATAGTACAAGGATTCTATTGACAAGAAGATACTATTTATTGAGAAGCTAGAGGAGAACAAATTTTGAGTGGCTGACCGTATCAAAGAGTATCAATTGAAAGTGAAGAAGATCTTCGACAAAAAGGCTAAGGCCAAGGGATTCACACTTAGAGACCTTGTCCTACTATGGGACAAAAATAGAGAACTAAAAGGGATCCATGACAAGTTTGATTCTTTGTGGCTCGGCCCATTCTAGATTCGTAAAAATTGCGGTGAAAATGTGTTTCTACTCTCATATCTAGATGGGACGCCACTGGAATTGCCTCACAGCGGGCAATACCTGAAGCAGTATCATCAATGTAAGTGGATTGTCCCCCGCCTTGTACCATAGGTGATTTTTAGGTGTGTTTCCATTCCTGTTGTGTGTGTGTCTTTCCCTTTCTCTGTGTGTGTGTTGTGTGTTTCCTTTATTTTGTTTTGTGTGTGTGTTCTTCCTTGACATCTCTCTCTTGTAAGTTGTACAGGACTCTGCAAGGTCCAATGGATAAGGCACTGGTCAATATGTTATAAGTTTAGATTTCGAGATTCCTTATGTCATGTACTGGCTATGCTCAGTCCATACCATGCCCCCAAGCTAGAGCCAGTTGTTGTCATGTAAAGTTGCAACACGCAAATTTCAAATTTTCAAGCATGACAATGATACCCCTGTGTCAATTTTTTCAAAATTTACCTTTCCAAAACACCCCAAGTCTAACCATCCTTAACACCAAACCTTACTTAATCTATGTAATTATCCTTAATTGGATGTCCATCCTATTCCCCTAGGTGATTTAGGAAAGCAAATTCAGTCCCCCTACGTGATTATAGGAGTTTGTGAAGAATGCCAAGTTTTGAGCAGTTTTAGGAAGGGTTACCACTGGCCTTCTCGGAACTAGTGCACCCCCCTGGAGCAGAACTGAGGAGAAAAATTCAACATGGAGATGTAATCAATTTATAAGAACATCGGGGAAAATATTTTGGAAGATTCATGGAATACTTGGAAGTTTTGGGGTAGGTCCACTAGAAATGGGTTCTTAGGCCTAGGTAGCGCACAATGTTAAAAAACACCTAAGCTTCCGGAAGCAATTACGGGAGTTCTGTAAGGAGTTAGGAGCTAAAAAACATATCAAATATATCAATGGAAAGGTAATTAAGAACACTATAATATGGTGGAATCATATTTTGCACAACACATAGGCACAATATGTTTACATCTAGTTTTTCTCGCACTCAGTCATATATCTACTTTGCAATCGCAAATGATCCAGTTAAATTGCTAGTGATTTTGGTGGATTGCCGATGATTCCTATAAATCTCTGTAGATTGCTTCTGATTGCTCAGTCAATTAGCTTCTAACATTAATTTCTCTTTTTTCATCAACCCTTGCATATTGCTACTTTAGGAGCTTTTTGTTTGCTATGTTGTAGCTGTGCCAAAAAAAATCAAAAATCTAATTTTTTTAAAAAGGAAGCATTTTATAGGTACGTCTCTTTCCCTTATTTTTCTTTCCAATCATTACATTTATGTTGGCTGCCCTCATTGAACCCACATTTCTTTTTGGTATTATAAAAAAACCTTTCATTCTGCTTGATCACATAGTCTAAATTAAGAGGTTAATATATTGCATTCACTTAATCTCCCTCACACATAACCAAACCACATTCAAATACAAATTTGCATAAAAAAATTCCTACCTAGGTGGACCTACTTGGATTTCATCACCAAGAGGAGAAGCCGACTTAGTTTTCTGGCCGAGTATAAACAATTGGTTGCCGATATATTAGCTAAGCACCTGACTCCCTTATCGTTCCAGGACCATGAAGTGAGGGGGTAGGCCCCAATACTAAGCCCCTCACCGACACTAGCATAGATTTGGGCCTTACATATCTTTGGGTATATTGAGGACTATGACCTTTAACATCACCTGAAACTAGCCTTAGGATGACCATATCACCAGGTTCCCTCTGATCCCCTTCCTTCATATCTAAATTCTAATCAAGATAATAAAATTTTATGGTTTCTTGACTTATCTATTGCATTTATATCTCTCTTAGGGTTTTGCTTTATCATCATCAGTCAATTGTTGTTTAATATGGATCAACCCTCCACATTACCATATCTTTTTATTGCTTATGCATCATTATTACAACCATCTTTGGTTGCTTCATCCACTATCTATTAGAGTAGGTATTTACCTTAGATCATGTTCACCTAGGTACATTATTTACCTTTATTGTATTTATCCTCACCCACTTATGTGTGTGGATATTTTTATTTATTTATTTAGATATTAGGAGATATTATCTAGTTGTTAGGTATAGTTCTTTCCTTGATCTATGGTATTGACTAGTTCTTTCCTAGATCTATGGTATTGACTAGATCTTTGATGTCTAGTTCTCTCATAAATCTATGGACCTGACTAGTTCTTTCCATGATTTATGGCATGATCTAAGACCTTGATTGGTTCTTAGATTGTTATTCCTTGCATATACAAGCAAGGTCCATTCTCATTGTATTTCATTAAGTTCCATAATAATATATGATATTGCTACTCATTTGTTTGCAAAGGTTTATGTAAAGTTATTCTGGCAAATTGCTTTCATCTTATTGATCGTGATGTTTGATTAAAATCTGTGTTCTTGGCTTGGCACGATCTGGTTTTGCTTTATCATCATCAGTCAATTGTTGTTTAATATGGATCAACCCTCCACATTACCATATCTTTTTATTGCTTATGTGTCATTATTACAACCATCTTCGGTTGCTTCATCCACTATCCCTATAGCTTTTCACCCCAATTAATCTCAAAACATCCCCTACATGGGATCTAATCCTTATAAATTTCATCAACCTATCATATCCCACTCAAATTCACTTATCTCTGGCATGTTCCCAGAGCCATCTAGACCACCTTTTGTCCCTTATTGAACCTTTACCTTTTAACCAATCCTATAACCTTACAACAATTCCATCCAACAACCATACGAGAATCCTTTATATCCAAACTACTTCTAAACTATCACCCCTCAGCCCATGACAAGTGTATTCCATCAATTGATCCTTTCCACACCCCCTCCTTTATCACAATTTCATCAGGATCTTAACATCCCCCATCTTTTATCCAATCAACCTATCTCGATTTCAATACCTTAGACATCCGAAGCTCATACAAACATCCCTACTCAGGCTCAATCAACCCCCCTCATCCAACAACAACATATCCAACATATCTACATGTCTCCCCACATACCTTTAGTACCTTCTTAGGATACCCCTTATCAATCTCCAGATCAAACTCATCTACAACAGAACCATCTTACTCTCTACCATCATCAATCAAATAAACTACAGTCTCCTTTACAATCACATGTTAATCCCCTCATGCCTAATCCCACAAATGATCCCATGTAAGATCTATTGAACAATTTAGTCAATTTGGAAGCCACTACCAAGGAAAACAAACACATCCTCACTTATGAACAAGTTTGTAATGAACCCATCCATCCATTAGTACCGTATAAGCCTTATCCCCCACATTGGGAATTACATGAATTTACTATGTTCCATGTCCAAGAGGATTCTCAGTAGCACATATTGACCTTTACACACTCATGTTACCTCATCATCCGTGATCAAGATCTCCTGCTTAGAACCTTTCCCATGTCACTGGCATGACCTGCCTTGGATTGGTATAACTCCCTTCCTCAACACTCTTTATTCTCTTTCATGCAGCTATCCACGTTGTTTCTTGAGCGCTTTTCTATTAACGTTACTCATAAAATAACTATTTGTGACCTCTCTACCATAAAAAAATATGAAAATGAATCCACTGTCGACTTCGTCGTTAGATGGTGAAGCATTATCAATCAATTGACCTTCTCATTTGCTTAATAAGTACTATTTGAGCTCTTTTCTTGATCATGTGTCCATCACATTTAATCTACCCTTTAAATCCACACATTCTAGACTTCTGACGAAGCCTTCACCATGCCTAGAAAATTAGAAATCCAAGCCCTTGAATAAGGCCATCTCAATCCTTAATCTATGCATGTCCCATCTGATTCCCATAGGTCTTCGTATGAACTAAATGAAACTACCACACATATTGCCATCTCTTATCTTTCTTATCAAATGCCCCTAATAGAGTCAGTCCATAAAGATACTATGTATCCTTCAAGTCACATCATTAACACTATTATGTAAGATCTTTCCCATGAGGAGACCCCTTCATCACAAATGTTTTTGATAGAAGACTTGGAATCACTGGATCTTATTTTCGATAATCCTCATTCATCAATGTCACCTTTGTCTACTATCCAATAATCCACTACCTCTTTACATCCTTTAGACTTGACCTAGGAGACCATTACAAATGAGGCACTTATAATCAAATACCTTGACATCCAACTATATTTTGAGCCAATCGAAGACTTGGGTATCTCACACAAATGTAACCCACCTCAATGATGTATAGAGATAACATCTCCCTCATCTAAATCAGACCCAATCCTATCCCTGACTCCTCAATTACCATCTAGTCTAGAACCTCATCCTGAATCAAACACTATACAATAAAATCCCATCAAATCCACCGCCTCACCCTCATCATTTGTGGTGATACCCTCTCCTCTATCTAAAGTAAGCATTAGGAAATCAAAACGCACGTCATCTAGGGTCTTAATATTACCATCCATTTTGAGACCCCATCCTTTATCTCAATATCATATCACACAGTCAAACCTTATTTCATCCATAATCCATCCCTCCTCATCCATCATCCAATTTTATCAATCCCACATCCCATCCCATCCATGGATTGCATCCTCTTTCTTATCAACCTCACAATGTCCCTATGATGCTCCAACACCATACTAAATCCACATATCCACCTACATCCAAAAGTAAGGCATGTCCTACCAAGCATTCTCATAAATATAAATCAGAATTAGAATCCACTAATCCAAATCCCCTGAAAGGGACTTGCATTGACATCTTTGAGAGGCTCATACAAGCTTCTCTTATCACATTACCACCAATCAAAACACCAAATCCACATATCCAACAACCTGCATGGTACGAACAAGATAAAACCCATGCCTACCATGGAAACCTAGGTCATAGCACAGAGAGTTGTAAAGTGCTTAAAGCCATAATCCAATGACTCTTCCTTATCAATTATCTTCTACCAGATGAGGACCATCATAAGTCATTATTGACATCATCTACACCTCTGCCCTTGTCAGTGTCCTCACCATCATCTGCAAGATAAGGGGGTCATCTTCAATATGGTATTGAAGGTCTCTCAATCTTGTCAATATATACACCTAAGTCACTGACAGTGTCCTCACAGACATCTGTGGGACAAGGAGGTCATCCTCAATTAGATCTCGACAAATATTTCTCATACGTCTTGTCATCACCTTCCATTGAGGGTCCCTCATCTCAAATCAGTATTGTTCACCCACATACGTGAATCAGGAAGCGTCGTACATGAAGAAAAGGAAAAACCAAAACTTTGTCATCTACCCCTACTCATCAATTGTCCTCTCATATCTCATCCAAATTTTCAACCCCCCCTTGTCAAAGGTTTCACATCCTCCTTTATTTACCATATACTCAATCAATCAACATCAAAACTTTCATCATCCTAAGATGGAAGGCATCATTCCCTTTGGTGCATATTATATCTAGCCACATCATCATGCTAGGGGTCTCCTCTCTATTGAGAATTTGAAAGTATGACCTTTAACACCTCCCCCTAACAAATCGTCAACAATTCTATCCTCTCAATCCAATCCATATATCCTTGATAGATAAATAATAAATGTGGAAATTTTGCCTTTAACTGGATCTGTCCATATAGTATGGGTAGGGAGCTTATCACGTCTAGCCTCCCTTGATGGTACACCTGAAAAGAAACCTTTTAATGCCTTGCACTTATGGACCTTTCTACTATTAAGCACATCAACCATCATGACAGTAGTCACATATTAAGATCTTATTTCACCATCAACCAACTATCTCATCATCGTAATGATTTGAAAGTATGTGGTTCTTTCTGTTACTATCCCCAAAACATTAAAGATGAGCACTACCCGCTCTGTTCATTACATCTTTCACATGGAAAATTTCCTCTCTTAGTAGGAACCCACAATCATTACAACCATCCACCTTGTATACCTATCGAAGACATGTCACAAGGCACACTTGTGTAGTTTGTGCACACATCTCTTCCCCTCCTTGAAATGGTCTATTAGGATTTTCATTAGCTTAAATAAAGTCAAAAATATATATGGATGCATATTATCAAAATAAATAGTCTTATCCCTTAAAGGAAAATTATTCAAATATCAAAATTATATTGTCAAAATAAAAATAGACTGATCCCTGGAAGGACAACTACCTGTTAAAATCATAGATTGATCCCTCGAAGGACGGTTATCTCAAAAATCAAAAGTCAGAAAAATCAAAAAGTTGTAGACCACTCCCTTGAAGGATGGACACCCATGTAAAAAGGCTTCCCATATTGATCAACCTTCAAAAATTCAAAATATTAAAAGCATCTCACATCGATCAAATTTTCCATCAAAGTAAAGCTTCTCACATCGATCAATTTGCATAAAAAATAAAATGTATAGCTGGGGCATCTCCCTATGAAACCATTGAAAGGAGAACCTACTCTCTCACACAACCTACATATGTCAACCCTTCCCATGTCCTAGGAAGGTATATATTTCACTTTCATCTATATCCAATATCCTATGTGTGACTACCTATTGTTAGTCATCTATTAACATTTGTTATAAGGTGCAAAAAGTGCAAGATCCTTCACCTATATCTCGTCATTCCCATCACATATGTATCAAATCCAGTATAAAAGTCAATCATTTCATGTTTTATTGTTGACCCATGGTTAATACATACACAAATTTCAGTTTAAACATTTTGATCACATTAAAAAATCAAATATCCATGTTAACATACCATCAACATCTATCAATATCTAAAGCATATCAACATCTATCAACACAATCATGATCACATCTCAATATTACACTTATGTCACACATCAAAAAATCAACTTTTTTCAACTAGTTCCTCCTCAAGTGTTAACCTGAACCGTTAAGCCTCAATTACCACCTTTGTGACAACATCAATTTTGGTCCCTTGACCTCATAAAACCATCATTTTGGACATTGTTAAAGTCATATGTCTATAGGACAACGAACCCTTTGGTTCCCCTATCACTTGACTTCCTGGTCTTGTAAGCCCACCTTTGTGGGAACATCAATTTTTGGTCCTTTGACCTCGTGTCAAAACATCCACTTTCGGGATATTCCTACAATTTCTATCCTTAAGTCATACATTTATAGGACATGAAGCATCCATTGGTTCCCCTATCACTTGACTTCCCACTCTATGGTGTTTGGACACCATCAATCTGTTGGTCTATACCTCTGTGACAAAAAATCCTTTTTAAAACATCCTTTCCTGTTGAGGCCATCTTAAAATCAAACATCCATAGGACATGAACCATTTTTCCATCACTATCTCTATTCAAACTTGTGATGACCTCAAATTCCATTTTTCTTGCATATTTTCATCATCAATCCCTATAGTTTGAGGGGGAACACCTCATCATATAATTCTGCATCTTTCACATCCATATATCTCACATCTCATTTTTGTCTCGTGACTTGTCTAAAACCACTCAACAAAAAGGGGGCAAATCATAGAAACCTAAAATTAGCACCACTAATCCATTGTGTCCATGTCCACTAACACCCCTCAACACTATCACATCAATATTATCCATCTAAAATCCTTTATCCTAAGTCTTATTTCTCCTCCCATCATATTTAATCCCCGATAAATATCATTCTACAACTGTAAAAATCCTATTTTACCTATCCTAAACCACCCAAACCACTCAAAAACCAAAATAAAATAAAGACAACAAAACAAACACCTTCCCAACCATTTCACAACATTTTACCCACATATCTTCCCCCTCACATGAAATATCATTCCAAAAACATACTCAGTTGGAAGTTGGTTTTAACCCAAACCCCATAATCACCGATGATTTTCTCAGTTTGTCAGCAATTTTCCAACCGAGGATTTATATAAATGAGTTTCAAACCCATTTGAGGTTTGTGAAGTTGGGCTAGTTAAGCTTGGTCCACTCCAAAGAAGTTGACATCAGCATGGAACATTTTGATCCCTCTATAGAACCTAGTTATACCCTTGTTTTTTCAGCCTCCATAGAGCTCTTATCATAGGATTTAATATCTCTCATCACAGTATGCTTAGCCATTTTCAAAGGTTTGTATTCATATAATCCTCCCTCCAGCTTGGATGTCACTTACAAACATCTAAATCAACCTTTAACATCAACATTCTTATTGCATCCATTTATCATACATATACAAAGGTATTCATATTTCATTCTCAGTTAATCATTGTATCCAATGCTTATACAAGTGATTCTAAATAATCTTCCTTTTGCATCTATTTCACACTTTATCATCATTAATTCAACCTTATTATTAACTCTTTAATCTCGATTTATCTAGTAGTAATTGTCATTTCCTAGCATCTTCTGATTTCCCTAATCGTCGACGATCAACCTAATCACTGACTGATTTCCCTAAAATTGAAGTCATTATCCCATCCAAATTGTCAGACAATCCTTTCGATATTAGGTCAACACTTCGACCCCTAACCTTGACATCTTCCAGAAACTCAGATCCCATCAACTTTCTCACCACTTTACCTTTACAGAGTTAAAATCCAACCTTATCCTTTCTCCTTTGAATCACTAAAAGTTCATTATGCTTAAATCTAATTTGATTATTTCGCTTACCTTGTTTAGCATCATCAACTATCCCCATGTCCTTGGGCTCCTATCAGCCATAGGATTTTGATCCCTAAGACTTCCCTTTCTAGATCAGGTATATCCACATTATCAGATCATCATATAGCCTTGGAAAGTGAGTTTAGTCCCTTTACCTTTGCATTGTTGGTTATATCATCTATTTTATCATTTTATCTTCATCATTATTCAGCCATTTATTTCTTGAACGTGGATTGACATCCTTGCAATGAAGTCCATTGACTTCTGGGGAATGGCCTTTGTTAGGAAATCTGCCATATATCTATCTAAGCCTATAGTTTTTAAGTGTTTGCATTGTAGGTAGTCTTATCATATGTTGGAAAGAAGAGTTGCATTCACCCACTTGGATCCATCGACATGTATTCATCCATTCAAGTATCAACATTGCATTCATCGTGGGTATCAGGTAAACCCCATCATCTTCTGAGGTTATTTTTTTTTGTTATTTCATTATTATTAAGTTAAAGTTGGAAATTCAACTTAAACGGTTTCATGGTCCATGGGTAACTCCCTCATTCGAACCTACTACACCATTTATCCCATGCAATCAGTCTTCCACTTAGTTTCTATTTAATCATTCATCACTCCCTATGGGATTCTATTCATCCCGATACTCACTCCTCACCCCAATTATGATCCACTAAAACATAGTTACAAACAAATTTCCAATATTTCAATCCCAACACTTGGTATGGACCATGCACCTATGGCCAACTTAATCACACAATTTACAACAAAGTTCTATTCACCACAAGATTTCCTATGGTCACCCATAGCCACCACACTTAAGGGGAAGATATCCTACATGTTAAATGGCTTAAATAGTAACACGGACCTTCCAACAAAACTTAGCAGGGGTCTCTTGGCTCACTATGCATGTTCATCTCACCCAACATTTGATTGTTACGCTACTACACTCTAGTGCATGCAACCTATCCTCAACTTTCAATCTCTAGCATTAATCACTCTAAGTCGTCATTCATGATCTTCCACCACATCACATTCAGAATATCCACAAGCACAAGAATTTGATGACATTCATATCTGTAATGATAATCCATCTATATTTCTACCCATGTTTTGTATATATTTTGGCATGACCTGTTACACTGCTTCTTTACGGTATTATCACAAAAATTCTGAGTTAAAGTTGAATTTCCTATTGTGGGCTTTAGCACATACTCTTGTCATCGCCCCTCCTTTCATATTGGAGCACGCTAATAAAATATCATCAATGAGAGGCCCCTCTTTAGAGTTGTTTGCGTAGGATGTTAGTGTGATGAAGATAAGACATATTCAGATCCATAATTAAACATAAACATTCCACAATGCATAATCCAGATCTAGATCTTAGAGAATCATGAATTAAACAATAATTGTAATAAGATTAACCATTCATGAACTAGTTTTAGTTATGTCTAACACCATTATCCAACCAATATCATCCATTACATTAAACACTATAAAACACAAAAGCTTCTTACATTATAAAGTATCACCATAAGTCATGCGTGTATCAGATTCAAAGACATAACTCTACAATAATTCATGCACTAGTATCTCTCTAAACTACATAGTTCAATACATATTTATAGAGGTGGGGAGTTTCCCTTCACCGCTTATGCACTTCTCAAAATAGGTCACATGCTGATAATAGTCACGCACCTTTATAATAACATGTACACATGAAAGTGCGTTAATAATAGATGTCCTACAGTTAACTGGAAGAAGTGACCCTATTATTAACCACAACCATGCATGGCGTTTATCAGCCACTCATTCCCAAAATACCATTTGGATGTTGTGTAAGTCTCCATCCCGATGTGTGTTTCATATGCTATCTCCAAATATAGCCTGTATCCATAAAAATGGCTAAGTCCAAACAAAACTGTTCTGGTGCGTGTTTCGTTTCCTATTATTGTGTGCCTTCAAATGTGCCTTATTCCCCTGTGTGTATTATTTGTGTGTCTTCTCCTTAGAACAATATTATGTTTGCTCAACATTACCCCACACTAAAGTACATTGCCTTCCCAATAATGGGGATTCTTTCTGATGTTCCCAAATAATAAAGAATACGAATTGAAAGAATTAAAGAATCACCGTATAAAAGAATGAATCTTTACTCTGCAACATCCTCTTCTTCAACTGGGAGGATTAGCTCTGGATATTCAAGTTTGATTTCTGCCTCCAGTGTTTTCTAGTCATCTAGCGTTGTCCTTGTCTTTTTTGGAATGTTTGTGGCTATGGATTCTAGTTCATCTTGTGTGATATTTTCCTTCTCATTCTGTAGTACCTGGAAAACATTGGCCATAACAAACATCATTCCCTCCAGAAGATCCATCTTCTATGCTATGAGCTTCCAATCTCATCTATCCTCTCTTTATGTGGATCTTGGGCTACTGCAAGGGCTTCACGCTTTTGTTGCCAATATTTCTGCGCAACCTAATGTCTCATCTTTCATTGCTGCCAGAACTCATTATCTTCAACCAGAGTTCTGATCCTTATTACTACCTTTGGTGCTTCACACAAATTAAGAGCTTGGTTTGCTTTCTTCAACTCATCCTTTAAAGTTTGGAGTAATGCCTCGTAAGTTGAAATTTTTCTAATCATAGAGGCCCTTTCCCTCTCTACTTCCTGTTCAACATCTTTTGGTGTGGGAATTCTAATTGGTCCATCCTCTAACACCAAATCAACAAAGTGCACACCATAGCAGAAGGAAAATTTTCAGGTACCTTTGGTTCAAGATGAGGCCTTGCCTTTAGAATTTAATCACCAATTTCTTCAGCCATGCCAATAAATGCCTCATTCTTTATGTGTTCTTGTTCCTTCTCTACCTTTAACCACTCTATCTCTGTAATTTTTTCCTTGTTATCTTCCATCAACTCTCTAATGGTGGTGGCCTTATCAATATTTCTCCGTGCCAGCTTAGTATATACCTTGACTAAGGAATTGCTGACCTACTCATCAGACATAAGAGTGGGATTTATGGTCATGTGTCTGCTCTATGGTGCCTTCTTTACTCTTCTTGAGACACAAGACTCCTTGCATACATCAAAATATGGTTCATCCATATGGGTCTACATGGACTAGGATAACGGTTTCTTTACACATATAGTGGCCATAACTAGATCCATCAGTTCCCATGCATATAATTCCTTAAGGTCCACAGTGCTTTGAAATCAGGCACAAACGATTTCGCTTGTTTCCTTAGCATAGCCAAAACTAGGTGCAACATACTCTTCACTTCTCTTTGTTCTTGGCCCCTTAGGAACATGAGCACCAAGATCTGGAGTTGGCCCTTCTCCTACCTGAGTCATAACATGCACGCTGGTCTACTCACACACAGTTTCTTCTGTTTCTTTCACCCCTTCTTCTTCATCTCTCATTTATTTGTCACAAGGCTCCTCCACATCTTTCAGTTGAAATGGGGTTCTAGGTGCGCTCTCTTCGGACTCCTCTACCACCTCGCTAAGCTGCAACTTTCTTCTTTTCTTTTTCTCTGGTGCTTCTTTCTGAGGGGAGAGTTGAGGTGATCTTCATACAGGCTGTGATGTTCTTGCACCTTGAGTCCTTGTTATTCTAAATAACTTATTAAATTGGTGCTCATCAGGGACTGTATCCACATCCAAGTTCCCTCTCCTTCTTGCACATGTGGTGGAGTATCTATGTGCTCACTTCCCACTTTGTCTTTGGGCTACCTCCAACCTCTATGGTCCAAGCCTCCACTATCCTCATGCTCTATGGTCGCGGCAACCTTTGGAGCTGCCACATTCTCAACTTTTTGTTTTCCCTTAGGTGGCCCTGTTAGCATAAATTCATTCTCCACATACTTGTTATTTTCTAACCTAGGCTTAAGCTGAAGATATATGAGTGTAGATCCACTCTCCCCAATAGCCAAACTCACTGGCTTTATATTTATAACATCTGAAGTGAGCCTCTCAATGTAGGTAGACCCACCTGGATAAACATATGTTTTTTTGAGAGTATGATAGTCACAATCTACCTTGTTTGCATTGAAGTTTAGCTTACACGCATCAATAAACCTGTGAACTGAGGCCTGGAAGTAGTGCACTGTGAAGGCATAGGGAAATTTTCACCATGGACTCCATGTCCCATCCTTCATTGTAAACCGTGCAATGAAGAAATGCTGATACACCGTGAATTATACTTCCTTACCCACTACTAAAGCTAAATCCTTTAAAATGTACCATTCCTCCTCAAATGCTGCATGAAGTTAGTCATACCATAGTTCTACCCTTTTCTTGAATGGGCCACTCATTATTCCTTCACATATGTAATTTTTCAAACCTCTCCTTGTGGGACTTGTTCTCTATGGGGTATTCCCAAATTTTGTTCTTTGGCCCATCAGGCACTCCAATTTCTACAAAGACAAGAGATAATAGAATAGTGCCAAAACTTATCTTCTCACCTGTGCATGCTTCCTCAGTAATTGTCTATGCTAAGTAGCCTATTAGATTGTAGAATTCTCCTTGTGACATCTTCTTCACGATATGTAGCCACATGGTATTTACCGATGACCATCTCTCTTGATCATTCAACTTAGTGAGTAGGTGTGCGGACTGCCTGCACCATAGGATACTTCCTTAATTTGTATATGTCCATTCCATGCGGACCCTTGGAGTATCCCAACTCCTTGCTGGTGGCTACAACAACTACTTTATCAGTAATATCAGTAATAATATCTGTCCCTGTGCCCTTCAATCCTGTCAATGTAGCAATTAGGGCTATTGTGATCCTTACCCTTCATCCAGCAAAATAGAAGAAGTCCTCATGGAATCTAAATATAAGCCATTGGTATAAAGCTTTTGGTTTTCCAAAATATGGGAGTTCATACAGCTGATAAACCCCTACCTTCTTAAGCATCTTCTCCCCAATGTCATCATACACTCGCATGTCATCCACCGTGTGCTTGTTGGTCTTCTTATTCAGAAAAGCATCCAAATCTCCCTTGTTGTCAGTGGTACAGTGGTTGTAATCACTTAATTTACATCTACGAATATGGGAATTCCAATCTTGTTTGACTATAACTCCTTCTGGATACTGCATCTCTAAAAAATTGCTCTCGGGAGCAACTTCAACCTCAACTTCCACCTTTTTCTTCCCCTTCGTACCTGCTGTAGGTGCTTTCTTCGGTGCCATTATAAAAATCCCACCTTTTGTCTTTTGTGTCAAGTAAGCTCAAACCCTAGCTCAAAACCGTGTGCCCTAGCTCCTTCTCAATGCTTCTATTGCAGTCAAACCCTTCACCAAGGGGACGCAAGCCACTTTCATGCATAAATATGCTCTCCACGTCTAGTTTCATATCTCTCCACACCTCAACACATTTCTCTTGGCTTAGTCGCACTTAGCTCACTTGAATACTTGTGATCACAAAGGTAAAAATGAACCCGCATCACATCCTTATATAGATTTTCAAAAATCTTATTGCATTTATTGTTCCTTCACCTACCACTAATCCTCTCATTAATTGACCATTTTCCCAATTTCCGCACAGGTACACCTTCGCACCCCAACTATAACCTTCTAGCATGCCTTCCTACCTTATGGCTATAGACCTCCTTCTGCACACTTCCATGCACCAAAGTACCTCACCACTTGCACCCCTTAGTTTCCATGGCCACTCTTACCTCACATTATACTGTTCATTCATTTATTTCCAACTATGGTCTTCTCAATGATCAATCTTCTTTCAAGTAGCTGCTTTCCATCTATAAATAGCACCTATAACAATATGTTCTTATTTGTACCCATTTTTGCATAGAAAATAACAACCACCCCACACTAATGGTATGTGCTTCCTTTGGGATAAAAATACTTCCGCAGCTTCCAGTGCACAAACATGCTTATTACACAAAACACCAAACTAAATTGAAAAGCATAGCGACCATTAAAAGAAATATAGAAAGGGAAATCTATACTAAATGGCAATACTTCCTTATTAAAACACCAAGAAGACTTATTTATAGTAGGGCTTCAGCCTACTCCCGTTAAAGTAACTGGGTAACCGTGTTTCCATCAAGCACCTCTAACTAAAAAACACCTGATTTCAAGGATGTGAGTGATAATATAAGGTCCCAACCAATGCACCTTAAGTTTTCCTGGATGGCACAAAAACTTGGAATCATAAAGAAGTACCATCTATCCAACCTCAAGCTTCTTATCCCTGATGTGTCTATCATGCCATGCCTTCTACTGGCTTTTTCCTACTTCTGACTCCAACATTCTATGGCATGCCTCTCATCCAACTGTATTAACTTGTCAATTATTTCTTCTAATGCTTGTTCATCAGCTAGACCTCCAGCACGCGCAATACGCAATGATGGTAACATGAATTCCATTGGAAGAATTACTTCTGCGCCAAACACCAACTGAAAGGGTGTGGCCTTATTCAACCTCTTGTAGGTTGTTCTATATGCCCAAAGTACAAAAGAAACTTTATCATCCCAATCTTTCCTTCCAACATCACAAATTTTTGTCAAGGTCTAGCTCAATATCTTGTTGAAAGCCTCAACAGTCCCATTTTCTTGAGGGTGATAAAGTGTAGTCTTATGGTGCACAACCATAAACTCATCCAACAATATCCTGATTGTCTCATTCAAAAAGTGTGTGCCCCTATCACTTGTCAAACTCAACAGACATCCATATCTAGTGAGAATATTTTCCCATAAGAACCTTGCTGCCGTAGCTACTATACAATCCTTTGTAGGTGTTGCTTCTGCCCACCTTGTAAGATAATCTGTGCAAGTGATGATGTAACGTGATCCAGTTCTACACACGGCTAGGGAAATAGGACCACAAATTCTATAGCCCATTTTTCAAATGGCTCTGCACTAGTAATAGGACTCAAAGGCATTTCATCTCTTTACCCATGTTTTCCAAGGTGCTGACAGTGATCACATGCCTTACAATACTCTTTACAATCCTTGTACAAGGTCTCCCACCATAATCCAGCGAGTAGAATCTTGCACGTGGTGGCGTCACCTGCATAATGCCCACCTGCAATACCACCATGAGCCTCTTCCATGATATCCATGCACTCATGTTCCAGTACACACCGACACAATACTTCATCTCGACCTAGTTTGTATAAGTCACCACTGATCAACATGAAGGGTGCAACACGAATTGCAAGTTGTTTCCTCTCTAAGGCTTTCATTCTTTCTGGTGCCATATACCTGTGCATAAAAAGACAACAATATCCTCCAATTATTAAGGGCAGCGATGTAACTTGTATAACTGTGTATCCGAAATTGTATCTTCAATAGTCTGCATCCTCCCCTGATTGAATCCTTGATAAGTGGTCTGGGCCAGAATTACTTTTACTTGGTTTTACCATGACTATAAAGTCAAATTCCTGGAATAAGAGCACCCATCGACATATGCGCCCCTATAAAATGAGCTTATTTACCAAGTATTTTAATGCCATGTGATCTGTATAAAATATAAAAGGTGTTGCTAGCAAGTACTATCTGAACTTATGCAACGCATAGATCATTGACAAGGCTTCGCGCTCTGTAGTTGTATAATTATGTTCTGCAGGAGTCAACTTTCTACTAGCAAAACATATAGGATGATCTATAATACCTTCTCCAGGCTGAGCTAACATTGTGCCAATGGTCGTGCCAGAGGCGTCCACATGTACATGAAATGGTTGGTTCCATGAGGGAAAACGTAGAATAGGTGTTGTAGTAAGTCTCTCCTTCAATGCCTCAAATGCGTGTTGCTTCGGTTCTCTCTAATAGAATGTCCCTTTTCCTTTTAGTAACTCTTCCAGGGGCGTGACAATCTTTGCATATCCTTTGATAAATTTTCTATAATACCCTGTGTGGCCCAAGAATCCACACACCTCACTCTGACTGGTAGGCTCCTCCAGGCCTACAATAACTGCAACCTTAGCTGGATCTACTAACAAACCTTCCTTGCAGATGATGTGCCCTAACAGAGTTCCAAAAGGTGTAGCAAACACACACTTCTTGATGTTTAAAGAGATGCTTAACTGTCTACATATTTCAAACATTAAGCACAAATTGTCACAATGATCCTTAACAAGCCCATATACCATCCAATCATCCAAGTAAACCTGCAAGAATTTGTGAATAAAATCCTGGAATGCTTGAACAACTATGCGCAAAAATACAACAGGTGCGTTCTTCAAACCAAAGGGCATCACTGTATATGCAAAACTTCCCCATTCAGTGGTGAAAGTTCATTTTCTCTTGATCCTCCTGTGTAATTCTAACCTGGTGATACCCTGAGAATCCATTTGTGAAAGAGTAAACTTCGTGCCCTGCAACACCTTCTAATATTTCCTCGGTGAAAGGCATAGGAAAAGGATCAATCACACATGCAACATTCAGCTCCCTGTAATCCACACAAATCCTAATATGACCATCTTTCTTTATACTGATTACCATGGGGCTAACCCACTCTGATTCTTCTAGGGGCTTAATGATGCCATATTTCAACATTTTGTCAATTTCTTCTTTAACTTTTATGCGCAGGTTCGGGTTCATCCTGTAAGGTCTCTTCCTGACCGGGTGCACTCCTTCCTTTAGCTTAATCTTCATCTCACCTAATGACTCATGTATCCCCTTTAACTCATGGTAGCCCCTAGGGAATAAATCCTAAAATCATTGTAGTAACTCAATGATCTTTGCCACTTTAGAATCAGACCAATAATCCCCAACTATGGCCTCTTTAGGTTCAGCATCCGTGCCAATGTTCACTTTCTTGGTCTTCATAGGTTCATGATAGGCACATGTTTTGTCATCTACACTGTCTAAGACCTCACCACATACCTATTGAATGAGCTATGTCCAAATATTCTACTTCCTCATCATCCACTATGTAGACCATCTTTCCTTTCTCCTTCTCAAAGCAAGCATGCGTAAATAATTCAGCATCTGTATCATCTACTTCATCAAAACGCGCTCCTTGTTCTTCCTCACCAAATAACTCCTGAATGAGTTCTTCAACCTTTGCACTATCTCCCATAGTTAAGCGCTCCATAACCCATAATGCCTCTCTTACCAGAGGTTTAGTAGAAAAGTACTCAAAATTTTGGGTCATTCCTGCAATCAAGTCCTGCCAATTTCCAGTCTCCCTATGCAGTTCTGCATAAACATACCAAGTGCGTGCGCAACCTTGCAAAGTGGAATAAAGTTTGTGCACCCAAAGTGAAGGTGGTAAAGCTTCCTGCCCCTCTGTCTAGAGTCTCTCACACTACTGAATGTGGTGCTGAACAGGTTGATTACCATGATATATGCAGATTTGAGTAGGCTGCATTGCTCCTGAAGAACCGAGTGGTTAGAGAAATTCTGACTTCATTCCATTCTATGAGATTATCCCTGTGAACCATCCACCAGTGCGTTGTTGTCCCATGCAGGGTATACACTAACATATTTCTTCTTTCAACTTGATTTTTCCACTGCTCCTCCATGGCACGCAGGAATACCGTAGGATCTCCTTCTCCAGTATACCGGGGTACAAAGTTGTTACCTATCCTCCTAATACAATGAGGTTTTCTCCTCCACACAAATGCACTTCTTACTTCGCGCCCAACCATCTCATAGGTGTCATGTGCCCAATTATCACAAGAAATACTTGTAGTATCACTAATAGAATGTGCATCTTCCCACTGAGGATTCCTTCCTTAGATGGCTCAAGTACTTCTAGGATCTCGAATGACGTGCACATAAATTCTATTCAGGTCTTCCTCACTCAATGGTTCAACATAAGGTGCAAATTCCCATCTGTCAAAGGGATAATAACTCTTTCTTCCTTGTTCTCAAAACTTATATACCCCTTGTTGAACCATAGATCAACATTATTTACATAACACCAAGGGTGCCCAAGTAGAGCTGGGAAGTTGTCTGCTTCTGCAAGTGCTAAAACCTCAAAGTCCCCAGTGAACTTGGCCCCTTGTATAGTAATGGATGCATCCTTTAAAACTCCGATTGGAGTGGCCTTAGTTTGATTAGCCATAAACAATACATTAGAGGATGGCTGTAATGGAGGTCTGCCCATCTGTACCCATGCATCTAAAGTAAGCACATTCACTTCTGCGCCTGTGTCAATCAATATATTGCTCAAAAGCCACCCATCCACAACAACATTCAGAGTGATCTCCTTGTCATAATCCAAGCTATGAGGGGGAAGATTAGCATGCAGGATCTACCATCCATTCTCAATACTTGTGCATGGAGTGTTTCCCTTTAGCCAATTCCCTAGTAATGGAATGATATTCTCCTGGTGCAACATCTTGCATACCTCTTTCAAATCATCAATATCTGACTGGACCATCTCTGCTGCCTTCTTTTGTTCCAACTTTCGTGACTGTTCCTTTAAACATTGTATTTCACCCTAAAGATTTCTGAGTACCTCCATGGTTTCCTGATAAACCTCCTTCTGATGTGTAGGATCTAGGTACCTTGCATGTAAAACCTCCTCCTTAGTGATGGTAGGCTTCTTCTGTAACATCTCTCTGGCGTACACAGCTTCAGTACATGTAGTAATCTTCACAGGTACTACCTCAGGTTCTGGTGCCAACTTTGGCATCCACTTGATTCTCTATGGTGTGCTGTATTCTAACCATCACTACACCCTTGTTTTCTTGTTTAAGCTGCTTGCTAATATTCTCATATAAGTGTGGGCATTCTTCATAGTTATGATTCTTCCCAAAAAAAAGAACAAGTAATATTTTGAGGACATTCATGCCTGTAGTGGTCAGGAGATCCACATGTAAAACACTTTCTGCGAGGAAACTCACCTCATCCACCACCACGGCCTTGACCCCTGAATCCACCATGGTATCCTCAACCTCTACCACGACCTCCTTCAAAATGCCCTTCATTTCGATCATAGCACCCTTGAGTGTGATCACGGTCATGGTGCTCACTTTTACCTTTAGAATTATCTGATACTCCTGTCTGTCACACACCAATATCTATGGCATCATGGATCTGACCAATCAACCTGCAGTCTTCTGTATTGTGAGTCATGGACCGAAAAATCTTACAATAGCAAGATACATTCTTTCTTATCACACGTTGTAATAATGGGTAGTAACTTGCATCATGGTCTAAATGACATATCTCGCAGTCTAGCAACAATGAACGTACTGACCTATGAGGACAACTATCTTTAGTGTGCCCTTCCACTTCACAATTTGTACACCAAATCCTAGTGTGCATCTCATGTGCTGAATTTGCTGATAGTTTCTCCAACTACTTTTCCATAGCTGTAATCTGTGCTTCCAGGAATGGGCTCACTCCAGTGTCTATACTTCTGACTTCCTCAGCATGCAAAGTGGCTTCAAGTGCTTCGTGTGGGTCCGTATATGTCTTATGTGACAACACCCTTCTAAAAGGTGTGATCAAGCCCCAAAAAAACCACTCTGCATGCTGGCTTGCATGGATATCATACAAAATTTTAGACAACAATGTCTTGAAACAGACATCATATTCCCGAACACTTTCAGTAGTGTGCTGCTTAATATCCTTGAGCGCACTTATACTCTTCTACTCAAACTCAGGGATATGAAACTCCTTAAGGAAAGCTTCTCATAGTGCTGCATAATCTATGCAAGTCTGATTAGGGTCAAACTTCCTATACCAACTGTGAGTGCATCCCTACAACATAGTTGCAAACTGACTTGCCTTACGCTCAGAAGCCATGATTCCTTTTGCATGCCACAATATCTCACACATGTGCACGTGCTCAACAACATATTCTATTCCCCTATACTCTGGAAGATGAAGTGACATCTCCATGTAAATATTTTGGGGTTGGTGAGGACCATGCCCACCTAATCCAGAATCTCCTCTTATGTACCTCTGCCTCTAGACCCACCAGATCCACCAGAACTAGAGCCACCTATGCCCCCTGATCCTCCACCTGTAGCTAGAAGTGGACCAGTGGATGTACTACCATGTGTCCCAACAGTGGTACTAAACTAAACTCCTACAGTCTACGAGGTGGTACTACTCCCAGAAGTGAGTCCAAAATTCTACGCGCTTGAGTTCTATGTTGATGATGCGCCTGAAAAGGTACCTCCAAATAACAAAGAAGACGTTTTACTAGCCATAGATGCACTTTCTACTTGATTTAATCCTTTTCTACTACTCCCCAAACTAGCTTATTGACTATTGGTTGTACTAGATACTGGAAAACCAAGCACAAGGGCTAGGTTGCCAGGTAGATTCAAATGCGTGTCCACGAGCCAAGTCATCTCTACTAGCGCGCTCCCATGTGAGGCCAAGGAGGGTTCCCTATCATGCTTGCCCAAATGGGGGAGTTCTAGATGCTCTGGTTCCATGCCTTTTGTGTGAGCTCCAAATCCTTCTGTAGACACTAAAATTAGGTCACACTCCCCTTTTGTCCCTCGACATATAAGCACCCTTTATTACATTTACCTAGCCATGACCCCCTTCACCCCACTAATATTAATTTAATTAAATTAATGCATTATCCTCACTATATTTATTATTTAAATATCTTATTTAAATAATATCTACACATATAATTCACTTAGACACCTCACCAAGCTAACTCAACCTAAGACCTATTCTTAGCAAGTTACCATAACTAACTAAGACTTACCCAAACCCTAAAAATCAATGCCTACATTCCCTCTAACCACATTCCTGCATGCTCACAACAAGCTCTCAGTCTAATCCATGGGATAACGACACGAGATCCAAGAAAATCAGGAGGATCTCCCTAAGTTTAGTAAACCTAGGAAATCCCGCCTTGACCGACGTCGGTTACCCCTAACCGTCGCCGGTTAAGCCGGACCGCCATCGGTTACCCCTTTTAACCCAAAACAACCTTATTCTCAAGGTTGGAACTTGGAAGTTGGAAGTTGGCAAACATTGGGAGAAATTTGACGAGCAAGAACAAATCTCAGAGAGATAACGCATCTTCAGAGAGCCAATTCCAGCAAAAACTCACATCCAAGGAAGGAGATTGAGCATCTTCTCCTGCACAGCCATCCCAGCCACGATCTGATCTATCCAAGCAAAGAGGAGTGTGCATGCAGCCCATGCAGAAGCTTTTCTTCAGTTGGTGATCACTTGCAGCCTTCAAACCCATCATCAACACCTCCATCCTTCACACACAGACCTTCAGGAATGAAATCCAAGTAAGTATAATGTCATACTTCTCTGGTTTATTTCATTTCATCATTATTTTATCACCCATTGTTTATCTTGCTCCCTATTGACCTTCTCCAACATTTTCACCTCCATAGACCCATTAAAACCTCGCAAAAGCCTACTCCCAGTCACCCAATACCTCGTCCCGACCAACCAAATCCTTTGTGCAATCACAAAGGAGACCAAAACCCTGTTCTGTGACATTTCCAGATCTCACAGTAATCGGCACCGGTTATACCTAACCGCTGTCGGTCACCCCTGACCGACACCGGTCTCTGTGTTTGCCCACACAGCCTTAAACAGAGACCTACCCACCTAATTTTACCTCACCCTCACTCACCTGTGACCTACCCGAGACCTTTATCAGACCTGCAGAACCCAGAACCAACCATTTGACCTTTGGATTCTATTCTAGCTTAGCCTGTTAGATTAGATCTATTTTCTTATTGTGTTTTAAGTGAGATACCTAAATCATTTTAAAATAACAATAGGATTTACTTTGTTTACAACATTAATTTGTTTAAAACAGTGGACTGACAGCCATCTAGGAAGTATCATACTTCCCGGATCTAGCTCACGCTAGGCAGTTCACTGCCCATATTGTTTAATTCCTTCTGGTGGTCTTGTTTTCATTACAGGTAGTTCCTCCTAGCCAAAAGGAAGCTCTCACGGTCAGCTGTGGATTCGGAAGTCATACGCGCGCAACAACCCATCAACCGACATTTGAACAGGTATTCCTCCTACACCCGTTACCCTATCTGTTTTGTCAACACTTCAAAGAAACAATCTAAGAAAAAGGTGAAACATTTTGGCATGCCCGGTGGGACCCATCTGGGGTTCCTTGCATTTCATTCATTCCTAGGAAAAAATTGTGTGTTTGTTTCCCTTCTAAAAGCGTACACACTAATTTTCTTCCCTGGTAATCCACATCTCCTTTCTATTTTTCTCTAAAGGAAACTTTTCTTTTGGTGTAATTAAAAAGAATCATTTCTTCATGTTTTCTGCATTGTAGTGAAAGAGCATCCCTCTTCCTCTTCATCTTATTGTGTCATCCAATTTCACATTTTCGATTTGGGTTTAAAAACAATCGCATTCCATTCTGATTTATTGCATTAGCTCACATTAAATGAGGGCAACCTATATGCTGGAGGTCATGACCAGCTGATGGTTGACAAATGAATCGTAGAAAAGCACTTCTATCCTTTTCTCTTTCTCTGAGTCTTACCAAACCACACAAAAATTCAAATACATACATTCTTAAACAACATCTTACCTGGAAGAAGTTGTAGGTGATCACATGATCACGGCACAGTGGGCACCCAGCTCACTGCTCTGTCGAGTCATACTTCAGAGCGAAGCCCGCCCCCACCATAACATACCTGAAACCTCACCCTTTAGATCTCCTTCTTTGTAGGAAGCCATCCTCACCAAAAACTCTATTTCACAATTCATGTGTCAGTCCCTAAATAGCATAAGCTAAACAAACATAATAGAAAGGGCACTCCTAGGATCACATTTTCTTAGTGTTTCTGCTTGGCTTGTGTTTTGAGGTGAAAGATCACGTTCATCACTTTTTTTTGTTCATCCTTGCACGCTCCTCATCATAGCTGGTGTATTCCGGCTTCACCTGAGTGTGCCTGGGCCATATCATCATCATTTCTAGAATTCTGGGTCTGATTCCACATCAGATTTTAATTCACAACCACTTTCTTTCATCACTGTTTCAATTTCACAGTAACCGTCATCGGTTACCTCTGACCGCCATCGGTTATACCCAACCGACGTCGGTTCCAGGTCCTTTTGCTAACCTACTCAAAAGGACATTTTCACTTCACTTTCTTCCACTTTCCACAGTCTCTATCACTGTCATTTTTTCCATTGACGTTTTACACATCCCCAGATTTGGCATACTTGTCAGATTTTGCCTTCTGCCTCGTTGTTTACTCACTGTCCATTTTCTACAGTGACCGGCAGCGGTTACCCCTGACCAACGTCAGTTTTCCCTAACCGGCATCGGTTAGCCTGTTTCACATTCCACCCACCATTTGTTACTTCATCCATTTTTTATCACCAGATTCACCTGTTCCTGCTGTTCTCTGTATCATTTACAGAGAAGCAGCCCTACCTGATCAATACTGGTTCACATGGTGCTGACCCGAAGACAAGCAAACACCCTCGTGTTCCATGCCAGTTGCCAACCACTCCCACCTAGTCCTTCACCACCTTCTATTTTATCACCAGCCATGGATCCCATCCAGCCTACTACTATCGCTACCAGAGATGAGGAGTTCGCATGACTCCTTGACCAGAACCCTGTTGCCTTGTAGTTTTACCTCTCCCACTCATCCACTCGAGACGCCTCGGGTCAGTTGATATACGACATGCCTGTATCTATCCCCCTAACTCTCGCACCCACTTCCACATCGGCCCCATCTGGCTCCATGCTACCTGCATCCACCTTACCCCCAGTCATTTTCACAGTTAGGTTCTATACCCGCCATGACTGCCGCATGTCTGTTATCTCTGTGGCACCCATTACATCCACCATACCCTCGACGACTACCCCAAACACAACCTCATCCACCCCTAATGTCTCACACATACCTATAGCTACATTCCCACCTCCAGTGTCGGTGACTCCTACCCCATTTCAGAACGTGGTTCTTTCCATTCCACAATCATTAGCCCCTATTGCCACTAGGGTTACCATGACCCTTCCACCCCCATATACATACTACCAACAACCACCTATTTCATCTATTATTCATTCCGGGTACGTACCCCCTATTTCATTGCCTTCTTCTCCACCACCTTACATGGCAGCCCCATACACTGGAATGCCACCCCCATTATATGCCCAAAACCAACCTCCTCACGCTATAGGAGGCATCCAATCATCACAACCCACCAATGACCTAATTAAATTGATGTTGGATAAGATGCAGACACTGGAGGCATCGGTTTCTGGCTCCCGCAACACTCTCACCTATGATGAGATTTGCAATGAGCCTATTCACCCATCCATTCCTATCTGTTCATACCCTGTGCATTGGGAAATGCCTAAATTCAACCGCTTCAATAGCAAGGAAGACCCACAACAACATTTGCGCTCGTTCAAACACGGGTGTTATCTGATTGCTCATGATGATGCCTTACTTTTGAGAACTTTTCCCATGTCCCTCACTGGACCTGCATTAGATTGGTATAGTGGGTTACCCAAACACTCTATATTTTCATTCAATCAGGTAGCCCAAGCTTTCTTGGATCATTTCTCTATCAATATCGCCAAGAAGGTTACCATGACCGATCTATATTCCACACGTCAGTACGAGGACGAATCTATCACAGATTTTGTCACTCGCTGGTGTAGCCTGATCAATCAACTTACCTTCCAACTGCCACAAACTGAACTCATCGAGCTCTTCACATGAGCTTGCGCCAGACATATCTCCCTGACCTTGCAGGTCCAAACTTTCTGAACATTCGATGAGGCATTCACTATGGCACGAAAGTTAGAGATTCGGGCCATCGAAGAGAAGAAAATCCAATTACGAAATAAGAATTCGGCATTCAAGTCGAATGAAACCTCTTCTTCTTCCAAACCACCAACCAATTATTCAAAGGCTAAGGGTACCGCTAACGCAGTGGTACTCAAGGCCGGCCCAGCTCATCCATCCAATCAGGCTACACCCTCATCTAATCTATCACCTGTCTAGGCTTTTCGATTCAGACAAGAGAAACAAAAATATACCCCAATTGGGGAACCTTACTCTTCTGTCTTAGAAAAGCTTATCAAAGCTGGAGCCATCACCCTTCCACCCATAAAACCACACACTGGTTTTGACCCTGCTCGCCCCATGCCCGCATGGTATAAAGAGCATGATTTCTGTAACTATCACCGAGTGAAGGGTCATAGTGACGGCAACTGCATCACTTTCAAGAATATTGTCCAAGAAATGCTCGAGAAAGGTGAGTTAACTGTGGATAATCCCAATGCCACCCCCAACCAAAATCTACAAATCTTCAAAAAACCATTTCCCAATCATGCCCCTTCATCCAATCAAACCGGTGAGACATCCACTCACGATACCCATACCCGTGAGGTTCACACAATCTTTAACGAGGTACCTGTCACCTCTCAATTACCTCACATCCCTTCCATAGAGGAAATCCTAGCCCGAAATCCTCCTTCCACATTGAACCAACCTCCACTGTTCCTTCACCAACAGAGGAACACCTTTCATCTCCTTCATCACCTACAGAGGAGTCTTCTGCTAACATTGAGACCATCTCACCCCTAGCTTCTCCACTTAGAGAACCTTTACCTACCATACCTCCTCCACCCATAGAGGAGCACCCATTACCTCCTCCACCCACAGAGGAGCACCTATTATCTTCTCCCCCACAGAGGAGCACCCATTACCTCCTCCACCCACAGAGGAGCACCTATCCATTCCTCCACTTATAGAGGAACTCCCATCATCTCTTCCACCCATCATAGACCCAGTGGAGATACCTTTGCCTCTTGGTGAGCATTCTCCATCAGCTACCCAACATCCAACAGACCTACTTTCAGCTCTCTTACCCACGGAAGCTGAAGCTGGCCAATTCCCCATCTCTAAGATGCATTTTATGGGAATTCCCATTAGGTCCTCACCAACTCCACCCACAGACGTGCCGTTCTCACATTTGGCCAATCACTTAGATTATGTGGATAGGGCTTTATTATGGGGGCGCCTCTTACTCCCTGTCTCAACACAGATGCAGAGATCCCTCGATGACACCTCCACTATCTACCCAAACACATTTCCACCCATCAAACCAAATACAACCACTGTTGTCGCAACCCCTTCCACGATACCCGTTAGCACTCACACCACACCCTTACCCATAACCCGACCTATGCCTAAACCCAAACCCATACCCACAACATTTACCTCCACTAAACCTATTACCACTTTAGGGGTCACCCCGACCACCAGCCTTACTCATCCACCTATTAAACTGGATTTAGCTACATCCTCCAACGTCAAAACCACACCTACTCTGACACCCAAACCAAAGAAACAAACTCATCGACCTCATACCCCGACCACACCAATCACACCCGCACTTGTCCCATCTACCTTAAGACCTCAGCTTGCCCAACATGTCAAGCACCCTTCACCCATCCATAAACCAATAACACAACAACCCATTCCTTCCTCACATACCTCTAACCTACCCAGGCACACAACATGACTCATACCCTCACCTGCAGTCTCTTTACCACCAATACCTCCAATACCTTCAGCTATTGCTTCACTACCCACTACACTTCAGTCATTGTCCCTCACACCCCAAGTACGACCCGCGTCATCTACCTTCATAGCACCCCCATTATCCCCATGGGTAACTCACCCTCTTCCTCCATCTGCTTTTCCTTCTAGACCTCATACACCCACATCACCTTTACCCAAGAAGGTGCAACCCAAAAACAAAACCCCACTACCCCACAACAAGGTAGTCAAAACAACCCCACACCCTCCTACCCATCCATCTACTATACCCCTACCCAAACAAACCCGACCGATACCTCAAACCACACCGGCACCTAAACCCATAGCTCAACCCATTCCTACTCTTCCAAAAACAATTCCCCGACAACCAACCACACCTACACCCAAACCCACATTCACTTCCCATTGTGATCCACTAGCAGGGTCCTATGCCAAAATTTAAACCAACCTCCTCGAGACTTCTGTTATCACATTACCCCTACTCCAACCTTACGACCCCCTAAGACCCAAGCCAAAAGGTTTTGATGATACTAAAATTTGTGCATACCATCATGTGCCAGGGCATGATGTGGAGAACTGCAAGGCCTTGAAAACCATCCTTATCTAATTGTGTCCACCGGAAACCAACTTTGAGGACGACGACCTTCTTAACAAGGATCCTGCTTCACCTAACACCCATTCCCACACTGCCCACTCAACAACCACAACCTCCACCCTCACAGCTCCTAGAACCACACACAAAATTTGAAATTAACATGGTTCGCATCAGAGAACTTGCCACGCCACCACCCAAATGTCGTTGTGCCCAACTGACCTCACAGGGATTTTCTCCTCCAGTAGGTTTTTTCCCTTCATGTCATTATACCACTTACCCTACACCTTCTCCATTTGCCAACTTCCCTCAAATCAACATGGTACACGTCACTACACGTGCGCAGAAGGGTAAAGAAAAGGCAGCTGACCCACCAACCAATCCTATACCCAACATACCATCTGCACCCATACCTAAAATAACTATCTGCGGCCCCACATACCCCATTTCTAATGGCATCACACATCGCACCATGCTCAAACAACTACACCAATCTCCCCTCAAAATGTCCTTATACGACCTCATCCAAACCTCAGAATCCCATCGTCAAGCTCTCATGGAGGTTCTTCAATCTATTGAGGTTTTACCCAATGACCCTACACCCGTAGCCTCCATTATCACACCCCATCATGTAGCCTCTCTCACCAAATTACCACCTTCATCCTCACCTCACCTTGTTCACCAAGTGGCCTCCCTTAGCTTCTCAGAGGAGGAGATCGCACGCCATACCAAAATGATGACCCAGACCCAGCCCTCTTCATCTCTGTCCACATTGATGACATACGGGTACGCCGTGTGATGATTGATGGAGGCGCTAGCATTAACATCATTTCATCCCATGCATTTTCTCAAATGCACATACCTGACAATTGCATGCATAAACATCCGGTCATGTTGCATTCATTCAATGATGCTATCACCTCCACACTAGGCACTGTCATCCTTCACGTTCACGTGGGCCCCCGCACTGTTCCAGAATTGTTTTATGTTTTGGAGGGGGAATTCCAATATAACTTGTTGCTTGGTAGACCCTGGATCCATGTCATGGGTTGTGTTCCTTCCACTTTGCATCATTGTGTAAAGTTTGAACATGAAGGACACACTTATACCATTCCAGCTGACCCATCACCTTTCAAAACATGCAACATGCTTTACCGACCCAATGATGTGCTCATACCTGTCAAGCCATCTACCTCTGCAACCACTACCACTTCACCTACACCTCCACCTACCAGTACAGCCACTGCTTTCACCGCACATACCTCCTCTATTCCTACCACTGCTATAACCTCCACGGCTGACCCATTAGCTTCCCAATCCGTTAACTCCACCTCCACATCGACCTCTGACACATCATCCATACCAGCTACCCACATACCAACCACTGATCCCTTGGAAGGTGTTTTTCAATGCCTCACTCTGGGGGAGTACCACCTATATAGTGTCAACACATTCCTTACTCCGCACGAGTATGGAAGCCTTCACCAACACCCTCACTATGATCACCGTATAGGAGAACGCCTCCTTTATGGTCCTCCTCATCTTCGTACTAGTCTCACCTATGGGGGACTTGATACTACCACTTACACACCTGAACCACCATCACAACCCCACCCATTTTCCACTGACTTCCAATCACTTACCAATCACCATTTCACCCACACCTTCCTGCACCACTGTGCATGGAAGGGTTTTGGTTTTGGATTTTACGAGCAAGGCCGCCATACCGTTATTCCATGTACCACCCGCAAACATAATGACCGTAGTGGTATCGGCTTCCCTGAACCTCCTACCAAATAGGCCCGCATTGAACTCATTGTAGACCCTAGCCCTTCTCCACCTTCATCACCACCCTCACCGACAGAGTCGATGGATCCTGAATCTATCCCTCCTAACTTTTTTTTTTCATAAACACCATTTCCTTGGGGCCTTTGACTTATCAACGCGAAGGTGAGGCCCCTTCCACTCTCCCATTCCTGTATCCTGAGATGATCGACGATGACACACCTACCATTAACGTCATTCAATGTCAGGATGATGAATCCATACTCACCTACCTTGGTGTAGAAGACTCATATATTCATCGGTCGTTACCTTCTGAGACACAAACCATGTTGAATGAATCGACTATCGAGATCAACATTCATACTCAGGACGACCCGCACATCCTAAAGATCAGACAATCTTTAGATGCTGCTGAATAGGAAGCCATCACTTCTTTTCTCTGAGATCATAACCACGCTTTCACTTGGTCTTACACAGACATGCCCGGTATTGACCCCACCATAGTGGTCCACAATATCGTAACCATTCCCGATGCCAAACCTATCAAACAAAAGCTGAGGAAAATGCACCCTCACATTGCTCTTCTCGTCAAAGAAGAACTTCAACGCCTTCTTTCCATTTCCTTCATCTTACCCATTGATTATCCTCATTGGATTTCTAACATTGTCCCTGTTACTAAAGCAACAGGGGGACTCCACATTTGCATGGACTTCCGTGACCTCAACCTCGCCTGCCCGAAAGATGACTTTCCCTTGCCCGGTATTGATCAACTGGTTGACCTCACCGCTGGTCATGAGATGCTCTCACTCATGGATGGTTTCTCAGGTTATAACCAAATTTTTCTTGCCCCAGAAGATCAACACAAGACCGCATTCATTACCCCTTGGGGAACCTTTTGCTATCGAGTCATGCCTTTTGGCCTTAAAAATGCTGGTGCTACATATCAGCGTGCTATGACTTACATCTTCCATGATATCATGCATCGCATATTGGAAGATTACGTGGATGATCTCTTGGCCAAATCTAAACGTCACGCCGAGCACCTCGCCATCCTCAAAACCATCTTTGACCACCTCATTAAATATTGCATCCGCCTTCAACCTAAAAAGTGCGTCTTCGCAGTTCTCTCAGGAAAGCTCCTGGGATTTATTGTTTCCCTCCGTGGTATAGAAGTTGACCCTGCTAAAGTCAAGGCCATTCTGGAAATGCCTCCACCCACTAACCTTAAACAACTCCATAGCCTGCAAGGTAAATTGCAGTCCATTCACCATTTCATTTCACAATTATCTGATCGGTGTCAACCATTTCATCATCTGCTTAGGAAGGATGTCTCCTTTAAATGGGATGATGACTGTCACAAAGCTTTTGAGGCCCTAAAACAATACCTTCTCTAACCACCCGTACTCATTCCACCTAAAGACGATCAACCTTTTTACCTATACATATCAGCTACCGATCATTCCTTAGGAGCCATGCTCGCTCATCGTGATGAACAACACAGGGAGCAGGTGGTTTATTACATAAGCCATACTCTTTTGGACTATGAAACCCGATACAACCATCCAGAAAAGCTTTGCTTAGCCTTAGTTTTCATTGCCACCAAACTCCGCCATTACCTACTCAACCACAAAACCTATGTTGTGACCAACACCGATCCTTTACACTTCATGTACACCAAACCTTATCAAAATCAGCGTGCCGCGTGATGGCTTATGCTTTTAGCTGATCTTGACCTCAAATTCATTCACCAAAAGTCCATTAAGGGCCAGGCTATCACCGACCAACTGGCTGACACACCTATTTCCAGGGACCAACCCTCTAATTTTGACTTTCCCGATGAATCCATTGCTACCCTTTCCCTGGACGAACCCCCTTACCAAATGACACTGTTCTTCGATGGTTCCAAGTGTCAGTGTGGGGGTGGGGCTGGTGTTATCCTCATTCCTCTGGATGGAGAACCCATGCCTTTGTCTTTCAAACTAGACTTTGAATGCACCAACAATATTGCCAAGTACGAAGCACTCATACTAGGTCTCTAGGCCGCCTATGCCCTAGATGTCAAATCAATCCACATCTTTGGTGATTCACAATTGGTCATAAACCAAGTCAATGGTATGTACCAATGTCGTAACGAGATACTTCAAAAGTATAAACATCATGTAGACATACTTTTGACCACCTTTGATCGTTACACCCTTCAAACCATCCCACGTTCAACCAACAAATTTGCAGATACCATGGCCTGCTTAGCTTCCCAAATACCCGCTTCCCCTACCGATTCCAAAATATTTGTCACCGTACAATGCCTCCATTCACCTTCTTATTTACCTCATGATGTTTACTCAATCGGAAACGACACCCCTGACCCGAGTGACCTTTGGTATAAACAATACTCCGACTACCTTTCCTTCTCCATCTTACCTCCTGATCTCACCCGTAACGGACAACGTGCCTTCCTTAAAAAGGTCTCCCATTTCATTATCCTGGGGGGACTCCTCTATAAGCACGGCTTTGATGGTATTCTCTTACGATGCCTCACAAGTTCTGAAATTCCTTATACCATTAAGGAGGTTCATGATGGCATATGTGGAGGTCACTTTAGTGGCCTTGCTGTTGCTAAGCGTATTCTTCACCTAGGCTATTACTGGCCGACCCTTAACCATGATTGTTGCGACTATGTCAAATGTTGTGTGAAATGTCAACAACATTCCAACCTTCATCATACACCCAGTCATGCCTTACAGGTCACTCGTGACCTTTGGCCCTTCTCTCAATGGGGTTTGGATCTTGTCGGAGAAATCAATCCTCATTCTTCCCAACACCATCAATGGATCATAACTGCTACCGAATACTACACAAAATGGGTGGAAGCCATACCACTCATCTCCACGAAAGCTGAGAAAATATGTGAGTTCATTAACCATCACATCATTTGTCACTTTGGTGTCCCTCATCGCCTCATCACTGACAATGGAAAACAATTCAAAAACAAAACACTGCAAAAACTTTGTGACACCTTCGGCATTCAGCTTAGTTTCTCATCACCTTATTACCCACAAACCAACGGCCAAGCCGAATCCACTAACAAAACCCTCAACAAAATTCTCATGAAAGTGGTTGACGATACTGGGAAGGATTGGCATACACACATTCCTTTTTCCCTATGGGCATACCACACTAGTATTCACACTTCCACTGTGGCCACACCCTTTTCACTGGTCTATGGTACAGAGGTTGTTCTACCTCTCGAAGTCCAGATCCCCTCACTCCGCATTTCTCTCCATGACATGCTTACTGATGATGACTTTCGTCAGGACCGCTTAGCACAACTAGAGTTATTAGACGAACGTCGTCTTAACACTCTGGATCACCTTCAAGTTTACCAACAACGTATCAAACGTGCTTATGACAAACGTGTTCATGAACGCACCTTCCAAGTCGGTGACCTTGTCTTGAAAGAAAATCAACACGTAACCAAAGCAGAAAAAATTAAACGGGGAAAATTCACTCCTAATTGGCTTGGACCATACATCGTAACTCATACCTATGGATCGGGTGCCTATCGTTTGTCCTCACTTGAGGGTAAACCCGAACCTGAACCCCTTAACGCATTACATCTTCAACCATTCTATTGTTGACTCATTGTCCTACCTCACCCTTTGTCTCTTTCCACACTCGTCCCTTGAGCGCTATCCACTCCATCCACCTCCCTAATGATTAAACAAGAATCATGTGAGTACCCATCACTTGTTATCTTCTCTTGAATATGTGTACCACGACACTACACATAGCATGATTCTCATGGATACTTTTCATCTACCTTTAGATGAGATCCCATGGTCGTTCCACCTTGCCTTTTGAACAAGAGTCCTATCCTTCACCTTGGTCTTGTCCATGATTTCAAAGACCTCCAATGGGACCAAACTCCTTGAGTCAAACTTCTAATAAAAAAGATGACTCCCTCAAAAGGACATCTTCCTCTCGACCAAATTGCTACTATAAATAGACTGCTCCCTCGAAGGACAGCTATGTGAAGCTTTCAAAAAAAATGAGAGAAACCGAAGCTTCCCGCATCGATCAGCTTCACGAAGACCTCAAGGAGTACCATATTATTTATCCCATATAGACTTCCCGCATCGATCAGTCTATCAAAACAAAAACACTTTTTAGTCATGGACTTGCCCATTGTGACCTCGGACCTCTTGCCCAAAAGACCTGTCACTCCAAACATATACAATTAACTACCTTTCACCCACCTTACCATTTCCACTCTCATTTCCTAAATTTCCTCAAGGGACATCTTGGAATTTCAACATTTGGTGATCCTGTGACTACTTTCACCGTAGAACAGTTAATCATGCAATGCCTTTCAGATCTTGTGTTCATCACCCCCTTCAAGGTATGATCTACTCGGTATGATCCTACCCAATCAGGTGGCTTTATTGCCCCCCTCTTATCTTTTAACCATCTTTGTTTACATTTTGATTACCTTATACAGGACTTGGTCCTCACCACTTACCTTTGGGGTAATCCTCCCCTTTCACCATAATCACCTTCACCTGCATCATTTTACCTATAATCTACCCACACCTATTAAACCTAAACCCACAACATGCCCAAAAACCTACCAACTCATTCTCATATTCTTCCCTAGCTCATGGGAGAACTACATCGGCCTGAGGTCCCTTTTCACCAGGACTATGTAGGCAGCACTCTGAGGGCATGGGGCCCTTGGAGGTTAGCTCGGCCATTCTCTACCCTAAACAATTCATCAACCATGCCTAACTCACCATTTACCCCACATTTCACTTAGTTCCCCTTTTCTAACAAAATTGGAAATTAAGCCACATACATAACAAGTTGTTTACCATTTTATACATTTGTTACACCTACCATCTCTCTATCATCACTATGCATAGATTATACAACATTTCACATATGACCCATAGTATCATTCATTGCAAACCATAATGAATCATGCCTAAACCAACTTGACTCATCCATGCCTAAACCAACCTGACTCGATCCATGCCTATAACCAACCCTCAACTCAATCCATGCCTAAACCAACCTGACTCTATCTATGCCTATAACCTGACTCAATCCATGCCTAAACCTGACTCGATCCATGCCTATAACCTGACTCATCCATGCCTAAACTCTCGATCCTAAACCAACCTTCCATCATGCCTAACTCACCTAATTTCATATCAAAGTAACAAATCCATATCTCATCTAACACAAGCCATAAAACCAATATCTCATAAACATATTAACACATCACAAAATACCATGAATCTCATCATATAAATCAATAAATGTGTATCTCAAAATACATGTCTATCTCATCATGGCCATCATCTCAAAAATGTCGGCACGCAGGCCGATATACAATACAAAATGTCATCGGCACGCAGGCCGGTCTCATATATACACAAAGAATGAATGAATCAATACAAAAAATCTTCGGCACGCAGGCCGGTATATGCTCACAATATACAACAAAATCACTCATACATCCTCACTGTCTTCGGCACGCAGGCCGGTATGTGATCAAAAATACAAAAATCTATGGCACACAGGCCGACATATATATCAAAAATAATCACTACTATACATCAAAAATCAGGGTGGCTGCATATCAGACATCTCACCGGATGTCCTCCATCTCTGTGTCCCCTGCACCCTCAGCCTCCTGTGCCCCTGCTGGCACATCACCTCACTCTGGTCACCATGCACTGGTGGCCTCACCCTGATCGGGCCTCGGAGCTCACTGACCTCCTGTGCTCTCCACACTATGTGTGTGGGATCTCGTCCTCTCACTGGATGCCTGTTGTGCCCTGTACTCTCCATATGAGAGGAAGTCTATCCCGGCTACCATGAGCTGGTCCTGATAGTATCGTGCCTCACCTAGGGCATCCTGTAGCCTAGATATAGGCATGGTCTGTGGTGGTCCCATAGGTCTCGGCCCCTGTATCTGCCCTGCGCCAGCCTGTGAACTGGGACCAGCTCCCTGCACCTATGGTGGTGCCCCCTACCCCTGTGCCTGTGGTGGTGCCCCCTATCCCTGTGCCTGTATCTGGGCCTGTAAGACCCCAATCTGTGTCTGGGTTATGGCCAAATGACCCTGTAATCCTACCACCTGAGCCTGTAGGGCTGCCACCTGACCATCTCTGTCCCCATCTCCTCCATCACCTCCACCCTCTCCCTCCACCATCTGGGCCTGCAGACTGGCCACCTGTACCCGTAGCTCTACTACCTCTACCTCTGACCCCTCCAGCTGTGTCTGCAGTATACCTATCTATGTGATCAGTGTCGCTACCTGCCCCTGTAGGGCGTCTCTCTGCACTGTCACGGTAGCTAAATCTGGCTGCCCTGGTCTAGGTGGTATGGCTCGTAACTGAGCCACCCACCACTACCTGTACCTATATGTGCATCTGGCATCATCAATCTACTGATCCACTAGCTACTCCTCCTCTCCTGTAGGCACTGTAGGCTATGGTAGAGGGAGAGGCCTCTCCACATCATCTCTCTGATACTGTGGGAAGGGTGGAGGAATATCCTGTACAAGCCCGAACTACTGTCGGACCCTGTCGACCGGGATCATCTCATCCTCCCCAATACGGTGACCCTGAATCCACCTCTCTAGCTAGAGCTCAGCTAGCTCCTCATGCATGTGCCTATATGAGGGGAATCCCACATATGGCCTCCAGATAATGTCCACTCCGGACAACCCCTCCAACAACTACCAAAAATGGGCCACATCATATGTCGGCCTATCTGACCTCCGCTCTCCTGCAACCAGCACCCATCTCCTGTATCCCAACCACACACATCTCAGTGGGAATGCATCTACTCATGGCATCCCTATCGGTCAAACACAGACTATGTGCTCGTAGGCCCAGTAGTGCAGTATAAATGTACAACACAGGCTAAACCTGTGCAGCCACCCATATGCCCACAACTCTCTGTAAAGCTGCACCAAAAATGCTGGTGCCCAGGAAAACCATGTCTCATGCACCATCATATCATGGAGCACCCCCATCAGTGAGCGGGGAAAGCATCCACCCTCTGCATCAGGCAGTGCATAGCAGCACACTACCTCCATCAATAAAACTACTAGCCTCGTCTCATCTGGACGGGCTAGGTACATCTCGCCATAGCTCAAACTGGCACTATGGAAGCTCAACTCCACCCCCCTCACCAAATACGGTCCCGATCAGCTCCTCTGAGGCCTCAGAGGAGATAGAATACACCTGGGCCCCTAATATGGGTAACCTCAGAATCCAGAACACGTCCTCCAGGGTGATGGTCATCTCACCCGTCAGAAGGTGGAACGTGTTGGTCACGGAGTCCCATCTATCGATGAGCATGACCATCAAACTAGGCTACCAAACAGCATGTCGGTAGTGCCGAATACCACTCAAGCCCACTGCCTCCACATGCTGCAGCTCCAATGGGCTCGCTAGGCCGCACAATGTCACCAATAGTGGTGGAACCCTGTCTCGCATGTGTAACTGCGATCGACCCTACATCCAATCCAAAGCACAACATTAATCTACCTTTTACCATGACCTTATTCATCACTTATCATTACCCACCACCCTATTTTTTTTACCTTACCCATCTCAACCACCTAACCTACATCATTTTTTGGACCCTTTTGCCTAAAATCCCGACCGGTGCCGGTTCATCCTAACCGACTCCGGTCACCCTTAAACCGGCATCGGTCACCTATTTGGTGACCGATACCAGTTCACCTTGACCGACCATGGTTACCACGTAACCGGCATCGGTCACCTGTTAGGTGACCGATCCCAGTTCTACCCGACCGACGCCGACCAAGCTTGACCGACACTGGTCACTGTCACGGAAAAATCCGTGACTTCCCAAACCCCCCTTTTTTGTAAACCCTCCCACCTATCCCTTTTACCCCACCTACATTGACCTACACTACCCCAAAACCCCTACCCACCCCACCTATCCAATTTCCTACCCCTCCCCCCTCTTTTTTGACAATTTTTCCCCCCATACCCGATTTAACTTTTTTTCCCACCCACAAAATACAAAAACCCACCCAAATCCAAAAAATAAACAACCCTTACACCCTCTACTCTATCTAATTAACATTAAAGAGTTAGGTGCTTACCTCGTCACACTACCGCCATCTCGGTGGCACGTCTGGCCGCTATGCTGGTGGTCCACCCGATCCCTCTCCCACCTCTGCCATCACCGAATATCTACCCACACACTCCAACCAATCGAATCCCTTGCTAAGATCTCGTGGACCTGCTACTAACCAACCCAACCACCGTCAACTCACCCTGCCAGCTCACTATCCCATTTCCTCCGGATGCTTTTCTCACGTTTCTCTCTTTCTGTCTTTTCTTCACTTCGTAATTCACAAATGAAAAATAAACACGTGGATTTTTTGTTTTTATACCAAACCCGACCTAACCGACATCGGTTCCCCTCAACCGGCATCGGTCTCGTGCCCTACCTAACCATCGTTGATTTTCCTATACCAACATCGGTTATCCATGACCGCCATCGGTCACCCTTACCTACACATTGCCCTTACTTTTCCATTTTACCCCACCCTCTACCTTGCTCTTTACCCCATACCTTTACCCAACCCATTACCTTACCTTTCCTGACCTCATCATTTACTACCTCCATTTTTCCTCCTTTGGGGACTCATTATTTTACCCTTACCTTGGCCTTACCTATGCCGTGACCTAGATATTTGGACCTGGACCATTGCTAGTGACCTTTGACCTCATGTGTTCGCTATACCTTGTGGCACTGTTACCTGTGTTGATTGACCCAATGACCTTACCTAGCCTATTGTCATGACCGTTTATCCTGACCCTACCTTTGGTGTACTGGAACATACCTAAACGTTCCTACACCTAACCTACGTTGTGTTTCCTGACCTTATCCTATACCTTGGATACCAGATTCACTTCAACCTTGTTTGGATAAACCTATCGACCTTAGATGATGTAGAGTTTTCTTGCTCTTCAACCCAGTAGCGTGCTGCAGTTTATACGTGTGCGTGTGTTTGACTGTTGCTACCTTTGACCCTGACCCATTACCTAGATCACCGAGTAGACCTTTCACCCCTTTTTCCCTATCCCATTTTCCTTTTCTTCACATTTACCTTTTATCAAACCACTCACCGCTTCAGCCTACTGCCTCGTCAGTTCCTGGTTTGAGGGGGATCACCTTCACCCTCACATGGGGCAACCACATCTTATTTTTGTTAGCGTTGCTTACCAATACAAGCTACGCAACAAAAAGGGGCAAAATGTAGACACTAAAATTAGGTCACACTCCCCTTTTGTCCCTCGACATATAGGCACCCTTTATTACATTTACCTAGCCATGACCCCCTTCACCCCACTAATATTAATTTAATTAAATTAATGCATTATCCTCACTATATTTATTATTTAAATATCTTATTTAAATAATATCTACACATATAGTTCACTTAGACACCTCACCAAGCCAACTCAACCTAAGACCTATTCTTAGCAAGTTACCATAACTAACTAAGACTTACCCAAACCCTAAAAATCAATGCCTACATTCCCTCTAACCACATTCCTGCATGCTCACAAGAAGCTCCCAGTCTAATCCGTGGGATAACGACATGAGATCCAAGAAAATCAGGAGGATCTCCCTAAGTTTAGTAAACCTAGGAAATCCCACCTTGACCGACGTCGTTACCCCTAACCATCGCCAGGTTAAGCCGGACCACCATCGGTTACCCCTTTTAACCCAAAACAACCTTATTCTTTGGAACTTGGAATTTTGGAAGTTGGAAACAAGAAAGTTGATGAGCAAGAACACATCTCAGAGAGATAACGCATCTTCAGAGAGCCAATTCCAGCAAAAACTCACATCCAAGGAAGGAGATTGAGCATCTTCTCCTGCACAGCCATCCCAGCCATGATCTGATCTATCCAAGCAAAGAGGAGTGTGCATGCAGCCCATGCAGAAGCTTTTCTTTAGTTGGTGATCACTTGCAGCCTTCAAACCCATCATCAACACCTCCATCCTTCACACACAGACCTTCAGGAACGAAATCCAAGTAAGTATAACATCATACTTCTCTGGTTTATTTCATTTCATCATTATTTTATCACCCATTGTTTATCTTGCTCCCTATTGACCTTCTCCAACATTTTCACCTCCATAGACCCATTAAAACCTCACAAAAGCCTACTCCAGTCACCCAATACCTTGTCCCGACTAACCAAAATCCTTTGTACAATCACAAAGGAGACCAAAACCCTATTCTGTGACATTTCCAGATCTCACAGTAACTGGCGCCGGTTATACCTAACCGCTGTCGGTCACCCCTGACCGACGTCGGTCTCTGTGTTTGCCCACACAACCTTAAACAGAGACCTACCCACCTAATTTTACCTCACCCTCACTCACCTGTGACCTACTCGAGACCTTTATCAGACCTGCAGAACCCAAAACCAACCATTTGACCTGTGGATTCTATTCTAGCTTAGCCTGTTAGATTAGATCTATTTTCTTATTGTGTTTTAAGTGAGATACCTAAATCATTTTAAAATAACAATAGGATTTACTTTGTTTACAACATTAATTTGTTTAAAACAGTGGACTGATAGCCATCTAGGAAGTATCATACTTCCCAGATCTAGCTCACGCTAGGCAGTTCACTGCCCATATTGTTTAATTCCTTCTGGTGGTCTTGTTTTCATTACAGGTAGTTCCTCCTAGCCAAAAGGAAGCTCTCATGGTCAGCTGTGGATTCAGAAGTCATACGTGCGCAACAACCCATCAACTGACATTTGAACAGGTATTCCTCCTACGCCCATTACCCTATCTGTTTTGTCAACAATTCAAAGAAACAATCTACCACTAGGTTCGACATCCTTCACCAAACCTGCTCCTGCTCCCGCGCATGGTAGGGTTTAGCTAGCCATTGGCTTTTCTTCCAAGTTCAGGGTTACCATTAAGATCTTGATTTCCAGTGGAATGCCTTGCAAATAAGTTTCCTTGGGATAACGTAAAAACTGGAACTCAGCTACCTCCGGGCATGAGTAAGTGGAAATTAAGTACTCTAAAATATAGCTATTTAGAACACCATGGAACCAAGTGTCCATAACGTGCATCCAAATCAGATTAACATCATAAAGGGCTTGAAATTCTTCATGCGTCCAGAAAAGTGTATGATACCTCCAATTCCTTTTAGACACATAAGCAACCAGCCACTCATACATATCTACCGAAAAGATAATAAAGAAGCTCTCATACAAATAGTCATACAAACTCTACTCCACCCACGTGTGTACGTCAAACTCAAATCCAGTGCTGAACCTCTAAGCGTACTCTTCTTCCATATCTTTTATCCACTCCTTGACACTTGCCAAAGTCAACTGATATGTCTTCATCATGAAACATCTTGAAAACAACTGAAAAAGAGGTCCTGACAACAGAACCAATGATGCAGCCTATAATCTACTATAAATAACCTAGGCATGCTAACACATCACCCAGCCTGAGTTGAGTGCTCATCTGAAGCACTTAAAGGTACCAGGCCCCTCTTTAGATTTTCTTGTGCTTGATGTTAGTGTGATGAAGATAAGTCATATTTAGTTCCATAAATAAACATAAACATTCTACAGTGCATAATCCAAATCTAGATCTTAGAGAATCATGAACTAAACAACAACTGTAATAAGATTAACCATACATGAACCAATTTTAGTTATGTCTAACACCATTATCCAGCCAATATCATTCATTACATTAAACATTGTAAACGAAAAATATTCTTACATTATAAAGTATCATCATAAGTCATGCGCATATCAAATCCAACAACATAACTCTACAATAATTCACACACTAGTCTCTCTCTAAACTAAATAGTTCAATACATATTTATAGAGGTGGGGAATTTCCCTTCACCACCTGTGCGCTTCTGAAAATATATCACATGTTGATAATAGCCATGCAACTTTACAATAACATACAAACATGTAAGTGCACTAATAATAGATGTCCTATAGTTAACTGGAAGAAGTAATCTTATTATTAACCACAACCATGCATGGCGCTTATCAGCCACTCATTCCCAAAATACCATTTACATGTTGCACAAGTCTCTATCCCGATGTGTGTTGTACACGCTATCTCCGAATATAACATGTATCCATAAAAAATGGCTAAGTCCGAACCAAATTGTTCTGGCATGCATTTCCTTTCCTATGATTCCGCGCCTTCAAATGTGCCTTGTTCCTGCATGTGTATTCTTTGTGTGTTTTCTCCTTAGAACAATATTTAGTTTTCTCAACAAAACCCGCATGGTATCGTGACGATCATTATTGTAAATATCACCAAGTTCGCAGACACGATATTGAAAAATATAGAACTTTTAAAGATATTTTCCAAAAATTCATTGATCAAGGCGATCTTCAAGTGGAAAATCCTAATGTATATCCTAACCAACCACTTGACATATTTAAACAACCATTCCCCAACCACACACCAACAAGTCAAGCCACCACTTCTTCTACATTCCAAGCACCCAACACTCATACCATAAACACACTCTATACTGTTGACAAAGATCCTACCCCATCAAAAAATTCACCTCCTTCATCAACTATCACTTCACATTGTTCCTAGATCTGCAAGCCCTTTAACATTTATCTCCATAACTGATTCTTGCATCTGTAAGAACATTAACACTTATCCCCATAACTGTACTAATCATGCCGACATCTATTCCTACATCCACACCTGCTTCCATGTAGGTCACATCTTCCCCATTCACAAACATATCAATGACGCCCCTTGAAACATTTATGAAATAATCATTCCTACATAATTCTACATATACCATTAATTCTACGCCTGTATCTATTTCATTACCTATTCCATGTACATCATCACTTATCACATCCACTTCATTAGATCCAAATACTTTATCCACATCTATTCCACCTTTACCCATTATACCATCCTTGGCATCAATCTCAGTTCCTCTTGATGCAGTTTTACCCATACCCACCACATCAACTATTGTGACCACATCTACATCATCTCCTCCTTCCACATCACTCTCATCATTTGAAGAATTTTTGAAATAACTTCAACTTACAATGAATTCAAGCGATCTTCCCATCTCATCTACACAATCAAACACTTCCACATCAAACTAATCTTTGCCTTCTTTAGACATCATCATGTAAAAATTACTCCCCTCACCTATATCAACTGCAACACCACCTTCAGACCATCTAGTGGAGATTGTTGTCATCCCTCCCAAGGGTCTTTCTTTACTAACAAAACCCAGAACCCTTTGAACGTTTCCTCAAAGGTCTCTTTCACGTCCTCACAAGGAAATTGACATCCCCCACCTAAGATCAAACAATCTAATGCCACATCATCTATCTTAAGACCACATCCATCTCTTTTAGGACTAGCCACTTCATCAAAAACACATCAGCCCAAGCCAAAGCCATCCAAAGCTTCTTCTTCTAGAACATCAATCATCACTAAAACTGAAACCAAGACATCAAAACCTTGAAATGCTCCAACTCCAGTCTCGACATCCAAACCATCTCAAACATCCTTTTCTTCTTCCAAGACCAAGAATTCTCACAAAGACAAGGCATCTCCTAATACTTTGGTTAAATCATATGTGGAGGTCCTCCCACACTTACTTAAAATTTATGCCATCATGCTTCCACCTATTAAGGCCTTTGACCCAAATAGAAAGAAGACACCATGGTTCGATTCCAACCTCATTTATGCCTACCATCATACCCCTGGACATGACACTGAACATTACAAAGCACTCCAAACCATTTCCCACAACATGATTGAGGAAGATGAACTTCTTCTTAAGGCAGACCAATCTTATCCTTCCACATCCATTCAAACATCTACACCTACGACCTCATCCATCCAAATGCAAAAGTCACCTTATTCTTAACGAAGTTTTGTTGTCATCCCACCTCTAAATGACAATTATTCTAAGGATGGTCCCCCTTTATTCATCAATGCTGCTCAAATAGCCACTCGATTTGGTCCACATGAGCCTAAGTCGACACCCTAATCAAAATCCAAGACCTTTATCACCATTCCTCCTCCTAAGGAGTTCACCTCATCATTAAAACCTAAGGTTTCTATCTTGGGTACCCTTTAGCCTATTAAACAAAGTATCATCAAACAACTTCATCAGACCCTAGTTAATATGTCTCTTTACGAGCTCATTCAAAGCTCGCCATACCATATATAGGCTCTTATTGACACTTTGAAGCATATTTCGACATCAAGTGACGAGGCTCAACCCTTTGTATCTCTCGTAGGATCACTTACAACTTCTGCTGCTATCTCATTCGATGATGGTGAGATTCCAGACATCAAACCAAAAGAACATGACCTTCCACTTCTCATCATAGTTAGGATTAATGATAATTTCATTTGACAATCCATGATAAATAATGGGGAAAGCATTAACATCATCCCATCACATACCTTTGATTAACTCAAGATCCAAAAATCCACCATCTCCTAAACACCCATGGTCCTTCGTACCTTCAACAATACTATCGCTCACACCTTGGGAACATTTGTTCTTCCTATCCGCATTGGTGAGAAGCTCCTCCATGAGGTATTTTACATCATAGAAGGATAATTTCAGCAAAATTTTCTCCTTAGATGACCTTGGATCTGCGCTATGTGTTATATCCCCTCTACACTTCATCGCTGCCTTAATTACGAGCATGAGGGGAAGAACCTAACACTTACCGAGAATTCTCCTCCCTTCCAAATGTGTAACATGACCTATCGACACAACGATGTCCTCATTCCCAAGAACGATTCATCTATGCCATCCATCAACTCATCCATTTCTTCATCCAAACTTCCTAACGATGACTCCCTAGATAAAGTAATGGACAAAATCACGCTGGGGGAGTATTGTCTTCTTACACTCAACACATTTCCCACTTGTCACTATCTCAGTAAACCTGACCAAGATCCAATATATCAACCTAGTTTTGGGGATATTATTCCTTTTGGCCCTCCATATATTTGAGCGAACCTCATCTATGGTGGTTTTGACATCCCTTCTTCTCACATCGCTAATTATCCACATGCCAAACCTTATATCGGTGGTTTTGGCTTCCTTAAAAATCCATCCTTTGCCCACACCTATCTCCACTATTGCGCATGGAAGGGATTCAACATGGGATGTTATGAACATGGGCCACATGGCCTTATTATTTATCAGTTCCGCAAGCCTCATGAAAAGTTTAGGTTAGGCTATCATGAGTAGCCTGTTGACCCCATTCTACCATCTGAGATGTGCATGGACATGCCTTCTCCATCTTCACCATCCCATGAGTCCATGGATACAGATGACATCGTATCTATTACCTTTTTAGTCTCCACCATCACTTTGGGACTGGTCACTTATCAATGTGAAATTAGACTAGGGCCCTTCCCCTCTGCCATTTGGAGATGATAAAAGAAGATTGTTCTACCATCGACATTATTTAGTGTACTAATGACGACACCATTCTTTCCCACATGGGGAAGAGGATTCTTATCTTCATAAGACCTTACCATTTGACACATGCATTCTTCTCAATGAAGCCACCATCGACATCAATATTGGGACTCCCCAATAATATCACATCCTCAAGGTAGGTCAATCTCTTGATCCACAAAATCTTGAGTCTTTCACTGCAATCCTCTCACATCATAGCCAGGCATTCACATGGTCATGCTCATACATACCAGGTCTTGATCCTCCTATCTTCATTCACAATATTATCACCTTTCATAATGCAAAATTGGTTAAGTGGAAGCTTCGTTTTATGCACCCTTGAGTTACTCTCCTTGTTAAAGAGGAGTTGCAACATCTTCTTTCCGCCCATTTCATCATCCCCATTGACTATCCCCAATGGGTTTCTAACATTGTATGTATCGCTAAAGTGACTGGAAAGCTTCGTATATACATCGAATTTCGAGATCTCAAACTTGTTTGCCATAAAGTTGACTTCCCTCTTATCTACATCAATCAACTTATGGATCTTACCGTAGGTCCTGAGATGCTTTCTCTTATGGCACCTCAGACCTCATTCATCACTCCTTAGGGCACCTTTTGGTACCGAGTCATGCCCTTTGGTTTGAAAAATTACATTGCTACCAATCAAGGGGCCATGAATTACATATTTCATGATCTCATCCACAAAACCATATAAGATTATGTCGATGACCTTTTAGATAAACATCAACATGACCATCTTAATGTTCTCAAAGTCCTTTTTGAGCATCTTATTCATTTATTCCTTCGTCTTAATCCAACCAAGTGTGTATTTGGAGTATTAACTGGTAAACTGATTGGCTTTATTGTATCTATTAGGGGCATTTAAGTTGACCCCTCAAAAATCAAAGTAATCATTAAAATGTTTCCTCCCTATAATCTTAAACAACTTTGTAGTCTTTAAGACCAACTTCAATTGGTCTGCCATTTCATCTTGCAACTTTCAGATCATTTCCGACCCTTTCATGACCTCCTTTGTAAAGACACAGACTTCAATTGGGATCATAACTATTAAAAGGATTTTAATGATCGTAAACAATATCTTTTGTCTCCAATATTGCTTACACCTCCACATGAGGGGGAGCCTTTTATCTATACATCTCCGTTACTGATCATGCACTAGGGGTTATGTTAGCACATCGTGATGACCAAGGTCATGAGCAGGCCATTTATTACATCAATCACACCCTCCATGATTCTAAGACTCACTACACTGAAGATGAAAAGCTGTGTTGTACCCTCTTCTTCGCCACCTCTAAGTTTTGACATTATCTTCTCAACCATAAAACTTACATCGTTACTAGATTTCATCTTCTTATGATGATGTATTCTAAACCACATCTCAATGATCACATCACTCGATGGCTCATGCTCATGATTGAGTTTGACCTTGAGTTCATTTCTCAAAAATCTATTAAGGGACAAGCTATCACAGACTAATTAGCTGAAGCCCCTCTTCCTAGTATGCATCTTCCTCACGAACAGTTTCCAGATGAATCCATAAATCACTTTCACCATGAGGAGGATACCCTTAAGATGACCCTCTTCTTTGATAGTTATAAGTGCCAATAAGGGGGAGGTGCCGAAGTCATTCTCTTCCCTCATGGGGATGCTCCTATTCCCCTTGCAAACAAGCTCAATTTTGAGTGTACAAACAACATGGTAGAGTATGAAGTCCTCATCTTAGGTCTTGAAACTACTTCCTTTCTTGGTGTTCAAATTCTTGACATCTATAGATATTCTGAGCTTATCATCAAACAAGTTACGGGTGAATATCAATGTAAAAAAAATACCCTTAAAAAATATAGAGATATTGTGCTTCTCCTCCTTAAGGCTTTCAATATTTACAATATCCAAACCATTCCTCAATTGTCCAATCATTTCATTGATATGATGACATCCCTCATAGATCTTGTCCCATGGACAACAGAAGAATCCAAAATTTCTGTTGTCGTTAATCGTAGTGATTGACCATTCCATGACCTACCTTGTGCTAATCTCGTTGGATCCAATTCTTTGGATCTTTGGTATTCCAAAAGTTTTGATTATCTATACAAATCCATCATTCCATATGATCTATCCAAGAACGCAAAGAGGTATTTCCTTCAGCACGCTAATCGATATGTTATCCTTGGCGGTATTCTTTATAAGCATGTATTTGACGGTATTATCCTTCGATGCCTTAAATCCCTTGAATCTTCTCGTGCTATCCAAGAACTCCATGATAGTATTTGTGGTGGAGATTTTAGTGGCTTAGCCATTGCTAAACTTGTTCTTCGTATTGGCTATTACTGGTATATGCAATGGAAAGTTACAAAAGCTATGGAATGAGGCTAAAGAACCTCAAAGCTTTGCTAACTCAACTATACACCATGGGATAAGAGATAAACAAGAGTTAATCCTATACATGCATCATAAATTTTACAAAAACATCAAAAAACCTAGCATATATACTACTCTCTACTCTTTATATTACTTAATTAAGAAATTGAACCTAAAAAGATCAACTTAGAAATCAAAGGTGTGATTAGTTGTTTTATGGCTCTCATGGTTTCAAGAATGTAGTCTCACCATTAATGGCTTCAAGGCCAATGGTTCTCTCTATTTACTCAAAAATTGGATTATGGATGCAAATGGAGGTGTTAGCTCAACATCAATGAAGGGAGTAAGTTTAAGATCAAATGTCTTATATCTTAAAGCTAATACAAATGGAATCCCAAAACTAGGTGTTCTTAGTGTTAATAAGATATCCTACGTGTGAAGGTGTAAGTTGAATGGGTAGGCTTAGCCTTGTATTTATAGTTTTTGGTTTGAAATAATTTGGAATCTGGGTGCATGTGGTACTAAAGCTCAAAAATCACTTTAGGATTAGATTAGGATAAACATGCTTTAGGCTTAGTTAAGCTTGGTTTAGGCTAGTTAAACTTTGATTAGCAAGTGATTAGAGACTCATTGAGAGTTGGGAGGGGTCTGGATAACCAATTGTGACTGATAGATAGCCTACGAAGCCAATAGAAGTGGTCTAAAGAGAACTAGGGAGGTTCTGAATGGTCGAAAGGAGGAATGTTTAGCTAATAAGAGATATATTAGCCAAATAAGCTGATTATAAGAGGAATACGAGTGAGAAGGTGTCGTAAATGGGCATCCAAGAATGGAGTGAATAATAGAGTTGATTAACGAAATGTCGTCAATCGGTTGAATTGGAGGAAATGCTAGGTGTAAGCATATTTTAGGTGTCTACAACTGGCCTTCCCTTAACCATGAATGTTGTGAGTATGTTAAGAAATGTGAAAAATGTCAGCAGCATTCCAATCTTATTCACATCCCTAGTCAAGCCTTGTATTTGGATCAAGATCTTTGACTCGTCTCACAATTGGGTCTTGATCTCATTGGTCTTATCAATCCTTAATCTTAACTACAACATCACTCCATCATCACTGTAACTGAATACTTCACCAAGTGGGTGGAAACAATTCCCTTCACCTCCACTAAATATGGTCCATTTATTAACTTTATCTACTAGCATATCATTTTCCATTTTGGTGTTCCTCATAAACTCATCACGGATAACGAAAAGTCCTTTAAAAACAAAGATCTCAAGAAAATTTGTGACTCATTCAATATCCAACTTAGTTTCTCTTCTCCATAGTATCCTCAAGCTAACGGCTAAGCCAAAGCAACTAATAAAACCCTTAGAAACATTCCTACAAGAACTACTAACCAATTAGGTCATAGTTGGCACCTTCTGTAGAAACCCAAAATTGGGTCACATCCCCTTAACCCCTTTCAATCGAAATATTTTACACATATATCTAACCACGACCTCTTTTGATTAATTACATTCATCACTATACCTACTCGTGCCCCTTGTGCACACATTTTAATTAATTAAATTTCTTTAATTATTTAATTACCTACCTCACCCCTCCACCTCACCTATCCCACTCACTTTAAACCCATTCTCTAGCTTATTAATTAACTAGGACTAGGTCTATACTTATCCTAACCAATTAAGACTTAGTCTAGCCCTAGTAATTAACTCCCATAACTCCAACAAAGATTCTACTTATTCGGGCGTAATTTATCACTTAAGACCTGAATTTAAAATATCAATCATGCCAAAAATAGAAAACATCAGACTAGTTTTTATAGCCCTGACCTATTTACCCTAACCGAGACTGGTTTTTCCTCAACTGGCACCGGTTACCTAACCGAAATCAATCACTTTATATAGATTTTCACAACTCTTCACATGGGTTGGTCATTCAGTTGTTGGAGCCTTATTGCATTCAAGCTCAAATCTGCAAGCCTTTTGGCATCAAGACAAAAAACACACAACCATAGTGGAAGACAAGCAACTGAGTAACCTTCCAGAGCATTGAAATACTCATGGGAGCACACAAGTTGCACTGTCGTGACACTTGACTTAGCCATCTCTTCTCTGATCAACCACCAACTATCTCCATTCACAGGATGTGCAAAATACCAAGTAAGTATTGTGATATTCATCATTTATGCTTATTCAAGTGTAGATCTCTTTCTTCTTTATGTATTTCATTTCTTCCATTACCCACATATCACCTTCTTCCCACCAACCCACTTTTCAACCATCCCAACCCTTTTCATCCTTCTTAACCTCTTTGTCAGCATTCCTGCGTCCTCTTAGCCATATTAAGACCCTATCCACACCGCCCTCACTCTCTGTGAAGTCATAGAGAGGCTAAAAATCCATTTTTAATAGTTTATCACCTATTGCCTCTACCGACATCGGTTACCTAACTACCTTTGGTTCTTTCCCTATACCGGCATCGGTCACCCGACTGATACTTGTCTCTGTGGCTAATAATATTCTTAGACCAACTAGCCTCCCATTCACCCAAATTCATCCCAGACCTCAACCCACCAACCTCATACCCTTACCAGACCTCTGATAGACCTTCTTGACTTGAACAAACCCTAGTTCTAATTATATTTAGTGTTATATTCGATATCTAGCATAAAATCTAATTTTATTGTGTGTATGAGAAACCTAAATCACTACATTACAATAGGAACTATTTATTTAAGTTTCATATTTATAAATTGTTATTAAACAATGGATTGACAAACTTCCTAGGAAGCACCACTCTTCCTAGATCTAGCATACTCTAGGTAGTCCACTATCTTGTGCTATTTAATAGTCCTTTTGTGGTTTTGCTTTGCATTTACATGTAGTCCTTCCCAGAAAAAAATGAGCTCTCTACATTCGGCTTGGATAACGTCAACAACGTGCACATTCTACCTTCCAGCGTTTATTTCATTTTGAAAGAGTTCACACTACATCTTCTCCTTGGGAAAATTCTTCATCTTCTAATTATCTTAGTGAAATTTGTATTTTGGATTAAAAAGAACACTTCTTTTTACTTTGTATTACATTAGTGAATGTCACACTCTTGACTTGTTCATTATTTGCTACATCCAATTTCATTTTTCGATTTGGGTTTAAAATTTGTGCACTTGCATTATGAGTTTGTTGCATTATAGCTCATTGAAATTTAATTGCAACCTATATGCTGGAGGTCATGACCAACTGATGGTTGGCGAGAATGAAGCATAACTCACTTTGTGTACACACTCCCTAAACCAAATCACTGAAACGAACAACACATTACTTAAACATCTTCTTTCTCGACAATTACCGTTAATGACTAATAATTAGATTTGTGGTAGATCTAGCTGGTGTTCTGACTAGTCATCATATCAGAGTACGGCCTCGTGTATTGCAAAGTATATATCAGGGACTCTAAGCCACAATTTATCGGAAACCAACCATAGTTGTCAGTTTCTATAGGCCACCTTCGTTGACCAAAAACTCCATTCTACTTACAGTCAGTCCTAAATGGCATAAGCCACACAACATAAATCTACAACTTAGGATTTTTGGCATGTTTGTTATCTTTTTCTTGTCTTGTGTTTTGAGTTGTAAGGCACATTCTTCTTATTTTTCTTTCCTACACACCCCCTCATTACAATTGGTGTATTCCGAATCTATTTCTGAGTGTATTTGGACTTTTTAATTACCATACTCCATTTTTGGGTTGGTATTATTTAACTTAATCACCTACGATTTAGTTTTTCTTCACTTTCTCAGATTTCACAGTAACCGACATTAGTTTTACCAGACCGACATTAGTTATAGTTTGTTTTGGTAATCTTGCCAAAAGTAGTGTTTTAATCAAATTTAGTCATCTTCAATTGTTCATATTTGTCATTCCTTACATCCCCGAGTCTCTATTACCAACAACAGATCTCAGTTTCATCTGGTTTTACATTTATCATTCCCATTTTTTCAAATATATTAATCATTCACAGTAACCAACATCATTCCAACAACCATAGTCGGGTACCTTCTCATACGGATATCGGTTCATTGACCAACATCAGTTCTTGTCTATTTTGGTAATTTTTCCCAAAACAATATTTCATTCACCTATAGTCATCTTTGGTGACTTATCTGTGTCTTTTCTGAAATTTCTAGGTCTCTGTTACCAACAACAAAACTCAGTTTTATCTAATTTGTATTTCTCACTTTAGATTTACAAACCTATCTTTCATTCATAGTAACCAATGTTGGTCCAGTGACGAGCATCGGTTATCACCTTACCGACCTTGGTTACCCTACCGACGTCGATCTCTGTGTTTTTAATTTTCTGTCAAAATAACGATCAAATTACACCTTCCAGATTTATTCTACTATCAATTTCTGTGTTACTGAACCATCTGCAGAAATCAGATCACCTATTCTTGCTTTATTCACATGGTTTTGAATCATCACCAAGTCAATGCCTTAGTTTTTCATGCCAGTTGCCAGCTGTTACCTCCTAGTCCCTAACCACCCTCCATCTCATCACCCATGGACCCCAACGCTCCTCCCTTCATAGCTAGAGGTGATAAGGAATTCAAAAAATTCCTGGATCACAACCCCATAACCTTGCAGTATTACCTAGCTCATTCTTCCACCCATGATTCATTAGGACAACTCTTATACAAGGTTCATGTCTCCATTTCTCTTGTTATTGCACCCACTTCTATATTAGCTAGCACTAGAGTAGAATTACTTGCTACTACCTCACCATCTGTCATCTTAGAGATCATCCCTACATCATCGGTATTTGTTACACCTACAACATCTATCACACCTACGACATCCACTTCCCCATCATCCATGGATCTTAGTGTAGTGATCCCCATCTCATCGGTCCCTATTACTTTGTAACCTCTAGTTACGTCGACCCCATTTCAGAGCTTAGTCATGTCCATACCTGCTACACTGCCACCTGTCGCTACAAGGGTCTCGACACAGATCCCTCCTACCTATACCATGTCTTAACCACCACCTGTTGCTTATACTTCCTATTTAGGGTATGTACCATCATCATCTGCCGCTACCTACATTCCACCTTCTCAATTCTCCTACTCGACACCTCCATACATTGAGTACCACCCACGTATTATTCATCATATCTGCCTCCCTATAGATGGGAGGTGCCCCACAGTCTAATCTGACCATGGATTTGCTTAAAATGATGATGGACAAGATGTAGACTCTTGAAGCATCTGTTTCTGGCTCCCAAAACACATTAACCTATGACGATATTTGTAATGAGCCTATTCACTTTTCTATTCCAATTCATCCCTACCCTGCACATTGGGAAATGCCAAAATTTAACAGGTTCAATAGCAAGGAGGATCTGCAACAACATTTGTGATCCTTTAAACATGTATGTTATCTTATTTCCCATGATGACACCTTTCTTCTCCAAACTTTCCCAATTTCCTTGACGGTACTGGCCTTAGATTGTTATGGTGCTTTACCTATGCAATCTATCTTTTCATTCAAACAAATAGCTTAGGACTTTCTAGATCATTTCTCCATCAAAATTGTCAAGAAAGTTACCATGACCGACTTTTATTCAATACGCCAATATGAAGACAAGTCTATCGAAAATTTTGTCACATGTTGGCAGAGCCTTATTAACCAACTTGTTTTCCAACTACCTTAGACTAAACTTATAGAGTTGTTCACTAGAGCATGTGTCAGGCATATCTCTCCAACTCTCTAAGTCCATAATTTCTAAACGTTTGATGAGGAATTCACAATGGCTTAGAATCTTGAAACCCATGCTATCAAAGAGAAGAAATTATAACTGTGTAACAAAAGTGCTCCCTTCAAACCAAATGAATCTTCTTCTTCTTCTTCCAAATCACAAAACAACCATTCAAACAATCATTCCAAAGTGAAATGATATACCAATGCGGTAGTTCTAAAAGTCGTGGTCCATTTCATCCATCCAACCAACCAAAACCTTCTTCTACTCTCTCGCCTATTCAAAGTTTTCAACATAAATACAAACAAATACGCTATACTCCCATATGGGAACATTATTCCTTTGTGTTAGAAAAGTTGTTGAAAGTAGGAGCTATATTTCTTCCACCAATCAAACCACATACTAGTTTTGATCCTTCTCGTCCCTTGCTTTATGGTATAATTAAAATGACTATTGTAATTATCATCTTGTTAGGGGCCATAGTGATGGCAACTGTAAAACATTCAAGAATATTGTTCAAGAAATGATAGATAATGGAGATCTCGTTTTTGACAATCCTAATGCACCGGCAAACCAAAACCTACACATCTTCAAAAATCCTTTCCCAAACCATAATCATACATCAAGCCAAGCCAGGTGAAACCTCTGAAAATAATGTTCATGAGGTGTATGCTATCTTTGATTAGGGTTGCCTTCTTCTTACTACTCAGTTGTCTCCTATCCCCTGTATTGAGGAAATCCTTGCACAAGCTCCCTCACCCACGGAGGAGCTTCTTCCTTCCACTCCTCTACCGAAAAAGGAGCCACTCATATCTACCTCTTCCTTTGTAGAATATCTTACCTCGTCCATGTCTCTTCTCACTATGGATTCTATCACACATGTTCTTCTACCCATGGAGGAATCGAATGCATCTACATCATTGCCCACCATTGAACCTATTTTACCCTCTCCTCTACCCAAGGAAGACCTAAACTCATCTACTCTACTACCTAAAGAAAAGCCTACGTCACTAGTGTTGCAGTCTTCTCTACCTGTAAAGGAGTCACTTGTATCCTCCTTGCCTATAAGCAATACGTCTCCCAGGATCTTCCAAGATCTTGTTGATCTCATTGTTTCACTTTTTCCTATTGAATCAGAGGTAGAATATTTTCATGTGTCACTCAATTCAAAATTCTAGACAAGTGTTGCAACCCACGCTTCAATGTCTAAACCAAATATGTTTTCTTGACTGGTAGATCAATTGGATTACATCGATCATTCCACACTCTGGGGGTGCACTGTGACTCTCAGTATCTACCTAAATGTAGATGTCATCCATAAATACTTCAACTATATATCCAAAAGTCTTCTAATTAACCAAGGCCATGAAACCTGAACCCTTCATAATCAAGTCTTCACCCCAACCCACACTTGCACCTCAATCTACACTTGCACCTAAACCCACACCTGCACCTAAATCCAACCTACACCTCAACCTACACCCGCACTTAAAATTTTACCAACAGCAAAAACTTTGTTTGTGCCAAAATCCATTGCTACATTAGGAGTGTTACTGATACCAAGTCTAACCCATCCACTTGTGAAGATCGATCTAGCTACCTCTTCCCAAACTATCACCAGACCTATCCCCCCACCTAAGAGGAATACCCAACCTCTTAGGCCACAAACCCCAGTCTCTCCACCACCTCCTCTTTTTCCTTCGCCACTACCATATATCTTAGGTCCTCATCCCTACAGTCTAGTCAAGTATCCCCCTACTCAAAGTAAGCCTAAAACAAAACCACCGATAGCTTTACGCAACCTTCTCTTACAACCAAACCATTTACATTACCCACACCTAATCCATTACCCATACCTTCACTTTCCATTCAATCTACACTCCTTATATTACCTTCCACCACTATGTTTACTTCACCTACCCTCTCTCCTTGGTTAACCCATCCACTTCCATCTTTTGCATTCCCCTCTACCTCGTGCATTACCTTGACACCATTACCCAAGAAGGTGCAACTAAAACCCAAGACCACACTACCTCCCAAAAAGGTATGCAAACCTACTCAGCCTCCAACTCCACCCGTAACAACACCTCTTCCACAACAGTCACCTAAACTTCATGCCAAACCCACTCTTACCTATGATTGCGATACCTTGGTAGGGTCTTACGCTAACATCCTCGCTCAACTGTTAGAGACTTCTGCTATCACATTACCACCTCTCAAGCCTTACAACCCACTCAAACCTAAACCAGAAGGGTTTGACGATACCAAGATTTGTGCCTACCATCATGTGCTAGTGCATGATGTTGAGAATTGCAAGGCCCTCAAAGCTATTCTTCTGTAATTGTGCTCTCCTAAAGAGTCTTATGAAGAAGATGACCATTTGGATGAAGAACCTCTTCCACCCTTTCCTATTGTCATGAAACCTTCACTTCCACCTCCATAGCCCTCTTATCCTCCTCCAACCTTTGAGATCAATATGGTCTGGATTAGAGAGCTAGCTAAAACCCCTTTGAAATGCTAGTGTGTCACTCATCTCGTATTAGGTTTTTGTCCCTCATGCCGCTATACTTTTCATGACTCCTCTCCATCTCTTCCCCCAATCAATATGGTTTGAGTTGCCATTCGAGCACAAAAGGACAAAGGAAAGGAGAAGATAGGAGACCCATTCACCACACCTATACCTAACATTCCATCAACGCTTACACCCAATGTAACCATTCACGCGTCCTGACTTATCCAATTTCTGATGGTGTTCCACATTGCCCCATGGTCGAAAAATTGCAGAAATCCCCTTTAAAAATATCCTTGTATGATCTCATCCAAACCTCCAAATCTCATCGACATGCCTTACTTGAGATCCTTCAGACTATTGAGGTGCTACCAAATGACCCTTTGCCTGTCTCTTCCATTTTCACCCCTCATCATGTAGCTTCTCTTACCATTGCACCCAAATTTTCCATCCCCACTACCACTCATCAGATTTTTGCAGTCAGTTTCTCTGACTCGGAAGTTTCTCCTTTCCATTCAGAAGATCCTGACCCCACCCTCTTCATCTCCATCTATGTTGATGATATGCACGTCTGACGTGTTATGATTGATGGAGGTGTGAGTATCAACATCATTTCCTCCCGTGTGTATGAAAAAATGTGTATACCCTCCCATTGCGTGCATAATAACCCAGTTATGCTATTCCTTCAACGATGCAATCAATTCCACCCTTGACACCTTCATACTTCATATCTATGTGGGTCCTTGCACTCTTCCTGAAACTCTTCTACATCCTAGAAGGAGAGTTCCAATATAACATGTTACTTGGCTGACCATGGATTCATGTCATGGGATGTGTACCCTCGAATCTCCATCGCTATATCAAATTTGAATATGAGGGGCACCCTTACACTATTCCCATCAATCCTTCACCTTTCAAAACCTTTAATATGTTATATACAGACCAAATGATGTTCTTATCCCCGTCAAGGAATCCACTACCTATCATCATCATCACTACCGCTGTCATCTTCATCCACTACCGCCGCTTCACTTCATCCATTTCCGCTACTTCTTCATCTTCTTCCACTGTTGCACTTCTTCATCTTCTTCTATTGTCATTCATCTTCTTCTACTAGTCCTACTACTCCACCTATCATAACAAAATAATCCATCCCCACTGCTTCCATTGCTTCTAAATCTAGCTCATCTACATCACCCCAAGTCCCAACAGTTCATTTATTCCCGTATCCCAAGTCCCAACTTCCGATCCCCTGATAGATATTTTTCAACGTCTTTCCTTAGGGGAGTACCACCTCTACAATGTCAATACCTTCCTTACTCCTCAAGAGTATGGTAGCCTCCACCAACATCCCCATTATAACAAATGTATAAGAGAGACGTTTTCATATGATCCTCTTCATCTTCATACAAACCTGACATACGGGGGATTATATACCTCTTCTTCTTCTCCTGAACCACCAATTCAAACCAAAACCTTTTCTTACAATTTCAGATACCTTACGAATTGCCATTTTACACATACTTTCCTTCGTCGTTGTGCTTGGAAAGGATTTGGCTTTGGTCTTTATGAACAAGGCCATCACATAGTTATACCATGCACTACTTGTAAACACAAGGACCGATGTGGTATTGGCTTCTCCATACCACCTATCACAAAGAAGGCTTGAATCAACCTCGTAGAGGAGGATCAACCTTCTGAACCTTCATCACTATCTTGCCACCACCTACACCATCTTCACCTATCACCCCACCTTCACCCACGGAGTCCATGGATCCAGAATCCATTCCTCCTAACTTTTTTTTGTGAACACCATTTCCTTGGGACCTCTGACCTATCAATGTGATGGTGAGGCTTCCTCTTCCATTCCTCTTTGTTATCCTGACATGATCGATGACGACACACCTTCTATAAACATCATTCAATGTCACGATGATGATTCCCTTCTCACCTATTTAGGTGTTGACAATTCTTACATTCAACGGTCATTACCTTCTAAGACACAAACCATGTTGAATAAATCGACCATAGAGATCAACATTCACACTCAGGATGACCCTTGCATTCTAAAGATAGGCCAATCTTTAGACCCCGTTGAACAAGAAGCCTACACTTCTTTCCTCCATGAACATAACAATGCCTTTGCTTGGTCATATGCTGACATGCCTAGTATTGGCCCCAATATCACTGTCCATAACATAGTAACTATACTCGACGTTAAACCAGTGAAATAGAAGCTGCAAAAAAATGCATCCACACATTTCTCTTCTTGTAAAAGAAGAAATCTAGTGCCTCGTTTCTATTTCCTTCATCTTACCCATTGATTATCCATAATGGATATCTAACATTGTGCATGTCACCAAAACAACAGGGGGACTCCGCATCTACATGGATTTCTATGACCTCAACCTTGCTTGCCCTAAGGGTGACTTTCCTTTACCTAGTATTGACCAACTTGTTGATCTCACGGCCGGTCATGAGATTCTATCTCTCATGGATGGGTTCTCGGGTTATAATCAGATATTGCTCACACCTAAAGATCAACATAAAACCACCTTTATCACCCCTTGGGGGACCTTCTACTATCGCATCATGCCCTTTAGCTTGAAAAATGTTGGTGCCACTTATTAGTGCGTGATGACCTACATCTTCCATGACATCATGCATGAAATACTGGAAGACTATATCAACGATCTTCTTGGTAAGTCCAAGAGTCGTGTCTAACATGTCCCTTTCCTTAAAATCATTTTTGACCATCTTATCAAATACTTTGTGCACCTTCAACCAAAGAAGTGCGTCTTTGCGTGTCCTCTCTAGAAAACTACTTGGTTTTATCGTCTCTTTGCGTAGCATCGAAGTTGACCCCACTAAAATCAAGGCCATTATCGAGATGCCTCCACCCACTAACCTCAAACAACTTTGTAGTTTGTAAGGTAAATTGTAATCTATTCACCATTTCATTTCGCAACTTTCAGATTGTTGTCATCCTTTTCACCATCTTATTAAAAAGGATGTCTCTTCAAATGGGACGATGAATACCATAAATCCTTTGAAACATTGAAGGTCTATCTTCTTCAACCACCTATGCTTATCCCACCTAAAGATGATCAACCTTTCTACCTTTACATTTCAGTCACTGACCATTCCTTGGGTGCCATGCTCGCTCATCATGATGAGCAACATAGGGAACAAATGGTTTATTACATAAGCCATACACTTTTAGACTACGAGACCAAATACACTCATGCCAATGAAAAACTATGCCTTGCCTTAGTTTTTTCGTCATTAAACTTCGCCACTACCTACTTAATCATACAACCTTCTTCGTCACCAACACCAACCCTCTCCACTACATGTACGCTAAGCCCTACCGACACCAACACACCTCACATTGGCTCATGCTCCTTGTAGAATTAGACCTAGAGTTTACTCATCAAAAGTCTATTAAAGGACAAACCATTGTTGACCAACTTACAGACGCACCGCTTCTTGGACATCAATCCTCTAACTTTGACTTTCCTAACGAATCAATTTCCAATTTTTCACTCAAATATATGGATGCCATGGCCTACCAAATGACCTTATTCTTTGACTGTTCCAAATTTCAACATGGAGGTGGTGCAGGTGCTATCCTCAATCCTCTTGATGACGAACCTATGCCTTTATCATTCAAACTTAATTTTGAATGTACCAATAAAATGAATGAATACGAAGCACTCATACTAGGTCTCCAAACTACCATTTCCCTCAATATTAAAACCATTAATATCTTTGGTGATTCTCACCTGGTCATAAACTAAGTCAATGGTCTCTTCCAATATCATCATGAAACCCTTCAAAAGTATAAACATCATGTCGACATGCTTTTGACCACCTTTGATCATTACAAACTTCAAACCACTCCGCGTTCCACTACCAAATTCACAAATACCATGGCTTATCTAGCTTCACAGATACTTGACTTACCTTCAAACTCATTTTTTTTTGTCACAGTATAAAGGGTGTAGTCACCTTCTCACCTAAGCCATGGCGCAAATTTTGTGGGATGAGTCGAAACTAACCCACATGACATTTGGTATAAGCAGTATGCTGATTACCTTTCCCTTTCCATCTTACCTCCGGATCTCACCTGTAATGATCAACGAGCCTTCCTTCAAAAGGTTTCCCATTACGTTGTCATGGGTGGTCTTCTCTATAAATGTGGCTTTGATGATATCCTACTTAGGTGCCTAACTAGTTCTGAAATCCCATACACCATAAAGGAAATCCATGATGGAATTTTTGGTGGACATTTCAACGGCCACAATGTTGTTAAACACATCATTCACCTTGGCTATTACAGGTCGACCCTTAACCAAGACTGTTGTGACTATGATAAGCATTGTGTGAAATGTCAGCAACATGCTAACCTTCACCATACCCCTAGTCATGCCTTACAAGTCACTAGGAACTTTTGGCCTTTTTCTCAATTGGGTTTGGATCTTGTTGGAGAAATTAACCCTCACTCCTCTCAACGCCATCAATGGATCATTACTGCAACCAAATATTACACTAAATGGGTCAAGGTCGTTCCTCTCATTTATACCAAAGACGATAAAATATGCGAGTTCATCAACCATCATATCATTTGTCGCTTTGGCGTTCCCCATCGCCTTATCACAGATAATGGAAAACAATTCAAAAATAAAACCCTATGAAAACTTTGTGACAACTTCGACATTCAACTCAATTTTTCTTCACCTTATTATCCACAGGCCAATGGCCAAGTTGAATCTTCCAACAAAACCCTCAACAATATTCTCATGAAAGTTATTAATGATACTGGCAAAGATTGGCACACGCATATTCCTTTCACCTTATGGGATTACTGCACCAGTATTCACACATCTACCACAACCACACCTTTTTCTTTGGTATATGGTACAGAAGTCATTTTACCTCTAGAAATCCAAATTCCCTCTCTTTGCATATCACTCAAAGACATTCTCAATGACGATGACTTTTGCCAAGATCATTTGGCCTAACTCGAGATTTTAGATGAACTTCATTTAATTGCTCTCGACCACCTTCAAATCTATCAAAAATGTATCAAATGTGCCTATGAAAAACATGTCCATGAGAAAAATTTCAAGGTCAGTGATCTTTTCCTAAAGGAAAATCAACACGTAACCAAAGCAGAGAAAAGCAATCGGGGAAAATTTGCTCCTAATTGGCTTGGACCTTATATTTTCACCCATGCCTATGGATCAGATGCTTATCATTTAGCTTCACTTGAAGGTAAACCTGAACCTGAGCCCCTTAATGCCTTGCATCTTCGACCATTATATTATTGAATAAAGTACTACATCACTTTATGTCACTTACATGCTCATACCTTGCGTGCACCTCTCCTTCCAACTACCTATTTTAAGGACCTACAACTAAACTAGAATTGTGTGACTATCCGTCACCATTCAACCTTGTCTTCAATATGAGTACCATGGCTCTACTCATGGCATGATTCTCATGGATACTTTTTGTCCTCTTCAGGGTGGAATCCCATGGTTGTTCGTCACTTAAAACCCCTTCTTTCATAGCTAGACTTGTTCGTGTTATGGTCTTGCCTTCAATAAATAGGCCTATATTCCTTTATAGTCTTGTCCATGAATTTAAGTCTAAAAAAAAAGAAATATAAAATAATTGGGGATACCAAAAACTCAACTCCCCAAGTCAAAATTATTGCAAATAGATGAATCCCTCAAAAGGACATCTACCATCTCTCTAGCTACTATAAATAGATTGCTCCCTCGAAGGAAAACTATAAAAAGTTAGCCTTTTAATGTATTTAGTCTATCCAAAAAGAAGACTAACATGTACTTCTCAAAATAAAATTGTTCTGAAGCTTCCCACATCGATCAGCTTCATGAAGACCTCAAGGAGAACCTATTTATCCCAATATAGACTTCCCACATCGATCAGTCTATACCAAAAAGAAAAGAAAGAGAAAGAGTCAAGAAAAATTAGCAAATTTTAGTCATGGACTTGCCTATCTAGTTTTTTTGTATCTTGTAAAAGGGGCATATTGTCCCACAACAAGCTTATGCTAAACAAACCCTTCCACTTTACCTTCTATTTTTCTTATTTTCCAATTAACTCATGGGACACGACATGTATCCTACACATTGTGATCATGCAACTTATTTCAACTTTAGAACTATCGATTGTGCAATGTATCTAGGGACTTATGTTCAAATAAGTTTTAGGATACAACACTTAGGGTCTTTGCCAACTTGGGGCATTTTTCTTCCTCTTTAGTTCACCTCTGCCCACATGGTTATTTGATTCAACAAGACAACATCATCCAAACTTATTACATATACACCTACACCTAATCTAACCTGCCTATTACCAATTTCACATTTCACCTCACCTATCTTCATCATTTTCCTTACCCAAACATGTTACCTAAATCACCTACCTATTTGACCTAACCCAACTTCATTCTTCCATAGTTTAAGGGAGAACTATATCGGCCTAAGGCCCCTTTCACAGGGGCTATGTAGGCAACACTCTTAGGGCATGGGGCCCTTAGAGGTTAGCTCGACCACCATTTCCCCATCATCATTTTCCCACAACAAACATACACTTAGCTTCCATACAACCATAATTTGGAAGTTCACTTTAAATCAAACCATACATCATATATACCTTATCATTTATTTTCCATCATGTCAATAAATTGGAAATTAAAATTGACTCAACCCAAAGCAAACTCAACCATGCCTAAACAACCTAGTTTCCATAATATCAATGCATTGGAAATTAAATAGTTTCACCTTAACATCATTTCATTTTCATATCCAACAAAAACAATAACCCAAAACATGTACAACCATATCATAGTTACCATAACTCAACCATACCTAAAAAGCTAACTTAACCATGCCTATACCTGACTCCACCATACCTAAAACATGACTCCCTCATGCCTAAACCTTCTAAATTCATACTGACTCTACCATGCCTACATATGACTCCACCATGTCTACATCTATCTCAACCATGCCTAACCTTACCTAGTTTCCATAGCCTACAAAAAAAACCTACACCATCCATCAAGTTACGTTTCCATAATGTGACTTGGTTGGTTTATCCTGACTGGTATCGATCATGTGCCCTATTGTACCGTGGTCGATTTCTCTTGACCAATATTAGTTATCCTTAATTGGTATTAGTTAGCATCCTTTAGCCCATTATACCACTTATCACCACATTTGATGAATCAAAACCCTTTTTCATCTTACCCAAGACTCTGCCTAGAGTTATCACCCAATGTAATTTCTTGATTACTTACCACCCAACTGCCTTATCATTTGGGGCATATTATTACCTCTACCAAGGCCTTGCCTATGACCTTACCTATTACCCAACCTACTTATGCCTATTTGGAACTTGAATTCACCTACTTGTTATACCTTATGACGTTGCTACTCGTGTTGTTTTACCTATCAACCTTGCCTTGCCTTATGCCGTGTTGTTTATCTTGACCAGACCAAACCTATTGGTGCTTTAGAACAAACCTATTGCCCATTTCGACACCTAGCCTAGTTGTGTTTACATGACCATATCATGTACCTTGGATACCTAGATAAAATTCACCTTGTTTGGATAAACTATCAGCCTTTGACACCGTAGAGTTTGTGAGCTCTTCAACCTAGTACCTTGTCACATTTTATATGCGTGTGTGCGTTTGAATGCCCCAGCCTATTACCTATACCCATATCACCATTGACTATGCAAGTAATTTACCTAGTTTAGTTTCACTTCACCTACAATATTATCAAACCTGTCACCAATTCAACCTCCTCCTTCACCAGTTCCAAGTTTGAGGGGGATCACCTTCACTCATACCTGGGGCAACTTAATTTTTACTCATACTTGGGACAACCAATTCTATTTTTGTCCACATAGCTTATAAAAACAAGCTACACGACAAAAAGGGACAAATGTAGACACCCAAAATTTGGTCACATCCCCTTTACCCCTTTCAATCCAATAATTTGACACATATATCTAACCACGATTTCTTTTGATTAATTACATTCATCACTATACCTACCCATGCCCCTTGTGCACACATTTTAATTAATTAAATTACTTTAATTAATTAATTACCTACCTCACCCCTCCACCTCACCTAATGCCACCTCACCTATCCCACTCACCCAAGACCCATTCCCTATCCTATTAATTAACTAAGACTAGGTATATACTTATCCTAGCCAATTAAGACTTAGTCTAGCCCTAACAATTAACTCCCATAACTCCTCCAACAAAGATTCTACTTTTCTAGGCTTAATTTATCACTTAAGACCTGAATTTAAAATATTAATCATGCCAAAAATAAAAAACATCTGGCTATTTTTGGTAGCCTTGACCTATTTACCCTAACCAACGCTAGTTTTTCCTCGGCCGACGCTGGTTACCTAACCGCCATCGGTCATTTTATATATATTTTCACAACTCTTCACATGGGTTGGTCATTCAATTATTGAAGCCTTATTGCATTCAATCTCAAATATTCAAGCCTTTCTACATCTAGACAAAAAACACACACAACCACAGTGCAAGACAAGCAACTGGTTCTCCTTCTAGAGCATTGGAATACTCACGGGAGCACACCAGTTACACTTCCGTGGCACTGTACTTAGCCATCTCTTCTCTGATAAACCAACAACCATCTCCATTCACAAGATGTGTAAAATACCAAGTAAGTATTGTGATATTCATCATTTTTGCTTATTCAAGTGTAGATCTCTTACTTTTTTTTATATTTCATTTCTTCCATTACCCACATATCACCTTCTTCCCACCAACCCACTTTTTGACCATCCCAAGCCTTTTCATCCTTCTTAACCTCTTTGTTAGCATTCTTGAGTCTTCTTAGCCATATTACGACCCTATCCACACCACCCTCACTCTCTATGTAATCACAGAGAGGCTAAAAATCCATTTTTAATATTTTATCACCTATTTCCCCTATCGACATTGGTTACTTGACCACCGTCAGTTCTTTCCCTATACTGACATCGGTCACCCGACCAATACTGGTCTCTATGGCTAATAATATTGTTAGACCAGCTAGCCTCCCATTCACCCAAACTCATCCCAAACCTCAACCCACCAACCTTAGACCCTTATTAGAACTCTGACTGACCTTCCTGACTTGAACAATACCTAGTTCTAATTAGATTTAGTGTTATATTTGATATCTATCATAAAATCTAATTTTATTGTGTGTATGAGAAACCTAAATCACTACGTTACAATATGACCTATTTATTTCAGTTTCATATTTACATTAAATTATTATTAAACAGTGGATTGACAGTCTTCCTATGAAACACCATGCTTCTTAGATCTAGCATACACTACGCAATCTACTGCCCGGTGTTATTTAATACTCCTTTTGTGGTCTTTCTTTGCATTTATAGGTAGTCCTTTCGAGACAAAAAGGATCTCTACATTCGGCTTGGATAACATCAAAAACGTGTGCATTCTACCTTCCACCTTCACTTCAAAGTCCTCCTCACCTTTACCTTATTTTTTTACTCATACGTACATAACTTATTGATGAAACACCTTCATCTACCTTTTTATCTTTGGGATTATCAGACTAGCATTCATAATTCCACGGGAGCTATGCCCTTTTCTCTTGTGTATGGTTCTGAAGCCATTCTTCCCCTTAAAGTTCAAATTTCATCATTGCATGTGTCTCTTCGCGACTTCATCTCTGATGAATATTATCACCAAGAGCGTGTATCAAAACTTGAATTAATAGATGAATGCCACCTCCTTTCTCTTGAACACCATCATGTTAATTAAGAACGCATCAAGTGTGCTTACAATAAGCACCTCAAAGAATGTGGCTTTAATGTTGGTGACCTCATTTTTAAAGAAAATCATAACATTACTACCTTGGAAAGGAGCCAACGTGGAAAGTTTAGCCCCATTTGGATTGGACCATACATTATCACACATAAGTATGGGTTGGGAGCCTATCGTTTGGCCTCCCTTGATGATAAACTGGAAGTGGAACCACTTAATGCCTTGTACTTGCGACCATTCTATTATTAGCATGTCTGTTAGTGAGCACTTAGTCATATCCTTAGATCATCCCTCCATTATAGCCTCTTCCATATATCATTGTATGATATGGATTTATATGGTCTATCGTTACTTTCCTCAACATTACCTTAAATATGGGCACCATGGCTCTATCCATAACATTTTCCTTATGGATAGGTTGTCACTTCTTGGTGAGAACTCCGTGATCATTACATCCATCACCCTCTTATTTACCTATTGGAAACACATTAAGGGTCCACAGGTGTCTCTTGTACATTCATTGTCCCCTTCTAAGTGGTCTACCTAGCTATTCCCAACTCTTTCCCATGTAAAAATAATTTTTTTGGATGCTTCTATCAAAAATCAAAGTTATCAAAAACAAACTACTCCCTCGAAGGAAAATAATTCATGTAAAAAAATCAAACTTGAAATTAAAATCAATAAATCGATCCCTCGAAAGAATGCTATCATGTATAAAGTAGACCATACCCTTGAAGGATGGCTACTCTTTTGCATCATGGCATTGAAGGCTTCCCGCTTTGATCTACCTTCCATTTTATCACCATCCTAAGAGTTGGGGCATAGATTTAGGGAACACCACTCATGGAGAACCCTCTTCCCATGTACAAGTTACATCACAAACCTCTTTGTCGTGTTGACATTAGGTTTATGAGTTCATTCCATCCATGTTTTCTTATGATATTTGGTATAACTAATTATCGTTAGTTATATGCTAACATCTATTTTGGTTGTATGTGCCTTGTGTTACTTGGATCCCCCTCTTGTTTACATCCAATACGATTGGAGGCATATTTTCCTCACATGTTCCTTAGTATGATATATCATCATTTGTACCTATGGGTCACCATAGTTAAGTTGTGTTTTATTCTAAACCTTTCCACATCTATCTCCTATCTTTCCTTTTTTTTATTACAAGCATATATTTCGTTATGTAAATCCCCTTTATGCTACCCATCTATGATAACACATCAAATTACTTATCCATTCATCATCTATGTATATCATTTATCGTATCTATTTTCTAAGCATCCTACATTATATATTCCCAACCATCGCATATTATGCATGCACATACATTCATCATCATTATCAAGATCCGAATTAAACATGCAATCATCACCCTCGTTAATATTAAATCATATTCTCATCATCATATAGTATCAAACATCATCATCACAATAGAGAAAATATCCATCATATAGTTTTACCATCATCATCAAATATAAAGTAACACATATAACCATAATCATCATCATCACATATCCACATCATGTCATCATAAATAAAAAAATCAACATCACACAATACACACATGCTAAACCATGACAAAATCATATATCATATATATATCGTCAAAATAAAGTGTATCAGTACATCATTGACCTCTAAGGGTCCTCTCTCAAAGTAGAGATGTCAGTAAAACTAGTAAAGTTCACATCAGAAAGCCTGAACTCTTTCCCCTGTGAGGTAAGTCCCTCTATCTCTCTATCGGCCTCGTCACCTCCACCCTTGCCATCTCCTTGTGGCTGAGCCACACTCGTTGTGCTCCCAGATGACCCATATCCAGTTGTCACTCGCCTCTGCATATATTCCTAATATAGTAGTGTTTTTGGTAGCTTCCTGATCACAATCCTCTCATAATACTTATCCTCTATGGCTAAGGATTTATATCGATCCATAGAAATCATTCCAAGAGGTGTCATCTCTCCTCCTCCCTATGATGCTGCCTGTCTACTACTTGCAGCCTCATTAGCTATGATCATCGTTAGATCTCCAAAATGGGCCCTATAGGTCTCCCTCTTCATGTGGTACTAGTCTCTATCCTAGGTGACTCGGTCCCTCTCATGCATGACTGCATCTCTCTACTATACAACCATGTCCCTCTCTACATGCATCTTCTCTAACTCCACATGTAATCATGTCATCTCTTTAGAATTTCCTCTATCCACATCTCTGCCACCTCCTGGAGCTACCTCTACCTCAATCTCCATCTCCTCCTCCTCATCCCCTCTCTGTCCATCTACCCGAGATGGCCAAGATGCGGTCATCTATTTAATGAATTCCACTACAAATTCTATGTTATCATCATCATTCCAAGGCACTACTGGCTCCTCTAATGGATCTTCCATGATAGGACCCAGGAGCTCCCTATCAATCTCCTCTCTCCTATATGAGATAGGATCCCTAAGCATTATCTATATGACACCAAAATGTCATTGTACTCTATCAAACTATATGGCCTCGATCATCTCTGGCCATCTACCCTACACCCATCTCATCCTCCACATACCCAGTAACTCTACATCTATGCATGGCCATGTAGGGAAGCCTCAATATGGCTTCCATTTGATTTGATCCACATCAAGGTCTAAAACCCTATCCACATACCAATCCACACCCCTCTCTCCCCTATCTCTATGAGCTTAATTGGTCTGTCATCTTAAGAACCCCACTGTGATCTCTATGTGGTCCCTAATGACCCATGGTAACCCCAGTGGTTGGATCACTATAATATGCTTGTAGGATCAATAGTATAGTAGGAAGACTACATTGAACAGTGATCTCCTCCCTGCTCTATACATAGCTAGCTCATGGTACATCTATGACAGTAAATCAATGGCAAATGAAAACACCATCTGATGCTCAAAACTATCTGTAACAACACCTACTAAATCCCATGGAAAATTGGATCCTCTCGAGTCAGAAAACGTATAACACAAAATTGCCATCATGACCAGACAAATCAATCTGCTTCATGGTACCCTAGCCTCATACCTCAACTTATATGAAAAAATCCCTTTAAGAGAACCTGATATGGGGCGCATCGACTCCAAAAATCTATGTTAGTACTACCAGTCTGCTATCAAAGATAATGGGAACTATTTGCTTCCCCTGTATTGATAGTCTAAGGATGTGATATACATCCTCCAAGGTGATCGTCATCTCACCCGTCTTGAACTAGAAAGTGAATGTCTACCTATCCCATCTCTTAACCAAAGTTATCATCAACCCCAAATCCCATGGGATCTACTGATAATGTCTAAATCCTCCTAATCCCATAACTGCCAAGTAATCCCACTCACTGTTGGTCACATCTCTTCTCATATGCTCATATAGAGCCGAGACTTGGTTTCTTAGATATAAAGTCTCCCTAGCCTAAAATCATCCAAACAACACGTAAACATTAGTTTTCCCATCATCATCTCATCTATCTATCAAAATTTTCCAATCTAGCCCTGGTCAATGCTGACACAGGTTGGGTCAACGTGTGTAGGGGTCGGTCGACATGCCTCAGGGCCAAGTCGATGGCAATCCATTTGAGTAACCACCAACTACCCTTTACGTCATTATTTTTTCTAAAAAATGTAAAAATAAAATAAAACATAAAATAAATTAAAACACAAGCACGAGTTTTGTTACTCACCATCCTATGCACCCTCTAGTATTTCTTGGTTGCTCCTATGACCTCCATCTCTCAATATTGTTTTTTAGCTCTTTGCTCTTGATTGTTAATTACACATGTGAAAATAAACATCGTTGGCTGACCCTTGGGCTTATATAGCCACTGACACCAAGTCACCGTCAACCCCCTTGGGTCATCGTCAATCGGCCTTAGTCACCACTGACTTGCCTTTATAGCCCTTGTTTTGGCTTTCCTTCCCTTTTTTGTGCCCTTTGCTAGGGCATCATCTATTTATCCTTGTTTTCTCTCAAAGTCCACCTTTGTGGCCATATTTATTCCCCCTTGGGGCATTTTGTTTCATCACTTTTTATATTTTGCCTTTTAGGCCGTTTTTTTCCCTTTCCAGGGGAACCATTACTCCCATCTTTTTCCTTTGCAGATGCATACCTTTTTATCAATTCCTCATCTATGAAGGATTCTGTATTATTTTTGCATTTTGTTGCACATAGTTTGATGTCTTCCTATGACCCATTGGTCCTCATGGTTTGTATCCATTTGAGAGGTTTCCCATTGGATTCCCTCCATTTCGAAGTGATTTTTTCCCACTCATTGGTCCGTAGAACATTTCCACCATCTCCATTAAGACCGTCCTTCGTTCCCTACCGATGTGATATCGGAATCACTGCCATAGGTTCTATTGTTGTTTAAATCCTTCTTACTTGGGGCACCTCGCATCGCCTTATCATTTTACCATATTTCTTCTCCCACATGCCCTTCAACATCTACCTCTTTCAAACTCATCATTAATTCCCCTTTGTGTTATCGATCCCTCATTTGAGTGGGAGCTTGTCATCAACATTTTATTAGTTTTCATCCTACTCTTTATCTCTCATTGTTTGTCTCACGAATTTCCCAACGCAAACCACACGACAAAAAGGGGAAAATGTAGACAACAAAATTTTGTATTAATATCCTTGATTGCTTGCGTGCACATCTTTGACCATGGTCCTATCTAGACCCATTTTAATTTAATTCATTTCTTTTATTTAAATTCCCATCTATTAGCCTAACACTTTTAATTTGTAATTAATCTTAATTAATTACCTTAGTTAATTTCCATTAGATAATTACCTTTAATTAGCTTTCTTTTTAGGATTCTTTTAACTACCTAAATCCACATCCCTGTACTTTTTCTAGCTTTTATCTAACCCATCTTTATCTCCTACCTAATCATGAAACTTCCCTAGGAAACCCTTACACACCTACATGTTTTAAAGTGCTTATCTCAATCCCTAAAAGCTTGATATCTTAAATAAATAAATCATCCACCACTTTAAGGAACAATTTCCTATAGTTAGAGGCGACCCAGCCAAGTCGCCGTCAACCCTATAAGATTGATTTCACCCCCCTTCCAAAATGAGAGACAACCCAATATTTCTTGCGCTGTGCAAACTTATCTTCAAATCTAAGCATCCTTTCAGCTATGTCAACCCTCTTAGAGTCTATTGAATCTTATTTTTCATCACTTGCGGAGAATTCACAAGGTTTACTTTGATTATGTGTTATTTCATGCTATCATATGCTATCATTGTTATTATATGTTAAAATATAACGTCTTGCAGGTTCAACTACTATCAAAATTCCATCCCCATCATGTTCTTCCATTCATTCTACTTGAGGGTTTCTCATTCAACTCATCCACCTTTGGATTTTTTTGCATTGTCCAGGTCACTGTCATTCCACCCAGGTCACCTCTGACCTAGTCCTATGTCATCATACTTCCTGTTTCCAGATCCCTCTGAATGCCTGCTTCTGTTTTGTTACTATTTCCAGTTCTTAGATATGCCACAATGATTCTCTGTCCATCGCAAACTATTGTTTCTGCACTCTAGTCACCGCCAACCTAGCCTGATCGTTGTTGATCTGAGTTCTATTTTTCATACAATATATCACAATCCTTGTTTTCTTCCATCCTTTATGCTTTTCTGTCTTAGATCTTATTTTGCAAGTTATTTCCAGTGTTCTCAGGATTCTGTGATCACCTTATTTGCATTTAGATCCATTTAGATCTGTATTTCAAGTTCATTGTCCAGATCTACTTGCTTAGGTCATCGTCAACCTTCCCCTTTGTATCCTGGGTCACCATTGACCCAGCCAGGTATAATTAAATTTGTGTTAATTTAGATCAGATCAATACTTTTCATCCATTTCTATCATTTCCAGATTGTCTTGTTTGCTAGAACTCTGAAATGCATGTATTCAAATGATAAACCCATGTTAAACCCAGAAAAATCCTATGTTAGTGTAATAAATGTACCGCGGAATCTTCTTTCTCAGTCTAAGTAGTCATAACCACACTGTTACAGGAATATTTTTGTGAAAAACTTGTTAAACAATCAATTTAATCCTTACAAAATATCCTTGTGTATCATCTTGTGTTAATCCTTATAAAAACTAATTTTTTTTTCCCGATGCCCGAAGGCATGTGGCATATTTTGGTTGGTTTCGTTGTATCGAGATTTACTTGCATATTTAAAAAAAAATCATAACATGAAAACTACAAATAAAACCCCGACACCCGGTCAAATATTCCAAAGAATATTCAAAGCCATACGATGCAAAGTGCAAATACACCTTGCTTAGTGAAAGTAAGCACATGTGTACAAATATTATTGAAGTGGGGAGACAAAAATTTTATGTAATTTTTCATCATGAACCCGATGAAGTGAAAAGTAAAAATATATGCCCAAAACCTGACAGATGACACATGTCAACGTTTTAAGCAAAGTCAATAAGCAGGTGTTTGTGTCAAACTTGTAGTTTTTCACTCATTTGAAAAAGTGGACAAAAATGGGAAATAAAATTTGTAGTCTCGCATATCTTTAAATGGAAAACATGTGGATGAATTATATTCAAATAAAAAGGGAAATTTTAATGAACAAGATTTGACGCATTTATGGCTACCACCATTAATCCGTGTTGCACAGATAAAGGTAATATTTTTTTAAAAAAATTTTGATCATTTCAAATTTTTACCTTGCATGCAAGAAATTGGAATCCCTAGCTCTATTGAATTTACAACATAGAGTGAAAAATATAACTGTGGAAAAGTACATTCAAGCCAGAAGATTTGGAGCCACGGGTGTACGGGGAAGAATTTTAGAGAGCTTATGAGAAATGGGTGAGTTCTTGCATTGCATTCATATTCTGTATTATTTGTTCTACAATTTTCAAAGAATTAAGAGGGGAAATTTAAATCCATAAGATGAGGCCTATGGATTCTAGTTTCCACATGACGTCTAGTATCACTAGAAATCTAGACACAGTCATGGATACAAAATTGATAAATGTTGATTTAGAGGACTTCCTACAAAGACTATGTTCCCCAAATAGAAGAAAATGGATGATGGCTATTGATGCTAGCTGATTTTCCCTAGCCATGGCATTCCCACATTCCATACATTCTCCAAAACTTGTATGGATTTGTGTCAAAAACCATGATCCAATGAAGAAAGAAGTGTTTCATGGAAGTGGGGAAATGGTATTAACTTTAACACTAGAAGCTTTTTGGGTGATACTGGGATTACTAAAGGTGGATATACCAATCATTGCCACCATTGAGTCAGCACAAACTGATTATGAAGCTAAACATAATGACTATATTGCAATATTGGATACCCAGTGGCTAAAAACTAAGAAACTGTTTGTTAAAAGAATTCCACAAGAGATTAAATAAGGCACTATTTGTTGAAGAAGTTGAGGACCTAATTGTAATGTTGAGTCAAATGACAGGGCTAGAAATGGCTTACATGTTTCAAGAGTGGATGTTCCCTTTCATAAGGGTTATGTTAGAGGAAAGAGGACAATTCTTCTTGGGAAAATTTCATATCAACATCAATCCATGCCCAACTTATGGAAATAGCCACAAAGATCAGAACAGGTGTTGCATACAACATCCAATTTTACATGATGTCTTATATGATCTACAACATTGCATGTTGCAAGTCATGCCCTGGTCTACCACAGAATGTGAGTTTTAAATACCACAAAGTATATTATGTGTATCCCCAACTAAGACTAGATAAATGGAAAGGAAATGTTAGGCTAGTGAATGATGCATTCATTTCTCCTATAGTCTGCCTTTTTCAAACCAGAATGGGAACAATATAGATTATCTACTAAGGCTAGGATTGATATCTTAGAATATGGTTGCATTTTCATTCAATAAAGATTCTTCACATATATCAAAGTGAGTGGATTTGAGGGGAATCCATAAAAATTTCCCATGTATGTGGATGATAAATGGGCTTTAATTGAACTCTCAAGGTAGTTGGCACTAGTACATAAAGTGATTGAAGGGAAACATAAGATTAACATTAAGTTCCCTCTCAAGATCAGAAGATACTCCTTACTCAACTATTACAAATGCCAGATTAATAGAAGAATAAATGGAGAGGTTTAATATGGAAAAATTTGTACCTAGACCCAAGTATGACCTTAAATGGGTTGTCAGTTAAGAGCATGAACCCAAATTTGAAGATTATTGGATGAAGTGTATAGATGAAGAAGAAGTCAGACTCAGATGCTTTTATAGGATGACCCTAAGGTTAGTCATTGACTTTAAAATTGTTGTAGTTACTCAAGGGGTAACAGATGATAAGAATGTGGCGAATCAATATCATATTGACCAAAAAGTTGAATCAAAATTAATCACTCCCATAGTTTAAGGAGGAGAAGAATAAGATAACCCTTATGAAAGAATTACTAATGTGATGAAAAGGACATTGAATTGGTTGAAAGTGAAAGGAATGGATCTCTCCCTCCAAAATATAAGGGTGTTATAGGAATTCAGAGATCTGAAGATTTTGGGGCAAGATATCCCTCCTCTAAAGGAAGGAACAGACAAAATAGATCCCTTAAATGGGAAAGCTCCCCAATTACCTAGTAAAAAACCAACCACTGAGATTATTGATGAATGGACTACTACTACTAGTGAAACTTGAACTTCTATGTCTGTTTTGAAATAGAAGGCAAAGGGAATACTCCTAAAGGCTATGTAAGGTGCTCCCATCACTTCAGTAGTTCAAATACAGACCAAAGGGATATGTTTAACCAAACTAAGAACTCCCTCAGTAATACTACCAAGATCATCTAGCACACTAAAAAAGATGAGGGTATTTCTAGAAAATGTTGATCCAACACTCAAAGTACAAAGTGCTAAGGGGAGAGAGAGTCCTGAAATCAAATATTTTGAGAGGAATACAAATAAATACAACATAGTATTGCCTATGGAAAGGGATACTGGAATCCAACAAAGGAAACTGTCCATTCTTCAAAGAAACACAAGAGTAAAGAACCTGAAGTAATAAATCCTATTCCACTTACTGAAACTCAGAAGAAAATTATTACTTCACTAGTTGGGCAAACAATGCCACCAAAAATCCATGTAAATATTCATACTAATCCATCTATACCATCATAAGTTGTAATTCCATCTTTATTTCTAACTGAAATTGTAGCAGGAATAGTCTAGGGTACCTCCATATCTAGTCAACCAAGTGGCATTATGACAACTAGTGCAGGGGAACCAGTTGTTATGCAGCCTGAAGAGAAAAAGGTAATTCAAGATAGTCAATGTCAAAAACAATTGAAGAAGAATATTGAAATAATATATGTAGATGAACTTGAAGAAGTTCCTAGTCTTGAAATGATGGATGTGAAGATTGAGACATAAGCAATAAAAGATACAAGTGTTTTCCCAGAAGAAATACAAATGCAAGATATTAGTCAATCATAAAATTTTGAATTGGAGGCTCAACCTCAAAATGTTTAAGTTGAGAGTACATCATCATTAATGGGAGGATAAATAATGACTCAAACAATTATGGGTGCATTAGTTGTATCAAATGTTTTTTCTACTAAATATAATCCACCAAAGGACTCAGAAATGGGAAAAGAGGGTGAAGTTTCTCAAAGCACAAGTGCCACAAAGGAGACCATGATTGAAACTACAGAAGAGGCTAGTGGACCAATTGAAACCATTGCTAAAGGAGGCACACACATTGATAATAAAGGTAAAGATCAAGAATCAATCATTGGATCCTAGCCTATGGAGCAGTAAGGAGAGCACCTGGCTAGACAAAAATTGTTGATAAATAACCCCAGGAAGATTTATCCACAAAAAAACAACCTTTGAAAGAAGGATATTTCTCAAAGAACAAGGAACCCCTTAAGATTCCAAGTCCATATGAATAATTCCCAAAGATAGTTAAAGATACAGTGGCCACTCTGGTAGAGAAATTAAAAGAAGATGCAGATACAACGGATACTCCAATAGAAAATATAAATGAAACTACAAGCATGCCTACTAATTCTATAGAGAGCAAGGATCAAGATAAGAAAGCAGTGGGTGACAAAGTTTTAGAATATATTAGACAACCTCAGACTCAGGATCAAGAAAAGGAACCACTAAAGATAGTGGCACTTCATAGTGAAAAGAAAGTAATGGAAGTAGAGGAAACACATAAAGAGATGCAAATACTTCAATATGTGCAAGATACATCAAAACTATTGGTATTATACTCAGAAAATCCACATCTCACATCACAAGGAGTACATATGGGAACATATCCCTATGACTGGTTGGCTAGGAGGACTCCTTTTAGGGAAGGAAAAGGAAATTGTTCAGAAAGAAGTTATAGACATCACAAAGCATAGCTTTCCCAAAGACCAAAAGAGCCTAAAAAAAGGAAATGATCCTCATTAAAACCCATAGAGACCAAAAAGGGTTTATAAATCTAGATATTGGAACCCCACACCAAGGTAAATTAAAAGATGAAATCACAATGAGTGATTATGATGTCAAGAACATTTAGTTAAGGAAGCATACTAGAGAGACATTAAAGCAAGGATATCACAGTGACAGTTGAAGGCTTATTATAAAAAGTTGATGAGGATAAAGTGTCTAAGAAATAATTAAAAGAACAAGTTAAAACATTGTCCTCATACATATAAAAATGGGTGCAACCTGTAGAAGAAGGGCAGGAAGTTATTACTGCTATAACCCGTGAAATTCTAGAGGAGGTTGATAGGGCTAGAGCAACAGTCAATGGTGTTGATAAATGGAATGAGGAGTTAATTGAAAATGGAAATAATATTGTTAAAGAAGTAATGGAATGTTATGACCAACTAATCAGAGTTATGCAATGATGCAACCAACCAACTTAACAAATGTGGAGATGAATTGTATTACTGGGAAGGAATTCTTCCCAAAATGGAAGCATTAACTCAATTAGATGATTAGTTGGTAGAAGATGAACAAATTATTCCCCCTAAAGAAAAGGGAATACAATATACTTATGAAGGAGCTATCAAGTTAAGAATGAAGACTCTGAACCAAATTGTTGAAATAATACATTCATAGAGAGAAAAGATATCCGAATACACAGATAATCTTGATAATTGGCTAGGGAATATTATGAGAGAGAATATATTCACTTATGGAGATTGGGGAATTGAAAATTTGATACAATATTTTAATCAAAATATTAATGGAGAATATGATGTTGTGACTCCAATGTTAAATTATGATACTGTCCAAAAATTTGTTGGTTTGGAGTAACACATGAATAAGTTTTCAAAGAGGATAAGAAAGAGTAAGGTTACAATGCCAAAGTTTGAAGGAATGCTTAGAGAACAAAGGTTGATATTCATGTTCCAGTTCAAAATTGATGAAGATGACATTATCAAGATATTTCAAAGGTTTGATGCATACAATGAAAGAGTATCAGAAGCACAACAAGATGATGTCAAGGAACTTGAAGCTGACCCCAATATACCATGAACAAGTTTAGGCTTGAGTCTCTATGAAACTTTCTTTTTCAGTTCATTTATCTTCATTCATTAAAATTGCATAATTTCTCAATTTATAAAATTTAATTATGTATATGGTTTAATGAAATACAATATGATTTCACTTGTCTTGATAGAAATTTAGATCTATTATAAACATGAAATGCATTGTAACATTGTGAATCATTTGTGTTTGTAAGAAAAGTAAAATAGGGTTCTATAGGGGGCCCAACCCAGGAAATATCTGTATACATTTTTGATATCATGTCAAAAAGGAAAAAATGGAAAGATACTTAATTATTCTATCATTAAGAGATCCTCTCTGAAAAGAGGAATCTTCTTCAAAAGCCTATTTTTCCTAACTACAAATTCTTCAGTCCCAACAGCCATTTGTACAAATAAAATATCCCTTCCAAAGAACGAGACATGTCCAGAGCCATAATCTCATCAATACTCTCCCTAGGACCATCCAAAATATCAATCATCTCTAATTTCTTCTTGTAGGAAGAAACCCATTCTTTAAGATCTAAACCACCCTTGGAAAGAGGTTTCTTCCTGGATGCTTTGAAGGTAGAAGATGGAATGGAGGTGTTTTCAAAATCTAGGAGTGTAATTACGATAGTTTCTGGAACTGGTTGAGCAGGAGGTTTGGAGGTAGAACCACCCCTGCATTTCTTCATGAAGAATGGTGATGCTCTAGGAGGTTGTGAAGGAAAAGACTCTATTGGCATTCTTCTCCAAAGTAGAAATATATTTATCCAATTCAGTCACCTTACGAGAAAGAGTAAGCACAATGTCTATGGAATTCCTTTCATAAATCACATAAGATTTTGTAGGAATTTATTTTATAGTAAATTACTCATTACAAATGAAGGGACATGTGTTATCAAATGCACCCTTCACAGCAGGCCTACAATTAAGCACAAATTTCTTCAATCCTTCAGGAGTTTTTTGATGTTCTCACATGAACAGATGAAAATAGGTCATCTAGAAAGAAGAGAAAATGGGAAAAATCTTGATTAGCCTTCGAATTAGACCTACTCAAACAACTTGAGCTATCAACGGCCCATCATAGTTTTCTTTATCTACAATCTCAAAAAGCATCCTCAAGAATGCTTCATCTGGGCCCAACAAGTCAAAGATTGAATTTAGATCCTTAGATGTTCCTTCAAACTGGATGCAAATGATACTCCCTCCATCTTACAAACAAATAATTTCACTGAGCTTCTTGCAGTTGAACCTAAAAGAAGAGATGAAAATTTGTAGAAGAAATGGTGGTAACTTATAGTGATGATGAGGCTGACGAGTTAAGATGAGCATAATCATGGTGAATTAACTTCTCAGATTGTTTATGATATCCACACGAGGGAGATAAAAGTGAAGTTGATTGATATCACTCAAAAAAGGAGGTAGTTTTCCTGATGTAACACAACACATGAAGAAAAACTCAGCTCAGAAAGATATGACAATACTTGTGTGTGTGTTTTTGATGCAGATTCCCAAAAGGAGGGAATGATTAACATCAAATTAAACCATTTGGGGGCACTCAAAAAATCATTAAAAAAGGTTTCTCAACCTACCTAAAATGGGAATAATCAAGTTGATGATGTCAAATGAATGACATAGACATCCCAGTCATCATAAAAGAATGAAATATACACCTAGCAACATTTGTAAATATTTCTCCACATGGCATGATAGGGAATGAGATATTTTCAAAGAAATAGAATCAGATATTGTTTCTTAGGAATATTCCTTGAAAATATTCAAGTTTTTGGGGGGAAAATAAAACAAGGGGAGAATCAAATATTGTATAGATATGAGAGGCATGTTCTCGTATTGAGGGGGGTTAAAATTTTCTAAATTTTAGAAGAGACAAAGATAATTGGTGTGCTTTCTTAAAATATAAATTTTAATGAGATGCCTATTAGTTGTTTTACTTCTTCAAATTTTCCTCATGTCAAGATGGTTGCAAGTGTACAACCATTGATAAACATTGAGATCATAGGTTTTATGTTCCCTTGTTAAGGAAATTGAATATCTGAAAATGAACTGTGTGCATGCTCATTAAGATTTGTTACGTTTTGTTCTTAATACAATATACTTTAAATCAGTCAACTATTTTTCCTGTTGCAATATTATGTTTATGGCTCCTCTGAGTTACACTAGATCTGGTCTTGATGGTGGTATTTTGGTAATTGAATTGGTACTGTAATCAGAGCCTTCTTTTCACAATACTAAACACAATTTTAAATTTATAGTACTGCCCTTCTGTTGCTAAGATTTTTGTAATCCTTTGAGTGTATCTTAGGTGTAATAGGTAGTGAGTTGTGAATATTTTATCAAGACATTTACATGAGCTTTCATGTGTAATTTCTTGAAGATTGTATGAAATCATGCATTCTTGGGCTTCCATGAATGTGTACCTTCTCTCCAAGGGACTGTTTCTGATTAATTGAGTGTCCTTTTACCTAGAATGATTTATGGCATTGCTGGAGTTCTAAGAAACCTGTCATAATCATTTCCATCTTGTTTTAATCTCCCATTCATACAAAACATAAACCTACTACTGCTCAAATCCTACAATTCACCTCTGTTTTCTTTTCCTATAAGACATTTGTCAAGGGAATTTGTAAGTTTTACTTCCCTTTCCATAAATATGCAAGAGCAGATGGAATTTCATGCTTTCTAGAGTAACTTGAGTCCAAATGGAGTGACATATGCATTGTTTAGTGTGACAACTTGTGAAAGTTAAATAGTGCATTCATTGGCCATGATCATCCAGGACTGATTTACTTGTTTTCAAAAAAGGAAATTAAGAGACTGAAGATTTCAATCATCCCTTTACATTTTCAGGTTACACAAAGGGTTCTCTCACCCAAGTCAAAGAAAAGGCCTAAAGCAGTATGGAAGGCCATCCCCTTTGTACGTGTTACCCAGTCCCTCCAAAACTAGGTTCAAATGAGTTTGTTCATGACATCTTCCCTGGCTACCAAATGACATAAACAAAGTCTGTCATCCTCGAAGCATATCACTTCACTCAGGTACCTTAAACCATTGCATTTTGGAGTTGTTTGGATTTATTTAGTATATATATTTCACCAATTTGAACAAGAATGATACATTTTTATCAATAAAAGGACTGATTAACATGAAGAAACTGAAGCTAAAAAGAATATGGAAATTATAGAAATGTATAAAAAGTGCAGATTTGATTTAAATTAGCACAAAGTAAATTTTTCTAGTTGGGATGACGATGACCAAGGTTGTAGAGGGTAGGTTGACGGTAACCTGAGCAGATGGACCTAGATAGAAAGCTGAACATGTAGATTTGGAGGGATCTGAGTACTGATCAGATGATCACAGATGTTTGGAAACAATGACATGTACCTGCAGAGGAAGGTCTGAGACAAGGAAACAAATGGGATGCAATCAAATAAGGGTTTGGGTAAATTATATGGCTAACAGGACATGGGTCGATAATGACTTAGATGATTTTTTGATAATTGGAGATAGGCATAATAGATTTGGATTGATAGAGAAGCAGAGTGACAGATATGGAAATAGTAACAGAACATAGAAACACATTAATGATGACCTGAAGGGAAGAATAGGTGAAAAAATAGGGTTAGGTCAACGGAGATCTGGGTAAAGAGACGATGACTTGGCTAGTCCTAAACAAGGCTAAGGGTAGATGGGTTGGACAGAAAACTTGTGAACAAAATGACTAAAATAAGAGGCCGTATTTGAAACTTTGATCACAGTTGGACCTCAAAATGTTAGTTTCAAAAAGATAATAGCATTGACAAGTAATGATAGCATAAACCAACACAAGGTTAAGGTAAACTCCCAAAAGTCTCCACAAGTGATGCAAATAAGCTCCAACAAACTCCAAGAAGACTACAACAATTGCAAAGATGCTCCAACTCAAAGATAGGATCATAAAAAATCAAGAAAATTATGATTATGCCTCCCTTTAGGAGGAGAGGTAAATGTGGCCTTATAGGGTCGATGGTGACTAGGGCAGGTCACCACCAACTACGGGGAACCTTCCATTTGGGTGGTAGAAGAATGATTTATTCGAGAGATGAGGCTTTTATGGATTGGGATAACTACTTTAAATCGTTTAGGTGGGTTAGGGTTTCCTAGGGAAGTGATATGGGAAGGTGGGGGACAAAAATGGATTAAATATAAGCTAGAGAAAGCTTATGGATTAAGAACTAGGGGGTTTAGGGGTACTAAACAACATAGAGAAGGGAAATTAGGAATAATTAGGATTAATTAGATAATGAGATGAGGATTAGGGGATAATTGATGAAAATTAATAATAAATTAAAATAGATAGGATAATGGATGGGAAAGATGGGGATGTTAATAAGAATACAAATTAAAATAAAAATGGGTATGGATAGGTAATCATGGAAAAAGAAGTGAATGCGTGTGACAAGGGTAATGATATTGAATTTCGGTGTCTATAATGGTACCAATAAGTAGAGGTATTTATACTAGTTAGATAATCAAGTGGATGCTCATATGTATTAGGAGGAGGTTGAGCCATATAAGTATGATGCACCTCTAAAGTGATTTTATATTTAAAATTTTAATGATTAGGGAGTAGATCATTGAATATGTTAAGATTAGAGTTTTAATTTATAAGAGACAAATTTCTTAGTTGGTGAGTTAAATTCAATTTCATTAGCATCAACTAGGTCTTGTATGACTTGATAAAACTTGATGAATTTATTAGTAGATAATTACAACATTTGAAGTGTTTAGTGATAGATTTAGTGTCAAAGCATAGTCATTTTAGTGTTAGAGTGCATGGTAAAAAATGCAAGGTTTTAAAATAAAAAATTATATCTAAAATCATAAATACTGACACAAGATGTTTCTTTGTCATTACTATTTGCATAACTAATGGGTGATTTTTATAATATCACTTTAGTGTAAAGCTATAGTCAGAGGGTAATGTAAGGCTATAGTTAGGGGCTTAATTTAGGCTATAGTCAAGGGCTAACTATAGGTTATAGTAAAGGGATAACATTAAGCTATAGTCAACCTAACATCAACTTATATTCATTGACTATAGGCTGATTTTAGACTAACTAAAGCTCAATGTTAGCCTAAATTTGATATCCCAACTATAGCCTAACATTAATCCTAACTATAGCTTGACTATATCTCGATGTTAATCCTCATTATGACTTGATTTAATCTTGAATATATCATGACTTTGTTGGGTTGATAATATGTCTAGGTATGAGACATGTGCGAAGGCTGAAGGATGTGCACAAGGGTATGCACAGTGCCAGGGACGAAGCATTTGAAAAGGATGGAACATTGTGCGGAGGGACATGTGGGAGTATGAAGAAGCACATGTGAAGGTTTATGCGTGGGAACAATATAGTCAGGAGATAATCGAATTTCCAAAGCAGGGTAAATATAGACAAAAGTAGAAGATGGTGTGATCATCAAGGAAAGCTAGAAAGAGACAAAAGTGTGGATAAAGAACCTGCCAAACTAATAATAGACATGAAGCACACATGGAAGAGGTCGATTTTTTTAAAGCACATGTGACATGATTAAAGAAGAATCTATTTATAGCACACATAACAAAAATAGAGATTTTAGGAATAAAGCAAACCACTTATGGAGAACGATAGGTTGGAGTCTTTTTTATAAGAAATATTTAGTTGTAAAGGAATGTAGGTTATGCATATGGATGGTCTATTTTTAATACTGTAGTTGATCAAGTGGTGAAGGAAAAGTTCCCACCCTATATATGTTGCATCCATGTAAGAAATAATATTTTGTAGTCATTTTCATCATGCCCTACTTTGTTCTAGATTGCATGTATAAGTGTGCATAGTGAAGGATTGTGCTATTGGTTATTGTAATACATCATGGATATAATGAATATTAAGCTCCTTTTAGTTGATAATAATTTTTCTCTGTGCATGTTACAGTAAGTTAATATTCTTCATATGGTATATTTGTATGTGATGTTAGCCATAAATGTAGGAAATGCATCTTGGAAGTCAAACACACAGAGGGACCTAGAAGAGTTACATGTGGTTCAGGTGAGCACTTAGGATTTTCTTGGGTGATGTGCTAGCACACTTGATAGCGTTGTGTTGAAACTAAACTTCAGTATGACATTTTGGTTTTGTCTCTGGGACCTTCTTTCATTTGGACTCTCAAGATGTGGTGCGCACATGAAATTTCAGCTATCCTCGGAGAACATTGAATGTTAGCTACATGAAAGTGAATAATATTTTGTGAAAAAATAGAACACTGGTGTTAATTTCAATACATGAAAATGGGTCAAAGATAACTTGTATGATCTGCTATACGAGACATTCTTTAGCTTCTTTCTAAGGGAGATATATAATTGGTTGGCAGCGTACTCAAAGAAAACAAGATTCAATTAGGGCAGAGATATGTTTGGAACCAAAATGTAAGTATCAAGAAATTTCTGATTTGTATAAGCCATAGACACATGTAATAGATTGTTGGTGGAAAGGTGTGTTGAATAATTACACTTTGGAATAAACAATATGTACGTATTTATGCCTAGAAGAAGTTAAATTCAAGTTTTTTCACGAGCCTAGGGGATCGTAATTACGTGAACTTTCATTTTCTATCAATATCTTGATTATTGAACTCAAATTTGAGAGTCTACCCATGGCTAGCTAAACACTTGCCACACGTAAAGAGGAGGGAAGGGGTTGGAAATGATGGTGTTAAGTTAGATGGAAGTAGATATAGAAGAAATACTGTACAGATACAATGCTATGTGAGAAATGGAGGTTGAAGAGGTGCTAAGATAGAGAGGAGTAAGGATGAGCGGTAGTGTTGAGAACGCTGAGGAGAGTGAGGGGCCGAAAGAATATGTCCCTTTGATATTGGGAGAGCACAAAAGGACCCCTTCAACATCTGGAGGAAACCAGTTGAGTGAAGATTTGGGAGCCATTGGCAAGCATCTGGACCACCCTGGAACCTCAACCCTTGCACATGGTACTCAGGATTCAGGAGTTCATATATAATATTATCATAGTGAGGGTGAAGAATGTGAGTGCAATCGAGGATCACCATGTTGGGAAGGTGATGCTTATAGAAGTATTCTAGTATCCAATCAGGAGGCACAACAAATAAAAGAATCACACATGACAACGACCTTTGCTGCTCAGTAATTTTTGCTAATAGATCAACAAGCTATATTTGGTATTGTAAGCATAACACAAGGATAGACAGTTGGCACACACTACTCTATGGAAGAAGTAACATAGGTGAAACATTGTTATAAAGTGTTGGCATGTAGACAAGTTCTACCATCAGCATGTATGTAAGAGTTCCAACACAAGAGAATCAGAAGGCTCTGATCCTTCCCCAAGTGGAGGCAATCCTGGTGGAGTTTTAGGGTCAAGATTTGGTCCTCCCCTAAGCGGGAGAAATCTAAGACATAGAAACAACCCACCATAAAAACCTCATATTTTCTATGAAATGTCACTCCACTTGACTGAGTATAGAGGAGTATATGATATTGTTGAACATGTGCATAAGTGTGAGATATTATGGAGAGCCAAGGGGATCACCACTTTGGACAAAAAAGGATAGTCAATTTATGACTATAGTATAAGGCCACACATATAACTAGTATAGAAATTATGATCCACATAAGATGGAAATGGATTATGACACTTTATACACCACCTTTTTAGTCGAGTTTCACATCCAGAGTTCGAGCAAAGCATCAAAACACTCAAGGATATTAAATAGGGACTATCTAAAAGTTTATGAGAATATGATGTGTAGTGTAATACTCTGTTATCAAATCTCTCATATGATATCCATCAAAGTCATTAGGCGTAATGGTTCGTGGGTGGATTGTTAACATTGTTCAGAAGGGCGGTATCACATGAGACATTTAAAAATCTACGTGAAGCTCTAGAGGTGGCTTTGCACACATAAGTAGTTAGTAGTGTGGACACTGGAGTGATCCCATTCCTTGAAGCATATATTGTAGCTATGGACACGCAGTTGGAAAATCTATTTGCTAGCTTGGTGCATGAAACTCAAAGTGGTATTTGGTGTATAAATTATGAAGTTGAGGGGCATACAAAGAATAGTTTTCCATATAAGAAGGTGTGCGCTCTACTAGTAGCTTGTGAGATATGCCATAAGGACAATGATGTTAGAGACTGTCCACTTCTCTAATGTGTAACCCAAAAGAATGTGTCACTCTACTGTAAGATTTGTGATGTGCATAAACATGATATAATTCACTACCATTTTATTGATCACAACCACGAAGCTTGTGAAATAGGGTTATGCCATACTAGCACAGAGGGTAGCTCATAGGAGCGTGAAGGGAAAAGTAATGTATCTTGACAAAATGAAAATGATGACTATATGGGATGATATCAAGGTAGAGGATATGGTGGTTGCAGAGGTAGGTTTCGTCAATTTACTTGCTACACTTGTAAATCACCTAATCATTATCAGTGTGAGTGCCTTAAGAGCATGTCATGCATGTACTATGGAAAAGGTAGAAGAATTCCCAGATTTATATCCACACATGTGTAATAACAAAAAGGAGAGAGGTGTGATGATGATACAAATGAAGTGTGCTAGGAAAGGGTAGTAGAAGACTAAGGAACTGGAAGTTGTGAAGAAGGAACCTTTATTGGCTACCACATGCATAGAAGCTTCATGCACACATGAGGAGGCATGAGAAAAACCACTCATTAGATGTGAGGAAGTTGGACCAATAGATAAGTACCCAGAAATATGGAAAAAAAGGAAGTGTTCCAAGAAACCATGGGCTTAATCAGAGACTTACATGGGAGATACAATTCTTGAAAGAACAAGTGTGGGATAAAGAGTGCATGAGACATACATAAGTACTTGATAAGAATGTTGATGGAATCATAGAAGTGTGTTAGATGCTGAGACAAGATAATATTATACCCCTATTAGGTGAGTGGTTACACGAGAAGGTTTCGTGCATGGAGAAGGTTAGGGAAAGAAAAATAATACATGTAAATATACCACCACAACACCATAAATATGATAAAGAGATCACCTTGGATACAATTATTGATGGTTGGATGGTGAGCAACATATTTTCTAACATTTCCACAGAGGTAAAAATTCTTAACTTAGATGCATAGAATAGGATGGGGAGGACACCACTAAAACCTTTTTCTAGTGTGCTGTATATGGAAAATAAAACAAGAGTAATGCCCATTGGAGTTTTGAAGGGTGTAACATCACTATATAGGAGAAAAAAATTAAGGGTGATTTTGAGGTACTGGAGTTGGAAGAGGCAAATAACTTCCATGCATTACTTGGCTATCTATGGTGTTATGCAAAAAACACAAACCTACATTTCAATAGGTGCTATATTAGTTTTGAGAATGAGGATGAGCGCATGGTGATTCTTATGGATGGTATAAGTATTAAAACCTACACAGAGCCCATTAGTGAGGAAGATCTAAACCAAATCTATGCACATATTGTGTGCGATCCAGAGTGTGTTGAGCATATAAAGGACATAGTGCTCAAATAGGGAGATACAAATTTGATCAATGACACCACAATTTTTGCTTGTGATAAATGGTCCCATGGAATGTATGAAATGGTTTTTCATAAGTGTCAAGTGTGTTTAACAAGGATGATCAAATCATATATAGTTAGGTGGTTGGGAAGAACTGTGCTACCAAGGCATATAAGAGAATAAAACATTGAATCATTTTTACATGCAATGGAAAGAAACTACACAATGAAGGAGACATAAGGTATATGTTAGTATACTTTTTGAGAGGAATGGCATCAAGATGGTGGGCCAAACACATGGATAATATGCTCAGATGACATGATATAAGAATTGCATTCTTGACTGAGTTTGTTAAGAATAACCTTTCTTCAAAGATACCGATATATGATGGAAAAACGTCTTCCATGAATCACATACAGGCTTGCGATAAGAATTGGTTATAAGGACCAGATGCGCTACCGCCATCCCTATGGGTCCATAAGTTCTATTCGAATTTTTACAGTTGTGCGTGTGTGTGGTACATCCATGTAGAGCTAAAGTAGGAGATAACGAGTCATTGTATTACTAGTCATTTAACCAACTCATAGACAAGTTGGTCTCATTATAACCAAGGCAGTGTCTAAAGTTGTATGCAAAAGGAGAAAGAAAATCTTATTCAACAATACTTCTTCATAAGAAATCAAACCAAAATTAAACATGCATGAAAAGGAAACACACAACAAATAAATTACTAAATGAATGAAATAAATCTGTAGTAAATAAACTATGCTAAGAAATAACAGAAAAATCCTCCTCCTTGGGGAAGAGTGGCTTTTGGCCATTCTCTTCCCTTCAGGATTTGGAGAAACTACAATTAAATTTTTAGAACTACACTTGTATTGATTCAAAATTGATTTACAAAATATGTCCCCCTTTCCAAGTATATGGAAGAGGTATTTATAGACATTACTCCTAGTTTACTTAGTCCACACACCAAGAACTAACTACCTATTCTTGGGCGGATTTATTCAAAGCAATAAATCCTAAACAAACTTGACTACAACAATCCACTTATCATGGAGAATATTTCTACAACTCATCCCTTTAATCTAGGAACACAAAGTGGGAGACTATACTTATTCAACATTCCTAATTAGATATTCCACTATTTTCTCATCCTTGAAACATGGAGAGAAAATGGAGGAGTGCTAAGTCCATGATTTTGAATTCTTCTTGGAACGCCACATGCATGCATGACTTTGGATTGCCACATGTTTAGATTTGTATTCTTGGTTGATGACGTGGAAGAAAAGAGTGGGCTAAATAGTTCGGTGCTCCTTTACATTACTTTGCAATAAACCAAATACTTTCACTAGTTGGCGTTTCAGTAGCTACGTGAATAGTTTTCAGGTAACAACAATTATGAACTTGGAGTAGGTAGTTGGGCCTTTTAGTAGCTACGTGGAAGAATTTCAATAGTAACAATCTATGAACTTGGAGTAGAGTTGCTTATGACATGTTTTCTACACACTATTGCATTCTCAACTTTAGAAGAAATATCAGGAAATGACAACAATTAGATTACAAATAGCCCTGCTAGTGTTGTTTTATGGAAGCAAATGCTTGCAGTTTTGGTTGTAACTATGTAAGTCCGATTGTGTAAGAAGAGTACATCTAAAGGTCACTTGTATGAAGTTGAGTGTTAAGATCACAGAATAAACGAAGAAGATTTGGGATCTTAAATGAGATCAAATATAAAGACATCAGGTGGGAGAGTTAAGTTCTTGCAACAAGTCATAAAAAGGGCCCAAGGTCTGAAAAGTGAGGGAGAGAGCTGTTAGATCTCCTAAAAAGATGCTTTCAAGACATGACATGTGGTGTGTGGTGGAATTTGGGAGATAGTCGTAGTATGGCATTGTTGGATTGCCCAACACTCGCTTAGACAAGGATCACTCCAGCGGCATAATCAAAACCACACTTACCATGTTTCCTCATGCAGAACACAGAAATATTTGCGCAACAAAGGATCAAATCTCACATTAGCTATTGATTGCTCTCAAATGTACAACTCCTCCATTAAATACAACTTATAGATGCCTATTAAATAGTAAACTAGAGAGGTGGTTACATCAACAACTATGGATTTTTTGTGAACTTGACTTGATTAGCACATAGTAGATCTTCACTTTATTTCTCACTCCAAATTGTACGTGCACAAAATGTTGTTTAGAAGTGAATCTATATGTAATTACAAACTCCCAAATTAAGCCTAATTCAAGATAGTGTGAACATTCAGAAGTCCTAGGCCGGATACCAAACTATCTAGTTATCACGAGCCTTGTGAACATCAACTCCAACACCCTGATTTCGCAAAAATGCAGAGTGAGATGACAAATAGCTAGGTGATAGATCCAATTATGGGCCTCGGCAACATAGAACCTAATTCAGGTACCCAATTTTCATCAACCAACTGGGGATAAAAAGCCATCATATGGATCCAAGAAAGAATTTCACCTGAAAGTACCTAAAAACCAGTTTATTTACAACAAAGTAGATTGAGCAATATCCTGCTGCCAGGGGTCCCAAACCACGACTCAAAACTCATACACTATTGAGAAATGTTTGGTCTGCATTGTGGACTGAATCCACCGCTTGAACACAAAAACAAACAGACTGTTCTGTGATACATCAAACTCTACTTCAGAAAGAGGATTGCAAACTTCATGTATCTTTTTCACTTCAAAATGTTTTATTGCATTTTAAGAACATGTGATAGCAGTCACCAATTCAAACAAATTGTGTTCTTTTGTAGTGAATCAATTGGCCACTTGGTCTCCTCAAAATGATAGAGTGGGAGCAAGCTGAAAACTTGTTATGATCAAAGAACTGTTTAAAATCAGTTGTCAGAAAATTGTTATATCATGAAATACAATCATTAATGTAGTCAATGGCAATCTAGATATTAAACAAAACATATCATAATTGTCTCATGTATGGTTGAAATACCGGATGCAAAACATTTAGCTATAATTGTCGTTCCTGCCTTCGAGAGCTAGGTGACATGATAAATATGAAGTTGAGAAATATTATGATTTGCAATGTTTTGGGAATTGTAACTGGTTTGTAAGTAGATGCTCACTAGATCATTTCATCCAAACACTGGATGGTTCTATTATGATGAAATTATGGGTTAAAGCTCATTTCACCTGAATATGCCAACATGGTACATTGGAATTGCAATTAGCATATACTGGAAAAGCCAATATCCGTGTTTCGTTGTTTATTCTTTTAGAAGCATTAAATTAGGACTAGTTATATCAGGAATTTTGGTTTCTAGTTCGAGGAAAATGCTCATTTGTCTAGAAAAACTAAGCAGACCTAAAATGATCACCAGAGAGTTACTGGTAGTAAGGAAGCAGGTATGCTGCGCAGAGGAGTATCAGAATAATACTTGCATGTATTTTCAAAAACCTTTTTTTGCATGAATTTTTAATCTTCCAAAACATGTGTTCTGGGGAATCTAGCAGCAGATCTATTTGGTCAACACTGAGTGATTTCAAAATTATCTACTCAATGTGTAAGAAAAACCCATATATCATTTACCCTAATTCTTACCAGTGTGAAAGCTAATCAGGCCAGTATGGAGGATGTGCTATTTTGCACATACCACTTCTTATCAGCGTGATTTTTTGTATGTGGAGTTCCTTAAGCATGAAGAGATACTTCTGATGAATTTATGCTATTAATCTGGGTTTGGCAAATACTCCAAAGAAATGTTTGATCTCTGCTTCACCTACAGATGGTTTGTGTTGTAGTACAGCTCTTGTAGTGCATGAACTGTTATCAATCTGAAATAGAAGTACTTGTACTATCCAGACAAGAAATATTTTGAAGAAGCCATGTCAATTTGATTCGTTTCTCAAATAGATTCTTTTAAACTGTGTGGTGGGACCAAAAGCTTATGGATTTCAAACTCCTTGATTGCTTATGTCATGTCACTATCACACCAAAATTACATGGGTAACTATCTGCTAGTAATTCCTCTGTTTATAGGATATGGAACTACATGCGTGTGTATTCATTTGTTGTGTTCTAGTCATATTATATATTATGAAAATTCATCCATTGTTGATAAAGCGGCTCTGCAGGCAATTTTGGTCATAGCAGGCTGCAACATCATATCTGACATGATCAATATTGTACTTGAAATATTTTTAATTGAATAAATTATTGTCATGGTCTACCTTATGACTAATGGAATCAGTATTGAATTTTATGTTTCCATTTTATTGAGGGGGGGGAGATTCTTGGGGAAATATCCATCAAGTTTCTAAATGATATTGTAGATCTTAAATGTTAGTCATGGCTGCATTGGATATCATTTACATCATGTTTAGACACATCAAGAAAAAAATTCCATTTCCCATTTGCCTAAAGGTTATTGAATAATAATCTCCTATGATGAATCTTGTACTTTAGGTATTCTGTCTTGTCTATGTATAAACTGTTAGAATTGTATTGAGTCTCCTATATTTTGAATATCATATCTATGGTATGTCAGTGTTGTTGCTTCAAATCTGACGGTTTACGTATGTATTACCAGTCGTTTAATCAACTCATAGACAAGTTGGTGTCATTATAACCAAGGCGGTGTCTAAAGTTGTATGTCAAAAGGAAAGAAAATCTTATTCAACAATACTTCTTCCTAAGAAAATATTCTAAATTAAACATGCATGAAAAGGAAACAGCACAATCAAAATAAATTACTGAAATAAATCTGTAGCTAAATAAACTATGCTAAGAAATAACAGAAAAATTCTCCTCCTTGGGGAAGAGTGGCTTTTGGCCATTCGCTTCCAATTGGATTTGAAGAAACTATAATAACTTATATCGAAAACTAGACTTTGTATTGATTAAAACATGACATTTACCAAAATATGATTTTAAAAGTATTTGGAAGAGGTATTTATAGAAATGTATTCCTAGTTTACTTAGTCTACACACAAGAACTAACTACTATAAGATGGGCGGATTTATTCAAACAATAAATCAAATAACTTTGATACAAGAAGATCCACTTATAGTGGAGAAGTATTTCTACAACTCAGCCCAATCCTTGGAGGACATAAGTGGTAGAGTACTTATTCAACATTCATAATACTATTCCACCATTTTCTCATCCTTTGAAACATGGAGAGAAAATGTAGGATTACTAAGTCCATGACTTTGAATTCTTTTTTGGAATGCCACATGCATGCATGAATTTAGATTTCCATATGTTTGGATTTGTATTCTTGGTTGATGACATGGAAGCAAAGAGTGGGTTGAATAGTTCAGTGCTCCTTTACATTAATTTGATGGAACAAATAAAAAATACTTTCCTAGTTGGGCTATTTCATCAATAATGTCAGTGGAAGATTTCTGAATAACATCTATGAACAACTGGGCCATTGTAGCTTTAGTGGAGACTTTTGTAGATAGCCTCCTAACATATATGAACTTGGACTAGAGAATGCTTATGACATCATTTCTACACCCATATTGCATTCAAACTTTAGAAGAAATATTAAGAAACCTAACAACACATTGCAGATTGCAAATAGATTCTAAAGAATGATAAGATAAGATGCTATATTGTACCTTAAATGATGCTATATGTTATTAAAAACATGTAAATTCAACAAAGCTTTATTTTAAGAGAGAGAATAGAGTGCTATTTGGTGATATAATGAGACATATTATGGTCTCATCAAGCACTAAAAAAGTACTTATAACATATGCCTTCTGGAATAGCACATCTCACTTAATTAAGTTTCCTTCATAATTTCACACTCAATGAATGAAACAATTTAAGAATTGATGTCATTGACATAATTTAGAAATGATGATAAGAACTCCTTTAAAATATGGATATCAGCAAGTTAGGGTGCTCAATTATCATGAGGATTAAATTTCTGGTTGCGTTCACCAGTTCAAATGCATGGTTTAATAAATGAATTTCATCTAATAATCAAATCTTAGTTGAAGTGCAGGTAAACCATTCAGGCACAAAATCAAGGTTCCATAATTGATGAGAAACGTTGAATATTTTCATAAAAAATCAAAAAATGAAGCCTGGGCTCACTGCCATAAGGAATTAACTAAAAGTCTAAAAACCAAAGCTTGTGTCATGAAGTTAAGATGAATCATCTAGGAATAAGGGTCGATTGTACTTAGGCGTTTGATCACATGTGGGAATGTATGCATCAGGAAAGATGTTTGGGAGATGGCCTAGAGTCATTAAAGACGTAGTTGGACCATATTGGCATAAAAAGTCACTTCTAGCTGGTAAAAAGGGATTTGAGTACTCTTGTCCCTATTGGAACATAGAAAATAAATCAAATAACAAGGTGTAGTGATTCAGTGCATAATAGCCTAAGCACAAATGTTCCTGCATTTCACTATTTCAAGAAAGATATGACATTGACAAGCCATGTTAAAGTGACTATTGTCATTTGTCTGTCATCGACACCTTTGTCACCCTGATTTAACAAAACATGATTTTTGATTAAACCCTAATTGTAGAGTAACTGATAGAAACTATGATACATATGCTTTGCTGAAGTACATATGAGAAAGCAAAAAAGCAAGTACAAAACCCTAAGCAAGAGATATAGGAAGAATGACTTAGCTGATTTGCACTTGATTTGGAAGTGGTACATTGGACTGGGAAAACCTTGCTGAATGGGAGGTGAACAATGCCGTAAATGCTCAAGATAAATTCTGAAATCCATGGATAAGGCTGGACATGGGCACCCACAAGGGATTTACAGGGGTCCTGGGCGTTGGAAATTGCTATTGGCTGCTCGTGACTATGCAAATGGCTTGAGAACTTCGATTTTTACAGTGTCGCTTAAGTGTCACAATGTTCATATTCCCCTATATATTGTTGATCGCCGAGGATACATGTAACATGCAACCTTTTAATCCTAATATCACCTGCAAAAGCCCAGAAAACCACATCAAATCCCAAAAAAGAAAGATGCAAAATGGGGAGCCGGATTGACCCCAATGGTCACCCAATGGAGTGAACTTACAACCAAGTGCTGCACTACATCTCAAGACTCCATGTAGCTAAGATATGATTAGTGTGTAGAACTTATGCCCTAGAAAACCATTGTGTAAGATCAACTAGATAACGAGATACATTTTTTCTATGAAGCACATGAACATGTCTGGATGAAATCAGACATAGAATACCCCTTCCTATGCAGTGTATGCAAAGGAAATTGCTTTTACCACCTTATTTTTCCTTTGTTCCTTCTTAACACTATATCCTAGACTCATATGATGATCCAAATACAAATTGTGGACAATTGTCACTCTTTTCCACTTTTATCATGCTTATACATGCTATTAGCCCTTATTTAGGAAGAAATCACTTCTAAGTTTTTATATAATCACTTAACTAAATGGAAGGCTCGACCTGATTAGTAGAAACCATTTGCAAAAGATCAAAGAGACTCTATCAACCTTTGAGTAAGGTCTTGTAGAAAATTTACCTATAGGTGCTTCAATGCTGCAGTCCTAGCTGGGTGATAGTATCTGGATGTCATAAAATATAGCAATAATTCAAGTTATCAACTAGGCTGTAGGAATGACATCGAAACCAAATAGACTATAACAAACTTCTATATTTGAAACCACTTAAATATCAACTGTTAATTTGTATTAGGGTTATTCTCGTTTCAAGTTTCATGTCCATGATCAATCATTTTCTCCTTCAGACCTGGACTAATTTTCCTTCAAGTACATGACTTCTTGTGTCTACACTTAGAATGGACCCAACCCCATAGACATAAGTACAACTCAAGATGCACACTTTTTTGGATCTGTAGGGATTACAAGTTATTAAATTTTTCTTATGTTATTGATCCATTCCCTACATCATTCACTAATGAGATTCTTGAGGGTGTATCAGGGCATGAGGTATATTCATTCACATATGGTTTCTCCAGATACCACCAACTTTGAATTATGTGTGAGGATCAAGAAAAGAATACATTTTCCACATAATAGGGTTGATTCACTTATACAGTTATGCCCTTTCGACTTAAGAATACACCAACAATGTTTTTACACATTATTGTATAAACTTTTGAAGACTTCATCCATAGCTTTCTCCAAGTGTATATGGATGATTGGATCGTATATGGCTTAGTTAAGGATCATTGTGACTATTTGAACCTAATGTTTGAATGATGTAGGCAACTTAGAATATCACTGAACATCAAAAAGTGCATCTTTGCTACACCTTTTGGTACATTGTTTGGACATATAATATGAAAATAGGGTCGTTTGGTTAATCTGACGAAGATAATAGTTATGCTGGGGTTGGAAGAATAAACTAATCATATTTAAGTGCATGAATTTATTGGCCATACATGATATTATAGGAAATTAATCACGAGTTATGCTAAGATAGCTATACCATTGGAAGAACTGTTGAAGGAAAAATGAAAATTTTATTGGAAGGATGTGAAACAACAGGCTTTTGAAACATTAAAAGATAGATTGACTACCGTGCCTATCCTTCGCTTTACTTCATAGAGTTTACATTTTCATGTTCATGTGGATATCCCAGGAATGAAAATTGGAGTAGTACGATCCCATATGGGAGAAGGAAATGTTGATCATCTCATTTGTTTCGTGAGCATGTTGTCATGCTAAATTTTTAGCATGAAAAATTCAAATTTTTTGTCATGACAACCTAGCCCTCATTTGAAAATCCCTTTCCTGGTCAATGTAAATCTATCCTCCGACCAACTTAGTTATTGTGTTACCCTCATAATGGCCAGGAGGAATGTGATAATATGATTTTCAAGTTCATTTCATGTGCAAGGGATCTTGTTCTATCTAATTCATGAAGATATCTAGATCCAAGAGAAGATAAGTGCTTTTGGAGGCTCAAAAAGGGCTATTTTGGCCTTTTTGCACCCAGTGAACACACTCTGAGAATGTACAAGGACAAATTAAAGCACCTGAGAAATATGTAGAAGAGATATGCAATCATTTGAGGTAATTTAGGAATTTTTTTGGAGAAAAATCAGGACTAAGAACAAGTTATGTAATACCAGGCTATTTTTAGCATGGTATAAGGAAATGAAAGAGGTGAAAAAGCTAGTTGGCTTGTTTTGGACATATCAGGAGCCTTGGAATGAGTTTTAAGGTAATCATATACTCATAAAAAATATTATGAGGCCTATTTTATTATGGATTAAGTCATTTAAAGTTTTAGGAGTGATAAGGACTTACAACTTTTTCGACAGGGCAAGGACAAATCCCTTTTCCTTGGGAGAGATTGGTTAGAAGATATTTAACAATTTGAGAAGATTTGAGATATAATTCATAGGCAAATGTGACATATATGATCTCCCCTTCACATATAAGGTGTTGGTTATTCTTTTGATCATCATGAAATTTGGTGACAATTTCTTTCATCGGTGCATAGGTTTGGGTAGAATTGAAAAAGGAAAAAATGGAAAATTAAATGATGAATTATCTCATAAAAATGGTGGGAATGTTCTCATTAGAAATTTTGGAGTCAAAATCATATAATTTTTTCCCTTGGAAGTATACTCCTAGCTTTGGTGGTGAGAAAATGGGTTCAAATAGCTATTTCAGACAATGATAGGTGAATGCAAAGATCTATTTTGGGTAAAAGTGAAAATTTTCACCCTTGATGTCCCTTTTTCCCTTTTACTAAGTTAAAGGATACATGGGGGACACAAAAGTGCACCCCCACATGAAAAAATAAGTTGCGTCACTTAAAGAACAACTTGGTGGTTAGAAAGAAGTATTCCTCTCACCTAAACTCACCTATCCCATCTACATGATGCTTTGACCCTTGGTGAACTTTTTTCATGCCCATATCCCTTTTTTTTCATGTCTAATGAGACATAAAAAATGTGCCACCATATGAGGAGTTCAACTTGTGTCACTTAAATGACAACCTTAGTGGTTAGGCATGTTGTTTTCACCCTCACAAAATCAATTTTTACATGTCCCCCTCTCATGTTGACCTCACCCATGGAAAATTTTGAGGAGCTGGTGTCCCCTTGTCCCTTTTTACCCTATTTTTAGGAGAAAAACCATAGTGTGTGGTTCTACTTGGGTTGGGTTAACCCGGGTTAAGTAGGATGAGTTAACTAGGTTTCAAAAGGGGAAATGAAGGAGGGATGGTTTAAATGTTGTCCTTAGTCATTTTCCAACCCATTTTTATGTTTTAAAACTCTCTTCACGTGCTCCATTTTTGTTATGCTACCAAAATTTTGAAAAACCCTCATGCGCCAAAACATAAATTTTCTCATTGCTCGCAAACCCATGCTCCGATTGCCATGAAATCTGGACTGTAGAATCCTTGCAAAAACACCTTTAAGGGGATCATATACATTCCTAAATTTTATATCTTACATTTTATACAGCCATCTAAAATTTTCATCCAAAAATGTTCATTTCTCATATCTACACAAACTTGGTGATTGGAATCCTCTTAAAATTAGAGTAAAGGCCTAGAATGCAAAATAGAAACTTCTGAAATTGGTTTTATTTGAATACAAAACCATGAAGACCAATTTATATTTTTAGTAAGTATCCATTGGTTAATATAATAATAAAAATAATTATAAGAAAAATATGAATTCATATACCTCATTTCATTCCCTCATGTTTGAGACACTAAAAAAGAGGCAGATTGGTGAAACTAACAAAAAATGGACAATCATGATGAACATGCTAAAAGTAGTAAATGGATGAAATTATCTCAAAATCATCACATATCATTCCTTAATGCATTTTATAATGATATTTACACTCACATGCTTATTTCTCTTAATCATCAAGTGATTTCCCGCATCCCCTGATGCGTTGAGCATAAATTGCCTAAATGGGAAACTAGCAGTTTTGTCCCAAAAACCATTTCACTTCATCTCACAGGGGGTGCATGATAATAAGATGGATGGAATTTATTTTTTTCCCTTTCTCCTTCCCTTACTCTAGTATTAGAATTATTTGGCTTCATTCTTAATTAACCATCAGTGCTCTCATGGTTGTGTGAGGAAAATGCACCAAAGTTTCCCCACGAGAATGATTGATCATAAAACTATGACAATGTATCAAGAAGCAGAAGGATTTTATCAATGAGGAAATTCATATTTTAATACTCTCAGTGGTATACCTATCAAGTGTTCATCACTCCTCCTCTTAGTGTGTCCAAACATTGTTGTAGAGGTTCATCATTTCAAGAGTTTTCAAAGGATCGTCATCCAATATTATCTCCATCAAAGGTGGAGGCACCTTCATCTATGCTATGGAGAATATTTTCTCTCATCTCTTCATTATTTATCCTCTTCTCCCCCTCTTTCTAATTCCTCATTGCATGTAATCATGGCATTTTGTCCTATTTACTAAAGCAACAATAAAATATTTGTAAAATGTAAAAGCACTCTCTCAAATTATAAGAGAGGTACTTAATTTGTCTCTTCTAAGGGAAATTGAAAATTTATAAGTGATGGGATATGAAGAGTCATGTGGGGGGTAGATGAAGAGTTGCTTTGCAATGCTATTAATTGGAATGGCTTCTCTATTCCAAGAAGGTTTTTTTATAGAGTTTTGAAGTTTTAGCTTTTGGCTAGCAATTGTGGATTGTTTTATGTTGTTGAGCCTTGTATCACCACTACACAAGAAATACGAGATGAATTTATTCCATTTATTTACTTATGATTTCATCTATTCCCCCTCTATTTCCTAGCTTTACAAAAATAATGGTCTCAAACAACCAAGAAAAGGCTTTGTACTTTTGAGGAACATATTAATGGAACTTTGTGTCCTTATTTTGTTGATCTCATTGTTGTTTGCATAATTTTGATTCTTATAATTGAATATGGAACCGCTTTGGTTGATGTATGTGGATTCTACAAGCCTACCTACAACATTAACCCTTCCTTATTTCTCCTATTCCCCTATACCTCCCTTTACTACAAATTCCTCCCTTGTACTTTTGTACAAGCACTTTGCCAAAGGTTTAGTGGAATGTTCATGTGTGATCACCAGCCTAACGGTCACACATAGTTCTTAGTTAGTTTACATTTAATAATGAGGGGCTCACCATAAATAAGGAGGGTCTTAGCCCCATGACCGTTGGTGGAAACCCATAATTTACCCATGACAAATTGTTTCAACAACATAGAAGGAAGCTAACACCAACAAAACAAAATTATACAACTACTGAGCGTGAGGCTTTGTATACACTTCATAAATTTTGACATTAGCTCTTAGAAAATTCATTTATATTTTACACCGATCATATGGTTCTCAAGTATTTGGTAAAAAAACTTGTATTGTAAGATTGCATATGTATATGGATTCTATTGTTCCAGGAGTTTGAATTTTCAGTAATAGTGAAACCTGGTAAGAGTAATCTAGGACTTGATCATCTATCCTGCATCATTTCTGGTGAGGCTATGTAGAGTATTGAAGAAATCATGCCAGATGCTCGATTATTCAGGTTACAACATGTACCAATGGATTTAGAGGATATAACAAGTTTTTTACACTCAAGAATTACACCACAAGGAATGAAGACTATGGAGAAGAAGCAATTAGCTATACACGTTGTACCTTACTAGTTGATTAATGGAGATCTTTATAAAATGGACCAAGATGAGATACTACATAGATATGTTTTGGAACATGAGCACCAAACAATTATGGAAGAGGCACATGGTGGTATTGTTGGAGGACATTATGCTAGAGAAGCCACAATATGCAATATACTCCTCACAAGACTATGGTGGGAAAAAATTTAAAAAGATAAAAAGGGGTTTACAAAAGCTCATGGCCATTGCCAGAAGATTAGAAAGCCAAGAAAAGGGATGAAATTCCTTTACGCCCAATAGCATCAGTAAAAACTTTCAAAAAATGGGATATAGATTTTTTTGGATTAATTGCGCCAACAACGCAATGAATAGGTGCTTGCTATATTGTTACTTGTACTGATTATTTAACAAGGTGGGCAGAAGCTGTGCTTACCAAGGATTTTACTGCTACTATAACTAATGTTTCTTATGGAAAAACATTATAAACAGGTATGGATATGGATTAAGCCTTATCAGTGGCATGGGAAATCACTTTCTTAATTAAAAAATCAAAATATTATTAACAGAGCTCATGGTATCTCATTAAAAGACAACTCCATATCAACCACAGGCTAATGGCATAACATAGGCATTTAACAAAATTTTGAGCTAGAACTTGACCAAGATTTTTGATGCTAGAATAAAGGATTGGGATCATAAAGCTTCAACTGTACTTTGGGCATACAAAACTACCTATAAGAGATTGAACAAAACTACACCATTTTAGTTGGTGTTTGGTGCATAAGAAATATTGCATGTTGAGTTTATGTTACCATCCTTACTTATTTGTGCACAAGAGGATTTTTGGATAAACAATTTGTAGGAGCACACATTGACAAGTTAATTTAGTTGGATGAATGACACACAATTGTGCAATAGAGCCAAAATAATGAGAATGCATGAAAAAGTCTTGACATAACATGAAAATCATGAACAAGTCTTTTGCAGTTGGGGTATTTGTGCTTCTATATGATTATGAGTTTTCCCACCACCCGAGAAAGTTAAAAGTGCATTGGTTGGGACCATTTAGAGTAACCAATATTCTGGAGATAGGTGAATGTTAGTTATATGAAATTGATGGCACCATGTTGCCTAGTTACTTCAATGGGAGTAGGCTAAATCCTTACTATAAATAAGATTCTTTTACATTATGTTTGTAATAAGGTAGTATTTCCATTTAGATTAGATTGACCTTTCAATTTTGTTGTTTTATTTTTGTAATAAGCGCATTCGCGCATAAGAGATGATGTATTTGTTGAAGATTGATGCGCAGAGGCTGCATATACTTTTAGTGTGAGGTAGCAGGTAAAAGAAATGATAGACCCTTTGTGATGATGAATGGAAGGATGATGATGGATTATCATTCTCAGTGGTGTACAAGAAAACTTGATGAAGATGATAACATGTGAAATAACAGGCATGATAACGTGAGGTAGGCAGTGCAGGAAGAAAACTACTTAGTATGTAGCACAGAGGAAGGAAATGTGTGGCATGGGAAGGCATGTGCACAAGGATATATATCCTAGGAAATTATTTGTGTAGGAGTAGGAAGGAACATAAGAGGTTTTACAGCTAAGGAAGTAGTTGTTCCGTAGAAGGTTATGCATGCCACATGCAGAAGGAAAACTTGGAAGGCCCAAACTTGGTGAAAAAGAGCAAGAAATAGAAAAAAGAGAAGGAAAAATCATACCCACCACCACCTACCATATTAAATGCACTTAAAAATTAGAAACCTATAAATAGATGCGTGTGATAATTATAATCTACCTTACAAATTTAAGCTCTTGCAAACCAGTGTGAAATTATGATTCAGTGTGACTTGTGTGATTGAACCAGTGATGAGCTAGGGAAATTGTTGAAACAAAAACTAGTAGACGTGTGCTCCTTGCACTTGGAAGAGTTAGAAGATAGGTAGAAAAGTGGAAGTAGAAGATAAAATTGGGGTGACATGTTAGAAAGTGTGAAGAATTAAGAGTTAGGATTGCCAGGTTAAACACAGTTGCAGAGTTGGGGCACACAGATTGCAGGGTTTGAAATTTCAAGGAATTTAGATTAAGCTCAATTTTAGACAATGGCACCGGTAAAGAAAGTGCCTAAAGTAAAGAAGGTAGTGGAGGATTTCCCAGATGACTGGTTCTCAAAGATGCAATATCCACATGAGGTCATTTTTGGGAAGGCTTGGACATTGCATATATGGAGGTGCAATATTAACGAGTAAACCACTATGATACAGGTAATGAAAGTGATATAAGGGTTGATACCTTGGTAGAGATAGGATAGTTTACTTTAGAAGGCCAAATTGTGTCAGATGATCAGGTTTGGAAGACATTAGAAAGTGACAAATTGTTGTAGTTATATGGTGTGACATTTTTTGGCAAACCCACATGACTATTTCAATGGATGATGTCATGTATACATGAAGATTATTTCTATTCTCTGGGTAGGAATATGTGCATCATCGTGTAAATAATAAGCAAAATCACATGATTGCAGAACATGGGAGAAGAGATTACATTGGATATGCATGAGAAAGAGGTGGTGGAAGAAAAAAACATTGAGTTGCACTATGAAAGGGAAAGCCACACCTTTAATGTCACAAACATCACTGATCATGGTACCATAGCAAATTTGCACTTGGTGAGTTGTAATATTGGAGCCTTGGAGAGGTGGAAATAGGTAAACAAGAATTGTTTGCACATTACACATAAGATGGCACACAAAATAAAATATAATATTACTCTGTACATTATAGAGAGTATTGTAAAAGAGGCCAAGACTTGACATGGGAAGGGTAAAAAAATCACATGGGGTTCAATTTTATTATTGATAGTATGTTGGGAAATTGGAGTCCCAAATGGACTAGTAGGGAAAGAGTTGGAGCACCCTGTTGAGAAGAGGTCATCGACATAAATATTTGATAAATAAATTTGTGATGGGGCCATCACAAATATATACAAAGTGTGCTTAGACATATGATACACAAGGATTCATGACACCTTTGAAAATGAATGACACATACCTAGGGAGTCTCCCAAAGAACTTGATGGATAGGTACAATTTGCTGTCATGCAACACTTATGTCTCGCATGATTCCTATTACTGAATGGAGAGATGGGACCATGGTGCAAGCTACCTTTTTCCTTCACAGCTAGGTATTTCAGAAGAACGGTAAATATAATAAGGACACGTAACCCTTGAAGTGTAATGTGGACAAGGTAGACGTAAAACACCACACTTTGCGCAAGTCCTATGGCTATGAAACCAAGTAGCATTATGTGGAAACAATGGATTCAGATGGGATGGACCTGAGTCCCATTCTAACCTTGGCAATTGTTAAGGAATAATTCCGAGTATATATGTATCTTCTACAAAAGTTAAATAATAGTAAGGTGGTCGATGTATGTGACACCAATATTACACCACCATATTTAGGAAGGGAAGCTGTGAGGATAAAGAAGCGCAAGCCAGAGATGATCCAAAAATAACAAGAGGAATAAGAATAATGATAAGAGGATGATACTGAGGCGTGCCTAGGTCATAACAGAAGGAAGAGGAGGTGAAAAAGCATGGAGAAAATTTAGTGCACACCCCTCCAACGGACCTAATTGAAACTGTACACATAACTAGCCTAGGAGAATAAGGGAAATATGAAGAAGCTTAAAGGATAGGAGAAGAATCAGAGGGAGAGAGGAGAGCTCATGTCATACATATTGTATAAGAGGAATAAATTGAGTAGTTTGAGCACAAAGAAGAACATGAAAAAGAGATTGGGCAACAAGAACAAGAGAAGGAAGAACATGAGCAAAAGAAAGAGCAAGAGCAAGAGGATTAGGAACAAAAAACAAACCAAGGCATTGGAGAGGATATCAGTCCCGTGTAACATAATATTACACAATAGATAGTTTGTGAGCACTACGTGGCGGGACCAGGACCCAAGTCTTCAACAAAAATAAGGCCAAGGAGAGGCTCACTGCTTCAACCTCACATGGTGTATATAGATGACACATAAAAATTCATTAGAGCTAAATTTAAAATCTCCATGGATGTCAAAGATTTATACTTTTGGGACATGCTTGATAAATCATAAGCCCATGTCAGGATGTGTAAAATGGTATCCTTTGCAAAGAAAATTCACATGGAGGAACTAAAGTTTGAATTAATAAAAGAGGCCATCGGTGAGCTGCAAGGGAGAAAATACCCATAAAAAAATTCCAATTTTGGTTTCCACACACTTGTGGGACATGCAAGCAAGTAATTCCTTAATAAATATGGCAAATGAAGTTATGCGCAAAAATATTAATAAAGGATCTGCACTGCATGACGCGCTGGACAATTTTGAGGATGTGAGTAGAAAGAATAATAAATTAGCATCAGAATTCAATAAAGTGAAAAAGAGGTTGGCTGATGTAAATAATAAGGTGGGAAACCTGATCACCAACATTACGCATTTATGTCCTGAAGTAATCATGGAGGCTAAATTTGTTAAAAATTGGCAACTGATAACTTAGAAGAATTGATTAACTTGTTACTAATAAGGTCCAATAGAGGGCATGAACAAATGACAAAGGAACTGACGAGAGATTCAAGAAAAGATTGATATAAGACTAAAGGAGTGTGAAGAGCTTGGTGTAGAAGTGAAGAGAGCTTCGCAGAAGGTTGAGAAAATATTTATCAAATTTGAGGATACCTCAATTATAGATGCTTGCCTTACAAAGGAACATACACAAAGGATTCACCTCAATGCTTACTTGTATACAAGATACAAGGTGACACTCACAATTTTTAATGGAGGTGGAGGGGATGAATAAAACTATTAAGACTAAATGTGATAAAGTAGAGGCGAAATTGGGAGAGTTGCAGGCTATGGTGATGAAGGGGGTGGATTTCATGGAAGAGATGGCCTCTGAATGGGAAATTATTTTGAAGGAATTATAAGAGAAGTTGGGTGGACTAACCCTAGAAGGAATACTAAACATTTTTGAATCATTTCCAAGAAGTTCAGATAGTGTGCTCAAAGAGTGGAAAGGATTTAAGAAACTATCAGTGTAGAATTCCTGAAACTCCTATAGACACCATGAGCCTATTTTTGGTTGCACGAGGAAAATAATTATTTATTCATATATTCCTTGTTCATTATTCTTTGGGGTATTACCCACATTCTTTTAGTAAGGATTCTTTATTCTTTTATTCATTGATGCATGTATTTCCGAGGGCGAACAATTTACCTAGTGTGGGGTAAATGTTGGGCCGAGAAAATGTCTAAGTATGAGAAATGTGTGAAGGTTAAAGGATTCACGTAAGGATTCACATGGAGCCAAAGATGAAAAATTTACAAAGGATGAAACAATGTGTGGAGGGCCCCGCGGGAGTATGAAGAATCACACACAAAGGTTTGCATGTGGGAACAATAGAGTCAGGAGATAGTTGGATTTCTAAAGAAGGCTAAATATAGACAAAAGCATAAGATGGCGTGATCATCAAGGTAAGCCAGAAATATAAAAAAACATGGATAAAACACATGCAAAACTAATAATAGACATGAAGCATGCATGGAAGAGGCCGATCTATTTATAACACATGTGACAAGATTAAAGTAAAATTTATTTATACCACATAGGACAAAATAGAGCTTCCAAGAATAAAGAAAACCACTTATGGAGAACCACATGTTGAAGTCTATTTATAGAAAAGATTTAGTTGTAAAGTCATGGAAGTTATGTAGAGGGATGGTATATTTTTAAGACTGTAGTTGATCAAGTGGTGAAGGACTAGTTGCCACCCTATATATATCTAGCGCATCCATGTAAGAAATAATATTTTGTCATTATCATCAGTAGTCATTGTCATCATGACCTATATTATTATGGATTACATGTATGAGTTTGCATGGTGAAGGATTGTTCTACTGGTTATTGTAATGCATCAAGAATATAAAGCTCGTTTTGGTTGATGATTAATTGTCTATGTGCATGTTACAATAAGTTAATAATCTTCATATGGTATATTTTCATGTGATGTTAGCCATAAATGCAATAAATACATATTGGAAATCAAACACAAGGAGGGACTTGGTAGAGTTACACATGCTTTAGGTGAGCACTTAGGTTTTTCCTGGGTAATGTGCCAATGCACCTGACAATGTTGTGTTGAAATTAGACTTCAGTATGATAATCATCACTATAACCTAACTTTAATATTGACTATAAATTTAATTTAATTTAATTTTTTTCACAAATATAAGATGACTATTTTTTGACTTTAGAGTGACATTTAGTATGATTATTAAATTTCTTTAATTTAAATTTCTCTTTCGACTATAATTTGACTATAGATGCAAATATAACATCCGCTTATAGGTTGACTATAAAACCTAAATATAGGTAAAAAATAGTTTAATTTTTTTATTATTTTAAAATAAAAATAAATAATTAATTATTTTTTGAACTTAAATAGTATTTTTTAGTATAAAATTATAATTAATAGATAATGCTATTTATAATGTAGATTTTGGATATAAATCTAATTGAATTTGTTTTGTGAAATATTTGTTGAACACAAAAATACACCTTACATGGTGATGTATACACTCAAATTTGGTAATTCTACTCTTTGAAACAACTGTTCTTGACATTGATCTCTTTCTCAAACAAGCGTACTTTACCCATTCTCATCTAGTACATCCCTAGGTCTCTTGTCTAGCTTGCTTGTTCTTACACACTCATCTGTTGATAATTTCTAAGAATTGAATGCATGAAACAGATTAAGAAACTCCACTTGTTAGCACCCAAACTTCACATTTTATATTTCCACTCTTAGGTCAAAAAATGTACAATAGGGGCATGATCAATGCACCTCATTACGACATCTTATTCAAGATCTAATTGTCTCGAGTACTATTAATTGGGACTTCTCTTCATCATCTATTGCCACATCTACTACATTTCTATCAAATAATTTACTGAAGACTACTCCTGTTACTTCTAGTGCTTCATTCCTGGTACACACCTCTCATACCATCACAATATCTTGAACTAATTATGGATTTGAGCTCTATTACATGGCATAGTACCCATTATATGTCTACCCATCACGAGGCTACTCTCACTCTTTTTCATCATGTTGCACCATCTCTTGCGACTACAATAATTGATGATGATTATATGATATAAGCTGCTATTGATACATTTATACACCATTATTTCAATACTACTCATAACACAAATTCACCTTTGATAGATTATGGACATGAATCCTATCATGTTCATCAAGTTATATCTAATAGTCAGGATAATTCTTCATGGTTGCATATGATACCTCCATTTCCCATTTGTTGTGATATGATTTTACATTCCAGGCCTCCAAACCTTCTTGGGAAAATCCAATTCACACACGATCAATATTTCTTATATTATCCCCCAATCATTTCCTGATGACACACTCAGTCTATAGGTTTAACTTGATTATTGAGGATGTGGTTCTACACCTGAACCTCACCTTGCACATACACACACTGGGGGAAATATTGCTTCCCATTATTTTGTTGCAACATTTCTATCTATTCCATTCCATGGGCGTATTCTTGGACCACCCTTCCTTCTATTTGGAGAATAGGTTTTCATCTATGCCCTTATAGAATGCCTAAAACACACAAACATTTAAATATTTACAAAATATAAAATTAGGACTTATTTTTATAACATACATTGTTTTCAATTTACATTATACATGTTGTTTACTCCTTTGGTTTGATATATAGCATTTATTTTTTACACACATGTTCACATGGTATATTGAGCATGATGCAAGACATACACAGACTGGTACATGATGATAGGTGCTAGTTTTCCCTTTACCTAGACTACTAACCTCTGGGGGCATCTTCCTTTTGCATAGTACAACTAGGTGCTATATTTCCATTATAGTTCCTTTATTTACTCATTAAACTTGATTACATATATATCTTTTGTATTTTCTATCATTCATCCTAACAAGACTAACACACGTGTTTTGTGCAACATTTACAATCATTTTTATCTCTTTCATATATCATATATCATATGTTTTACATCAAATTTTGCTATGATTGTTTTTCATCCATGTTTGCTGGTTGTATGTGCGTATACTTGCTTCCTACTTTGATTGTGGCATGAGGGCATTGATTGTCTTGCAACACCATGTGTGTCCCATGTTTTTTACATAATTCCTTGTGTGTGATTATGTATCTCTCTCTTTAGGCTCACGGGCCTTGATTGTCTTATGACACCATGGGCGTCCCATGTTTACAAGATTTTTTTACCTTTTACATTATACTGTTTGGCATGATTTACACTTGTTTATAAATTTTATGCACTTGTTTTATACTAACATATCTTATATTTATTTTACTATTGTCTTTTTTGGATTAGAAATATTCTTGTTATCATGTTTCTTGTTCTTATCGCTATTATTTTTGTAATCTTTTATAAGTAACACTATGAATGAATGTGATAAGGTTACCATGACATATGTGTTAAAAATCTTTCCCTATATGACCTGCATATTTCTATTGTACTTCTGTTCTTATATAATCGTGAATCTTACTTGAATGATTAAGTATAGTAGTAGATTTACAACTCTTAGTTCTATTATTTATGTTGTGTGCTTTGGTTCTAATATGACTGAAGGGGTGTAGAAGCTGTCCTAAGCTCTATAGCTCTTCGTGTCTGTTAAATCACTAAGTCAGGATCATGAACTATGCCTTCCACTAGACTCACATAAAAGAGAGACTTGGCTCCCTCTCACATGCCTCAGGTGAGCACCCAACGCCACTGGGTGACAGGCTGGCGTGCATGAGGTTCCCTTGTTCTTAGTGGGTGCAAAAGTGACTACATCTTTGTTTTGTTGTCAGGATCTCTTTTCGAAGTTGTAGGGGAACATGGCATATATCATGATCTCTGTAAAAAGTGATGGCAGAATGCTTAACACTTGAAGGTGTTGAAGATTGGTTTAAAAGTATGGAGGATGAATTCTCTCAGAGATTTAGTAATGGATCTAGGTTTGATACGTGAAGATGGGTGGAAGACACTCTTTACCATGAGTTGTATGAAACCTTCTTCTGCTGTTTCCCAATAGAGTTATTTGAATGGCTCTCAGCTTATACATCTAGATCGGGGTGGCATTATAGATCACACCCTTGGACCCAAGAGACATATCAAAACCTGTAAGATGTTGATCTAACATGGACCTGTGCTATAGATCATTGGTGGGAGGGAGTATTGACTAGCTACACTCTGGAATATGCCATTTCCACGTATTCATGTCTAGAAGTTGCTGAGTTTGAGTTCTTGCAAGAACCCAGGGGATCATTTCTACATTCTATTCCCCTTGCGATCAAAATCTTGATAGTAACCATGGGTTTAGAGGCATTCCATATGGCCGTCTAAACCACCTTGAGTGCTAGGTGAGGAAGCTAGGTTGGGGAAGGATGGCTGATCTGATGACTAAACAGGAAAGAGAGGAGAGGCGGCTCAAGTATAACGAAGTGCATGTAAAGGAGATTGATAGAAAATGTGGGATTAAAAGTGGGTTATGGAGCCAGACATGGTGGAAAGGAGTTGAGGTTCATGCAGAGGATGTTGAACCCAAACAGTCTGTGGTACCCCATCTTGGTAAGCACAGAAGAGAAAACCTTGCCGCTTTTGATGAGAGTCCATCACATAGAGAGAGAAGAGTCGTTGGCGCACATCTGACATCACCTAGTGACCGAACCTTGGTGCTTGGTTTGTTCAAATGAGGGAAGAGTACAGTTGATCCATTTGATATTGGTGGAAGCAACCAATCAGTGCCTAGAACATACAATTTCTCATTTGGGAATTCTATGGCTTCACACACTATTCCGGTATTTGGTGGAATGTTTGGGCAAGGCACGTATACAGCTGGTTTTGGAAGTGTGTTAGGGGGTAGTGGAGGAAATACGACTGGGAGTGGTACTAGTTCACAAAATATCAGCGCGTAATTTAGTGGAACGACGGGAGCGCTAGGCATGACAAACATAGGCCCTGTACCTAACACAGGAGGATCTGGAGGTGGAAATGGAGATGGTGGCTCAAGATCCAGTGGATCCAGTGGAGGAGGAAACACCAGAGGAAACCAAGGGACTGAATCGGGAGGGTAAGGGCCTCAGCCACCTCCTTAAGTCTTTTTCAAGATGTCTCTACACTTGCCAGATTATAGTGGAATAGAAGATGCCACGGAGCATGTGCATAAGTGCGAGCTACTATGGTGCGTGAAGGAAATCATGACCCAGGATCAAAAGGCCAATCAATTTGTGATGACCTTCCAAGGGTGTGCACATAGTTGGTATATAAAGTATGGCCCTCATCAGATTGTTGTGGATTATACCACATTGACAAATGATTTCTTGGTGGAATTCCACATACCTGAGTTTGAATAGAAGAGCATTAGCTCTCTCAAAGAAATCTAGCAGGGGATGGCAGAGAGTGTGTGAGAATATGATGCACACTTTAAAACTCTTTTGTCTAAGCTGTCTTATGATATCCACCCTTCACAACATGCTCAGTGGTTTGTTGTAGGGTTGATCACACCCTTTAGGAGGGCCTTATCTCATAAAACATTCACAGACCCGTGTGAAGCATTGGAAGCTGCTTTACGTGCTGAAGCAGTTGGTAGTGTTGACACTGGTGTTAGCCCATTTCTGGAGGCTCAGATTGCTGCCATGGCTAAGTAATTGGAGAAATTGTCTGCCAACATAGTTTCAGAGATTTGTAGAGGGATGTGGTGCATGGATTTTAATGTAGAAGGACACACAAAGGATAATGGTGGGATATGTACTTGGAAGGTGGTACGTACCGTGGTAATAAACTATGAAATATGTCATGAAGACCATGATGCAAGTAGATGTCCCCTGTTTTAGTGAGTGATCTGTAAAAACATATCTTGTTATTGTAAAATATGTACCTCAACCACACATGACACCAAGGATTGTAGATTGATTGACCAGATTCATGAGGCAATTGATCTTGGTGTGCACTAAACTAACATTGCCAGTAGTTCCAAAGGAGATGAATGTCAGTATGAGGAGTGCAGAGATGGAGATGCACATGGAAGAGGGTTTCATGGAGGATTTTGTGGTCATGGTAACCACGGAGGAAAAAGTGAGTTCCCACATGGGACGTGTTTTAATTGTGGAGCCACAAACCATTATAAGCGTGAATGTCCAGATCTTCTACAATGCTCCTGGTGTGGAAAAAAACATAATTACAAAGAATGCCAAGAGTTATACGAACATATGAGCTAGCAGTACCGGAAGGATAAGGGTGCTGCCATGGTGAGTATTAAGAAGGCTGACGCGTAATGGCTTCTGTGAGTAATATGAGAATTAGAACTAGAGCCTGTTATGGTAACAACGAGGGTGAAATCCATGCGTACAAGGGAAGCACCTAGGTAGAGACCTCTGGTTTCGAAAGAAGAAGTAGTACATGGGAAGTATCCAAACCCAGCTAACCAGAAAGAATTTTACCAGGAAACCATGGACGTAATTCAAATTTTGCAAGGGGAGATCCAATTTTAAAAGAGAAGACTAGAAAGGATGAGCAAAGGAGAACCATAGAAGCACCAAGGGCTGACTTGGATGAGGTTAAGGAGGTATGCAAACTACTGAGGTAGGAGAATATTATTCCCCTACTAGGGGCATGGTTGAGAGAAAAGGTGCCACGCGCTGGGGAAGAACATGAAAGGCAGATCTTACATGCAAACCTCCCGCCTCACAGCCTTGATTATGACAAAGAGATTACCCTGAATGTAGTAGTGGATGGATGGTTGCTTAGCAAAATCCTCATTGACACAGGCATGGAGGTTAATGTTCTCACTCTATATTCCTAACATCAAATGGGAAGACCTGTATTACAGCCATCTTCAAATGTGCTGTATATGGAAAATAAGATAAAGGCGATGCCCATAGGTGTCTTGAAGGATGCAACCATTACAATTTAGGGGACTAGGTTCACTGGGGATTTTAAAGTCTTGGTGCTTACCAAGGCAGATAATTTCCCAACTCTACTTGGGCGCCCATGGTGTTATAAGAATAATGCAGATCTCTAGTTTAACAAGGGGTACATAAGCTTTGAAAAGAAAGAAAAGTGGGTAGTTATACCACTGGTTTATGGAAAGTCCACCCCCTATACTGAACCCCTTGGGGAGGAAGTCCTGGAAATAATATATGTGTGCTCCATAAGAGATCCAAAGACCATCCACCCTATAGAAAGAGTCATCCAGCTTGATGATGCTCAATCTGTCAGTGATGCTACCAGTATAGCATGTGATAATTGGGTGCATGGGACTTATGAATTGATTAGGTGACATATGAAAGGATCAATAATCAAGGTAATAACAATGTGTATAGTTCAGCACCTAGGAGGGAAGACAATGACAAAGTATTCTTGGGATGCATACCCTGAGGTCTTTTTGAGTGAGATGGAAGCTTGTTGGAGGGAGGACGAGCGACGAATTATGCTAGGTTATGTTTTGAAAGGCACAACAACAAGGTGGTGCGCTGTGCATAGTGATAACTTGTTGGAATGGCGTGAAGTTTGAATTGTGCTCACTGTTTGATTCTCAAAAAGCAACATACCCACTGCTATTATAAATTACAATGGTAATGGACCCGCCTCTTCCCACATCTAGGCATGTGAGAGGGTCTGGGGAGAAGGCACGGAAGCTTTACCACCCTCTCTTTGGGTGCATAAGCTATATTCGACACTATAAGGTTATGCACACACGTGGTATATCCAGTATGAAACCTACCGCCAAACGAGAAGTTGGCAGGAATTACGGCTGACTTGGTCCACACATTTGAGTACCAAAGTACCAAGCAACTAGTTGATGAGGCGTTACAGACTATCAAGCACCTCACTCTGGGGGATTGTGCCATGGTGGAAGATAGGTTAGTAAACTTACTCGATGGACCTAGCTTAGAAGCGTAGTTCGAAGAGGAGGAACTAGAAGACATACAATTCAAGCACGTGTGTGCTGAAAAGGAGAAAGGAAAGATGGTATACCTTGTTGATGGAGAGGAGATAGAAATCCTGAATGTCAACTATTCAGTTGGGGTGTGTGAAGTAGTTGACAGTGCGGATGCATGTGTGTGCACGTATCATAAACCACTCAAAACCAAGAAAGTTAATATCGGCTCGGAAGAGGAGCCCAAGGAGGCTATCATTGGGGACTATTGGTCAGACAAGGAAGTATCAAAGATCATCGATCTCTTATGTGAATTTGAGGATTTATTCCCATGCAGATACCATGAGTTGAAAGGCATCCACCATTCATTGGGGGAAATGAGGATAAAGTTGAAAGATGGTGCATGCCTAGTCAGGAAGAGGCCTTACAGGATGAATCCCAACATGTGCGTAAGGGTTAAAGAAGAACTAGACAAGATGATAACATCCGGTATCATTAAGGCTATGGAGGAATCAGAGTGGATAAGTCCAATGGTGATCAACATAAAAAAGGATGGGAAAATTAGGATATGTGTGGATTACAGGGAATTAAACACTGTTTGTGTCATAGATCCTTTTCCCACCCCCTTTACTGAAGAGATTTTGGAAGGAGTTGCTGGGCGCGAGGTATATTCCTTTACAGATGGATTCTTGGGATATCACCAAGTAAGGATTGCCAAGGAAGACCAAGATAAGACAACCTTCACCATCGAGTGGGGAATCTTTGCATATACGGTCATGCCCTTTGGGCTGAAGAATGCGCCCGCTGTATTTTCACACATAGTGGTACAAGCATTTAAGGACTTCATCCACAAGTTCCTTCAGGTATATTTGGATGATTGGACAGTGTATGGATTGGTCAGGGACCATTGTGATAACTTAAGGTTGATGTTTGAAAGATGTCGGCAGTTGAGGATCTCCCTCAACATCAAGAAATGTATCTTTGCAACTCCTTTTGGAATGTTGTTGGGGCATATCATATGTAAAGAGGGCTTACTGGTGGATCCCGCGAAGGTTGCAGTTATTGTGGGGTTAGAGGAGCCTACCAGCCAGAGTGTTGTGCGTGGATTTATTAGACACACTGGGTACTACAGAAAGTTCATTAAGGGATATGCCAAGATCGCCACACCTTTGGAAATATTGCTCAGACACAAGAGTGACTTTCAGTGGGGAGAGGTGCAGCAGAGGGCTTTTAAAACTCTAAAGGAAAGGATTATCACCACACCTATTCTATGATTCCCATCATGGGATAAACCTTTCCATGTCCACGTGGATGCCTCTGGTATGACAATGGGAGCCATTCTTGCTCAACCAGGAGAGGGGATTGTTGATCATCCTTTGTGTTTTACAAGTAGAAAGTTGACAGCAGCAGAACAAAATCATACCACGACCAAGTGCGAGGCATTGTCAATGATCTACCCGCTCCACAAATTTAGGCAATATCTACTGGCAACTCCTTTCATATTCTACACTGACCATATGGCCTTAAAGTATATGGTAAACAAAGCAGTGTTGCAAGGGCACATATGCCATTGGGTTCTTCTATTTTAGGAATTTGAATTCAAAGTGGTGGTAAAACTGGGAAAGAACAATTGTGGGCCAGATCATTTATCAAGGATTGATTTGGGAGAGGACACACAGAGTATCAAGGAAACCATGCCAGATGCACAACTGTTCAGGTTGTGGCGTGTGCCCTCTGAACTAGAAGACATTGCTATCTTTCTCAAGGAAGGTGTGGCACCTGAAGGGATGAATGCTCTGGAAAGGAAAAGGTTAGCCATACATGCAATGCCCTTCATGTTGATCAATGGGGATTTGTATAAAATGGGCCGCGATGAGGTTTTGCGTAGGTGTGTACTAGAACATGAATGCATAGCTATAATAGAAGAGGCCCATGGTGGGATTTCTAGAGGACACTATGTAGGGAATGTAACCACGCGTAAGATCCTAGTCGTTGGACTATGGTGGGAGACGATTCACCAGGATTGTATTGAGTTTTGCAAGGCCTGTGACCACTGTTAGCACCTTGGAAAACCTGGAAAAAGGAATGAAACACCCTTATGCCCCATCGCTAGTGCGGAACCTTTTGAAAAGTGGGTAATAGATTTTGTCAGGCCAATCTCACGAGCTGCATGAAGGACTAACTCATGGTATATCATTACCTGTACTGATTATCTGACAAGGTGGGTAGAGGCCACACCCACAAGGGATTGCACCACAACCACGACTGCTAGATTTTTGTGGGAGAACATTATCAGCAGGTATGGGTGCCCATTAAGTTTAACAAGTGATAGGGGCACTCACTTCTTAAATGAAATGATCAGGATTCTATTGGCAGAATTCATGGTAGCCCATCACAAGACTACCCCTTATCACCCTTAGGTAAATGGGACTGCAGAGGCATTCAACAAAATCCTTAGTCACACATTGACTAAGATATGTGACATGGGTAGGAAGGATTGGGATGATAAGGTGTCAGTACTCCTTTGGGCATAAGGAACAATGTATAAAAGGTTGAACAAGGCCACACCATTTCAACTGGTGTTTGGTGCGGAGGCTGTTTTGCTAGTTGAATTTATGCTACCATCAACGCGTATAGCACACGCAGGAGGGTTGGACGATGAACAAGCACTGGAAGAAAGAATTGATGAATTTATAAAGTTGGATGAAAGGTGCTCACTAGCAAGATGGAGCCAAACAAATGAAAAAGCTAAACAAAAGGCATGGCATGACCACCACATTAAAAACAAATAGTTTGAGGTTGGCCAGATGGTATTACTATATGATTCTAAATTTCTATGCCATTCTGGAAAGTTGAAGGTGCATTGGCTGGGTCCTTATGTAATTTCATACATCCTTGATTCGGGCGTGTGCCAGCTACAAGTGCTGGATGGAACAAAATTACCTAGACACTTCAATGGGAGTAGGCTGAAGCCCTACTATAAATAATATTTCTCGATGTTTGTAAATAAGGCAGTTCTGACAGTTATTTTAGAGTTTCCTTTTATGCTTTTCCTTTTGTGTTTTTCCCTTTCACATTATTTTCTTGTTTTGTGCCTTGGGTGCCGGTAACCTTATTACTTTTTAAACTTATGATTGCGTAGAGGACCGTGCATCATTTTAGTGTGGGGTGAGGTGATTAAGAGAGGCATGAAATTATTCGATAGGAAGATTGAGCTGGTAGACCATTTGAACTGGCCTTGTTGAAAAGATGCATTAGGAAGGTAGATGGATGCCAAAATAGAGTTCCATTGGAAATTCACATACAAAGGAGAAAAAGTGCAAAAACACGAGGTAGGCGAAAGCAAGAATCATGAGGATGGAAGAGGTGCCTTTGGTGCTGGTAACACATGTGTAAGAGTCTTCTATCAAGATGGATTGTCTGCATGCCAGAAGGTTGGAAAATTTTTCACGCAAGGGTTGGGCGCAGGTGAAAAATGGTTCACGCAAGGATTAGGCATGTGAGGAAAAACAATGAAGTCAAGTTTGTTTAAAAACACCACATTAAATATTGTCATATGGTGGTAGGTAGCCTAGCCTGTAATGCGTAAAAGTAGGAAAGCTATAAATACAAGGATGGAAAGTTCATTATTTTACTTTTCAAAAACAAGGAGAACAATTTTCTTTTAAGAGTGAGGGTTTGAGAGCTAACTCGTGTGAAAGAGAATCTCAGAAACTCACGTGCAATCAGTCCGATTGATCTACAAACCAGAGCATAAGTGATTCACGGGTGTGAGGAATGTTGGGAAAGAGCACCATGATCAAAGGAGGAAAGTCAGAAATTAGGGTTTGTACTCTAGGGCACGGGGCGTGCAAAGAAAACCCTCAGACAACTTGAAGGTGACTAGGGAATGAAAGCAAAGGGTAAAATGACAGCCACAAAACCAGTTGATAAGCTTACAGTACAATCCAAGAAGGGAAAGGGGAAGGGAAAAGGAAAGAAGATGAAATCCCCTTAGATACCAATGAGGAATGGTACTCAGAGATACAATACCCAGATGGGGTTTTGCTAGGGCAAGAGTGGGAATCCCACATCAGACAGATGACCATAACCGATTACAATCACCGGTCGAGTATAATTGTGAAGGAAATGGCATTGGAGCTGGTGTGCCCCACAAACAAACAACACCTGACAGGATGCCAATTTACAGCGATCTAGTCAAGGTGAAAATGGAGAAGGCAGGGCTTCTCCAACTTTATGAGATGCCCTACTTCAGGAAGCCCGAGCACCTGTACCAATGGTTAATGACGCACGTGCACAAAGAATTCTCCTTCTTCGCAAGGCGTAAAATGTGCATAACCCCACAATCAATCTCACACTTTACATGCCTAAGCTGTAAAGGGGATGTGATCTTAGACGACCTCCAAGATGAGGAGGTAATTAAGGAAACCATCGCATCCCAGGTTTATAAGAAGGGATCGAGGTATTATGACATCACATATATCAGTGATCCGGTGATGAAAATGGCCACGCACCTCATTCCAAGTTAAATGGACAAGAGAGGTGGACCCAGGTGAGCAATCTCTGGTTGAATGTCTGCAGAAAGGTCGCGGAAGGAACCATGTACAATATCTCCTAGTACATAGCAGACGAGATCATAAACAACGCGGAGGACAAAGGAAATATATTGTTTGGGAATATTCTATTAACCATTGTGTTCTTAGAAATCGGGGTGCCAGATGCATCTGATAAGTTCGTATGGGAGTACCCATAAGTATATCATGAGTTAATGATGGGGGTGCACAAGGCGCGCTTAGATAAATGGTATACGCACCTTAGGAATGCATTCAGGGCAAAATGACGGATCCTAGAGCAACTCCCCACAGTGACTGAAGGAGAAGCAGAGTTTGTGGTGTACTAGCACTTCTACATTGGCAGATTTATCTTGGTGGATGACAGTAAGAGTCCTTGGTGCAAACTCCCCTTCTCATTTACTACCCAATTCTTCCAAGTAGGGGTAAACAGATATAAGGAGTCGAAGAAGTTAAAAGTTGACCTGTCCACCCTCGACAGTGAACACAAAGAGATGAGAAAGAAGCTGGTCTACCCAGGGAAGCATGTGTATGTTGAAAGATACATGTCATAGGATGTGCACATCATAAGGCCGCTGAACCTACTAATTGTTGAGAGCGCTAGTGCTAGAATCTACCTGCTCATAAGGCCAAAGTTCAAGAAGGGTGCGTACGTAGAAAATGAAATATCCATCCTAGACTACCCCATGGGAAGGAAGAAGCCAGTTCCAAAGCAAAAGGAGAAATAAGAAGAAGAGGAAGAACAAGGGGCGGTGGGAAGGTAGGATGTAGGTACCATTTGGCCGAGTACCTATGTCTGGAAGAAGAGAAGAATGGTGGTCAAGGAAAAGACCCCAGAGCCTACAAAGCCACCATCCCCTAAAGAACCTTCAGATGAAGAAAAGACAACATCCCCCACTCTAGAATTTTCTACAAGAGAAGAAGAACAAGGAATAGAGGAACAAGGGTTTGAAGATATAAACGACCTGAACGCCTATGTAGGTGAAAGGGATGACGATGAAGGGGAAGAGTTGGAGGCGGATCAAGAGCCAATTGATATCCATGACTCAGAAGGAGAGGAGGCTGAGAATGTAAATGCTTCCTTCATCTTTGTAAGGCAGAAAGGCACCTGAAGGGAGGAAGGCGTGTGCAGTGAAGAGGGGAGTGAAGGGGCTAGTACTAAGGAGCCAGATATGCCCAAGCTCACTCAAGAAGAGGTGAATGAAAAGGTAACAAGGGAGACAAAGAAGATAATTTATGCCTTGGTCAATGAAGAGTTGGGGTGCATTGCGGAGCTCATGCTCAGCGAGTTCAAGAAGGAGCAGAGGGAGAAGAGTGGAAGTAGCATGAAAGGCCCAAATATCTCAATAACTGTTCCCAAGGGTGTGCACACGGGAAGTAAACGCGTGGAAGGGGGAAGAACAACAATGGGATACATTGATGATGCCAACAAAGTTTTACACGTGCATTTCCAAAGTACCGTGCCCAACAAGGAGCTCACTGCCATGGAGTTTTTGACCCTGAGGGAGGATACCCGTGAACGAGGAAGATGCTTTCTTAGGCATTCGACTCCCACCTCGATGAGCCTGAATTTGAGATTAACCAAGGAGTGGTATTGAAGCTATCCAAAGGAAAGGGGGACAACCCCATTGTAAACATGTAACAACTATCATACGAGCAAGTGTGCAACATGTTGAACAAAGTCTCCATGGAAATTGAGGCTAGGATCTTTGGTAGAAATGACAGGGTTAGAGTCCTGGAGGACCTATTGGAGAAGAGGAAGGAAGAAGTGGTGAAGCTAACAAAGGATCTTAGCCTCGAGAAATTAATCAGCGCTCAACTGCAGAGGGAGCTTCAGGAGGAAAAGGCCAGGGTATGTGAAGTTTCCAAGAAGGTGGAGCTCATCTCCCAATTGATTATCATGAAGCACCCAGACCTTTACCCTCCTACGCAAAAGTATAGATCCTCTTTGGAGTGCTTAGAGGACTTGACTTGGATCCTCACCATGGAGAGGTAGCCCTTGGCATTAGAGTCGATAGAAGAGGTAACGGTGCACTTGGAGAAAGAATACAAGTTGAAGGTTATCACGCTCATGGCCGAATACAACAAGGTGCTCACCGACGTAAGAACAGTTGCACAAACTGCGAGGGTTTCTTATGACCACTGCACAAATAAAGACAAAGTGAGAAGCATACTGCTTGCCAGTGACGAAGTTGAGTTGAAAGAATTTAGAGAAAAGAATAAGGGCAATAGAGTTGAGTGGGAAAGGATCATGGCCAAAATAGAAAAGAAATCTGAAGCCATTGAGAACCCGTGAATCTCAATCAAAACATGGCTAAAAGAGCTCTACAAGGTCATCACAAGGAAGATGGATGCCTTGGAAGATCACGCTAAAGAGCTGGAGATTGTGATGGAAACCATTACCACACAAGTGGAGGGGCTAACTTACGACGAGGTGAGCACCTTGGTTAGTGACATCTGCACTAAAGTGCAGAAGGAAGTCAGCGCTTGGAGTACATTAGAGGCCGACCTCCAGCAAAACTTTCCCCTCCTCCTTCTTTAGGAAATTTTCCCCGTATTCTTTCTCTTCCCCTTTCTTTATTCTTTCCCCCCATTATTTTCCAAGGCAAGGCCTTGCATTCTTTTGTACTGCATTCTTTGAGAAGGTTCTTGAGGGCGGAGAACAGGTGAAGTGTGGGGTAATGTTGGGCCCCTAATTTAGCTTCCAAATCTTAAGGGCGTGTAAGAGTGAATGGCTAGGGGAAGCACGTAAGTGTAGGCGCGCAAGGCAGAGTTCAAAAGGCTTCTTGAAGAACCTAGGATGCACGTGCCATGCGAAGAACAATTTGGGACTTAGCCAGTTTTGGCCTTTGGGACAAAACACATGAAGAACGTGTTCCATTTGGATAAGGTTCCAGCCTAGTGACAGGGTGTCCTGGAGGGAATATACCTTGCGATAGAAAGATCCAAAAAGCTAATCATGACATGGAGAGGCATGTGCCCGGGACGACCCACACCTTGACACTTGGGGGCCATATCTGAGGCTGTAGAGGAGTTTGTTAGAGCTCAGAGGCCTATTTATATGTGCACCCTTGGAAAAGAAGAGGAGACAAAAGTGAGGTAGCGGAGCTCTGTAGAATTACTATGAGAACTATGGGATGAAAATGGGTACATAATTCAAGTAAGGATGTAATGGGGAAATGGGGAATGAAATTTTTGTCTTGTGAGAACACATGTATGGATCCACACATGGCGCATGACCACGGTCTGCCTTCTATAATATTTTATAAGTAACACTATGAATGAATGTGATAAGGTTACCATGACAAATGTGTTAAGAATCTTTCCCTGTATTACCTGCATATTTCTATTGTACTTCTGTTCTTATATAATCGTGAATCTTACTTGAATGGTTAAGTATAGTAGTAGATTTACAACTCTTAGTTCTATTATTTTTATTGCGTGCTTTGGTTCTAATATGACTGAAGGGGTGTAGAATCCATCCTGAGCTCTATAGCTCTTCGTGTCTATTAAATCACTAAGTCAGGATCATGAACTATGCCTTCCACTAGACTCACATAAAAGAGAGACTCGGCTCCCTCTCACGCACCTCAGGTGAGTGTCCAGTGCCACTGGGTGATAGGTCGGTGCGTATGAAGTTCCCTTGTTCTTAGTGGGTGTAAAAGTGACTACAAGTCTTGTTTTTGGTTTCAAAGATACATGTTTGTTCATTTGGTCAAACACTTTATGATCATCCACTAAACATTCACACTTTTAATATATGCACCTAATGATATCTTGTATAAGGGTATCTTTGTAATTATACACAAGGAACTTGAGTTGTTCGAATAAATGACATGAAGAGAAGGGATTGACTTGGAGATGATGATGATATCATTTCTTGGTGGTCTTTTACACCAACTTTTCTCACATAATCTTAGCCTACATTAGGAGGTTTAAAACAACGTATGGACATTAATAAAATCATAATGGAAAGTGGGGGTTGTTTTTTTAATCAAATGTCGTAGTTACAAATGCCCAAACAAGTACACCAAATGTGGAATCATGCACAATACATATGATATGTTTGAATAAATTACACAAATATATCCGGTACCATGTAATACCATTACTAAAGGGTATGTACAAAATGGAATTTTCAAGGACACTCTCAAACTCATTAAAGTAATGCAACACTCTGAAAATTAGACTGACCATGTAAGATTATTTTTTGTCAAATTAACATGCAAACATGTACATATAGTGGAATAGGAAACTAAAATATTCAATTGAATTACTCCCAAAAATGTGATTATGCATGCATTGTTGAAATTCTTATTTGCACTACCTCCCTTGAGGAATCTCTAGAATTTATCATCAAAATGTCAATTAAAACTATGGTTGTTTTGTGGATGTGTCTTCTTGCTATGAGATAAAAGGGATTATAATTAGTCCACCATATGGAGATGGTCTAGATATCAAATGTTGGTGTTTTTTACACCAAGCTTTCTTAGTATAATCCCTTCCTATTAGACCTAGGAGGTTTAGAACAATGTACATGGACACAAATCAAAGCATGATAGAAAGTGGGTTTTTGTCAAATGACATAGTTACAAATGCCTAGTCAACATGTACACAAAATGTGGAATCATAAAAAAGAACTTGAGCTATTCAAAAAAATCACACAAAGAGATGTTGTCCCATGGAATTTCATACTTGTAGTACATTCACAAAATGGATTTTGCAAGGATAATCTCAAACTATTTGAAGTAATGTAGCACTCCAGAACATATATTGAGCACATAATCTTATTTTTTCGTCAAATTAGCATGTAACCATGCATGTTTAGTGGATAATGGTGGTATAAAATTTGATGGAATTAGGAAAACAAATGATGATTGTGTATATATGGTTGACATTATTTCCCATGATACATATCTTGAGGAATGTCTAAATCCATCATCAAAATGCCAACTAAACCTATGGTTATTAGAAGTATGTGTTTTTTTGTTATGAGAGAGAAGGTCTTACAATTAGTCCACAGATTTGAGATGGTGGATATTTCATTTCTTGGTGGTTTTTTACACCAATTTTTCCTAGCATACTCCTAACCTATGTGAAATTGAGAGGTTTAGAATAGTGTATGGATACCAATTGAAGCATAATTGAAAGTGGGATTTTTTCAAATATTTTAGTTACAAATATCTAGTGAACATGTCTACAAAAAGTGGAATCATGCATAATGCATGTGAGTTATTTGAAAAAATGAGGAAAAGAGATGTGGTACCATGAAATTCCACACTTGTGTGATATATACAAAAATGATTGTTGCAAAGACGCTCTTGATCTGTTTTAAGTAATGTATCCCTCTAGAGTGTACCTTGACTATGTAACCTTCTTTATCATCAAATTAACATGCAACCATACATGTTTATTGGATGAGGGTTGAATTTTTTTTAAATTAATTATGCGTTAAATGATCATTATGTTTGCATGGTTGACATTCTTTTCCTTGTTTCCTATGTAGAGGAATCTCTAAAATATACCATCAAAATGCTAACTAAGCATGTGGTTATTGCACAAATGTGTTTTCTTTTCAATATACTCCCAGTATGTATGGAATTTAGAGGTTTATAATAGCGTATGGAAACAAATAAAAGCATAATGGATGATGGGTTTTTATCAAATTTTGTAGTTTCAAATGCCTTAGTAGGCATATATAAAATATGGAATCATACACGAGGCACATGAATTGTTTCAGAATATTACATGAAGAGATGTAGAACCATGCAATTCCATACTTGGAGGGTATACAAAAAATTTATTTTGAAAATATGTTATTAATATATTTTAAGTATTATAACACTCAAGAATGTACATGTTGTCATGCAAAATAGCTACCATGAAAATTGAAAATTTTGAAGCATGACAACTAAGCCCCTAATTGAAAATTAGGCTTCCTAATCACTGTGCATCCTTCCTCTAGACAACCTTCCCTTAGTACCACCATCACCCAGGCTCAGAGGAAAGTGTTAAAAACATTATTAAGTTTTTTTTAGTGTGTAGGGAAGAGTGTTTAAGAGGATTGATGAATTCAGTGAGTTTTGATGAGAGACAACTTCCTCTAGAGGCCTAAAAAGGCCATTTTAGCCATTTTGAAGCCACTAAACATCCTCTGGGAATATTCAAGGAAAATAAAAAACATATGAGGGTGATTTTAGAGAGTATTAAAGATGTATGAATAAATTTAGGAAAATTTATGAAAGAAAATCTTATTCATGAACAATATGTTCAAGACCGGGTTTTCAGGGTGTGGGGAATGAAAGCTCCTTGGTGAAACCTAACTTATCCAGATGATTTTGATTGTTCTACAATGCGTTGAGAAGAAAAAATGGGCATTATAAATATATGGGAATCATCTAAAATGTGAAAAAATAAGATTTTATCTAATGATCAGTGAATTCTTGAGGTATTTAAAAACTCTGCAGATGCCCCTCTTAGTACAAAATGAAATAGGACATAAATTTTGAGTTTCAGGAAGAATTGGATTTTGGGAATGGTTCCATTGATCTTAAAGTATATTTTTAGTCAAAATAATGTAACATTTGATCCCAAATCATTTTCCTAGGCTCCCGTGGCGAAAAAAATAATTCTGGTGTCCAAATTTGGACATTTAGGGAAAAATCTGCTTTCCCAAAATGGAAAAGTCACACATTAGACACCCATGTGTCCCCTTTGTCCCCTAGGGGAAAATGGGTACACCAAAACATGACCTAATCCTCCTCCCCAAGTCACACTTTGGACACACAAGTTTACCCTCTATCCCCTTTCTCCCTACAGTGCAAGGGGGACAAGGGTAACAAAAAAGTGTAACCTCCCTCCTTCTCCCAGGTCGCAATTTGGTGTCCCTAGTGTCCCATCTATCCCCTCTCTCCCAAAAGGGATAATGGGTGAAAAAAAAAAGTAACCAAAGAATGCATGTAGCTTTTGTACCCCCATGTGACCACACTTAGATCCACCAGTGCCATTTCGTAGCCCCCTCATCTCACCCACCACACACCACAAGCTGATACTTATCACCATCTGGTGCAAGTCACACTTTAGTGTCCCTAGTATTTTCCATTATGTCTAGTTGTTTCCATTGATTTCAAATCTGTTGATGGAAAAGGATGTTGAGGTGTCATGTGAGTCTCCATGAGGTGTTAGTCAAGGTCAAACATGAAGGTTGATTAGTAGTTTCATGATTTGGTGTAGTCGTATGTTGTTCTAGAGCATGGTATAGTAGGTATGATCATGATATGAGATCTCCTAAGTTTATTAAAGGATTTTATGATGTCAAGAAAAGTCCATACGATGTTTCAAAGGTGCCAAAGTGTTTCCATATGGCCTCCATGGCCATTTTTTGTGTTGTCATGGGTTGTAATAGTCATTCTAAGCCTATTCTTAGTCCTAGAGCATGTGGTTAAGCATGTTGGCATGATATTAGGAGAAGGGAAATCTTATCCAAGCATGGTAAAGGTGTTGTGGCATGTTATAATAGGTGTATGAAGAGTTTTAGGTCAGTTATCAAAGGTATGATGATGTTTCATGGTCCTTGGGAAGCAAGAAGGTGAAGACAAACTAAGTAAGCACATGTAAGTTGTTGTGGCTAGAGAGTTTTAGGAATATTTGAGAAAGGTGGTTAGTTTTTTGAGTTATAGGATGTTTTCATGATGCTTCATGATAGTTTTTCAGGTAAAAGTGAAGAGATTTATGAGATATATGTCATTTTTTAGTAAAATTGAGTTTTTGGAGAAGGAGAAATCAACTCGAATTGTGAACTTCAGTTACTCACCCACTCACACACAATTTTCATGGGACCTAGAGGATTTGGGGGATGATTTTACATTGAGCTAATATTTTTTAGAAAAAAAATAATTAGGTAATTTGATCAACATACTTTTATGAACAATTGTTAACAATCTAAAGCGGTTTGAAACCCTAGTTAAACCCTCATAGCAGAGTGACTTGGGATATTTTTATTGCTTGGTATTAAAATGAACTTGGAAATATAAATTGATGTATCATGGTTTTAGATTATTATTCATAGATCATTTTGGTGGTGATTTGGTATTCCAACTATTTTGGGAAGAGAGAGAAAAACCTTAGTTTTGTGGGTTTTTGTAGTTTCAGGAGTGATATGGAGGTTCCAGGATGAAAACCAAACTATTCCAGAATCCTTGGGAGATGTGATATATGAACATGAAATTTTTTAGGTATTTTTCTTGGAAAAATTGAAAATATAGGTCCTAAAATTTTACCTCCCGATTTTAGCCTTAAGGGCTAAAATGCTAGTCTTATGGTTTGAGTTGTGTTTGATCATTTTGCATATTGTTGTTGTTTTTTTAGTCATGAATAGTTGGAAGGCACTTGATATGATGTGATAAAGCTATTGAAATGGTATGATGAAGTTATTTTTAGTAGAATACCTAATGACCTAGAAAGCCCTAGTTGGATTTCTCAAGAAAGTTACTGAAACATGTGTGCTTGGATAGATTTCTCTATGTGGCATATGATTCTTAATGATTTTACATGTTTTTTATAATTTTAATTTATATGTTTCAGGAGATGGTTGAGTTTGGAAGTTACTTTGGAGGTGTTGGACAAATTTTCTCTCAAGACTGGTTCTTGAGTCCTTAAAGCCTGAATGAGCAGTTTCAGAGATTGGTTTGGTTGAAGGCCTTCCACTATGAGTTGGAAGATAAAGTGAGTTTTTAGGGAAATTAGATTCATATATATTTCTAATGGTATATGTTTTGTGTATTTATGAGGTTTTTTATATGAGAACCAACTATGTTTTGAAGACCTAGTTTTGGGGTTTTGAAGCCAATTTGGAGTAGTTGGAGAGTTAAAGTTATTTGGAGGTCTTCCACTATGAGTTGGATGAAAATGCGAGTTGTTATAGAAATATAATTCAAATAAATTTACATTGATATATTAATTAAGTCATGATGATGACTTTAGTTATGTGAACTCATTCATTTTCTGGGACTGAATTTATGGGCATTGAATACCTGGTTGGATTAACATGCTTCTTGGAATGTTTCATAGTATGTTTGGAGATTATGATGTTTTTGATTATTCTTGAATTTTTTTAGATGATTTCAGGACAATTTTAACTTTTATGGAGCTTATGGATACTATAAAAATGTGTTTTGAAGACCTTTGAGTTTCTTGTGCATTCATTAGAGCTTGGAGAGCTGTATTTTGGGCTTGTTTGAGAAGCCCTTGTGCTTGTTGGATGATGTTGTGACCCATGCTGATCTACTTGGGTATTTTGTGATGATTTATATGATGTTTATGTTATTTTTTGATTTGGGATGACCTGTATTCTTTGTCATAGCCAACCTAGGAGTGATTTGATCAAGTGTTGTGTATATAAGCATAGTGTAATGAGTTCATTTGTAGAACTAGTTGAGAGAGTTGAGTGGTGCATAAGATGACCTACAGGAGGTTGAATAGAAGAGTGTAGAGGGGTAATAGAAAGATATTAGAATATTTTTGCAGACTTGAAGAATATTTAGGATATCAGATGATGTAAAGGAAAATGACCTAATCAACCCATGAGAGGACATATGTGAGAGAGTTGAAGAGAAGAGCTTGTTTTGAAGATTTGTTTGATGTGTTTTGGAGATAAATTTGGATCATAATATCAGTTGTGTGAGAATATTATCATTATGTGATCATTATTTTAATCAAGTATTTAATGATGTGTAATATCATAGGAGTCTTTAGCCTCCTTATGAGGTTAGTATCAGCTAAACTTTAGGGTTTGGTATTCCTGGTTGGTGCCTTCACTAAAACAAATCTTGTAGGATCCTTATGTAATATTCTTGCAAGTCCTTTCTTTAAGTAATATAAGAAATGGTTTCAGTGGGTTTTATTCCCATTTAGGGTTTCCCACTTATATATCTGGTGTTATGTGTTCTCTGTTTTGATTTTTGCACTTGTGAATGTCTAATACACACATAATAAGTTCATATGGTTCATGGATGATTAAATGAATGGTTTGAATGATTCATGTATGAAATGGAAAATAAAATGAAAGTTTTATATTACTGATTCACCCCCAGCTCATTAAGCATCCGATAATTGGTATAAGAACTGGTCCTTGTAAAACAAGCTTGACAACTTGAAGGAGATCCTCTTGAAGCACAAACAATCGGCTAATCATATGATGTTGACACTTCCTTGAACCTTAAGAAATAAGTATGAGATAGCTGAGTATCTTGATTCATGAATTACAATAGATCATACCAGTTACATGGAGGATAGAGCATGGACAAGCCATCTAAAAGAGATGGAATCACAAGTTGAAAGTAGTGACTAAAGCTCTAAAGGATAAAGAAGAAGTTTGTTTCAGGTATGAAGATAAATTGAAAGATTTGGAATCTAATTTATAAGATACTTACAACAAGTTGAAGATGTATGGGAGGTTAGATAAGAGTTTTGAAGATATTAATGGGATCTTAGAGAGTCAAAGAGTTGCTAGTGACAAAACGAGCCTAGGTTTCAAAGGAAGGTAAAGAATGATGAAGAAATTGTACCAAACACTCATTCGGACATGAAGGTGACCAAGAAGGTTGATTCAAGAAGAAATAACCCTATTAGAAAACCTAATGAAATGAGGTATGGTTATTAATTTAGTGGATATTTCTATGCTTAATGGTAATGATTTATAGAGCTCATGGGTTGCTAGAAGAATTCCTAAAGGAATGAGTTCTTCATAGGAAATAGTGAAAGTATTTTCAAAGGTGAATGCTACCCATTTTGTGAGTATGGTAATAAAGTTAAGGAATGTGGTTGGATTCTAAGTGTATATGAGTCAAGAGGAAAAAATAATGGTATCATGTGCTACATTTGTTACACAAACAATTGCTCACAGTTGTTCCATCAGACATTGAATATCCAAAAGTCAACAACTTATAGGTTTAGCAATGGGTCCTCAATCTCAAAAATGGAAGAGTATTCAAGAAGAAAATCAGTTCCTATGAATGATTCTAAGATTTTCATGTCAGATCCTCAGGTTAAGGAAGCTATGGTTGATCAAGAAAGATGAGGTTAAGAGAAAGTCTTGTGATGCATACTCTAGTCCCATCTACCAGTCAAAGTAAAGAGGGTTACAATAATATATGCATGGCTAAAAATGATTCTTCAAAGTGTATAGGATGCTTAAGCATAAAGGAATAAACCAATAACAGGGTGTCAAATGAGGTTGCCTAGGTTCAAGAGATAGGAAATAAGACAAGTCAATCCTAATCTCAAATCACGATCATGGAGTATTAGCCCTAATCGAGAAATAAAAAGTGAATAAAGAGTATCATGAGCATCCAACTAGTCTCCAAATAGAATATGAGGGTTTGTGATCCATCTATGCAGTTTGTGTTTAGGAGTTCTTGTCAAATGGCCATCTAAGTTTATATAGTCATCAGAGTATCTCATCCATCATGACTGTTTATTTGAATGAGTTTATATTTTAGTCTTTAGTGATCCTAATGAAAGATATTTTCTGTCTATAATCTATGGGTATCGACAAGTTGAGTCTCAAGTCATGGATCGCACATGGATGGTTGTGCATTCTGTACTAAGTTGGAAGAGTTCTATGAGAAGTTATGAATCATGTTTTGAGGTCTATGAAGTATTGTCTTATGATCATATAATGTCATGTCTCAGTTCCAAAGGTGTTTGATAATGAGTTAAGAATCTTGTCCAAGTATGGAAGTGTCTCTAGTCATGTGAGAATGTTGTCATTTATCAAGTATATGTACCATCATATCAGTTAGGTCATCAAGATGGTCTTAAGTATATAAGCCTTTGTGTCTATTTTTGGTCAAAATTTTGTATATAAGTCATGCTCCTGATTTATGGATGTTGCTTTATTTTGAAATCACATGAGTTCATATCATGAAAGTAATAAAATGAAAGCCTCAATCATGAAGTGTTGGAAGATCACTATTCTGAGATCTTTGTTGAAAGAGTTGGTTTTCAAACCCAGGTAAGAGGAAGTCTTTGAGTTATTAGTAAAAGGTTAGAAGGTTGTTGTTATGTGCTGAATTAAGGTTGATGTACTCCATTGAGGTGTGAAATCTGCGTTCAGTGTCAAATATCAATCTCTAAGTCTATTGTGTCCTAAAGATGATTCCAAGATCTATGTGAAGAGTGAGAACCATCCTAGTGAGAAAAAGGTCTGTGTTCCTTAACAAAGTCGTTATTTTCCCATGAAGATGTCCCAAGTTAAGGCTTATCAAAAATATGTGCTACATCAGAGTGGTGTTCCTAATATTGCAAATTATGTCAGTCAAAATTCCTATCCTTTGTGTCTCAGAAGTATGTATAGAAGTTTTTGTGAATATTTAAAATATTGCAAAGATATGAAAGTTGTTTAAGGTATGTAGCTTCTTTACAAAGGCTCAATGATGATCTCAGATGAAGAATGCTTCAAAGCAAGTGTTGATAATGCTATAAGAAGGTATGTGCTCTGATTCTTAAGAGTATTTTGATAGAAGTTTCATGATGCATAATTCCAGGGGGATCTTGAATGGATTGAGAAGATAGATTCAAAGGTAAAGACTTAGTGAGTTATAATTGATCAAGAATTTTTATTTTAAAGATTCAAGTGGCCTGGAATGTGTCATATGTTGATGCAAGGAAAAGTGTTACTCAAGGAATTACTGCTCTACATTTGAAGGTAAAGTTGTCCATATGAGAAGAAGTTTGTGTTTTGATCTAAGTATTTTATTAAATTTAATGAAAAAGGTATTTGGGGTCATGAGTTATCTTAAAATTTCCTTGATTGAGATATGAAAAAGTCTGAGTTGTCTAAAGATGAAGTACAAAGTTCATAAATAGGTTGTTGATCAATAATGGAAGGTGTTCCTTGTTGATGTTGTGTAATATTGAAAATTACTTGCACATGTAAGAAGGAAGCGTATATATGTCTCTATCATGTGTCTTGGAGTATGTTCACGAAGTTTCAAAGAAATTTTCTCCTTTAGAAGGTCTACAGGTTTGATCTCATCAAATTTATCAGTGATTGCAAGGTTGTTAGATTAAGTGAACTAGTTTGATCGATGATAGACTTCTTGAAAGGAAATGATTAATACTTGTCTTGAGTAAAGGTTGGAATGCTCTGTTCATCAAGGTATTTGAGATATGTTTCTCGAGTACATTCTTGAAGTCAATATGAAGGTAAATGTTTCTATGATTGATCTGGTCAACATCATTCTGATGACCGTGTCTTAAGGTTGAAGGTATATTATCTCATTCTAATTTTTTTTTGCAATTATCTCAAGGTGTTTACAAGAATTCATCAGTTGATTACAACTAGGTATGAGTATATTAGCCCAGGGGGAGGTTCTCTTAAGCTTTTTAATCACTATACTTTACCCCAACAAGAAGAAGATGGTAGGAGTTAAGATACCGAGGGAAAATATATAGATTTGTAGTCATGAAGATCTATGCTCTGAATTATTCTATATTGTACTTTCTACTTGATGTTGCTTCCTGTCTTAAGGATAGAAGTAGATGTGGAAATATTTTTATGGTCTGGTCTAGAAAGAAAACATTGAAAAATTTAAACAAGTGAATGATATAAATCTATGGGATGATCTTGAAGGAATGATAAATTCTGAGCAGAGTTGAAGAGTCTATACTTCAGTTGTTTTTATATTGTCATGAATATATATATATATATATACATATATCAGTCCCAGGGGGAGTCAGTTGCTAGGTCAAAGGGATGTATTAAGACTATAACCGAAGGTCTATAGCAAAGTGTTGACAAGAGTTACCAACAAGGTATGAATCATAATAACAGGTATGAGATATCCTTGCTCTACTGTTGAAAGGATTAGTAGTTGTTAACATCATGATCATGTTCAACAAGATATAAGGATTTTATGAGAAGGGTTAAGCTCTGTCAGAACAAGTAAAATAAGAAAATTGTGCTCTCAGTTGAAAAAATAGTGATATAATGATCTTTGCTATGTATTTGGTTTGCATCTTACTTCATGAGTAAAAAATAACTAGTATTTACCTTCTTAGGGTATCAAAGGTGTATAAAATAACATTTTGATTGAGTTAAGTGGATTATTGAATGCACTATAGACACCAAAAATTTGTATGCCCCGCTTCCACACAAATAATCGAATAAACATACTCACCCACATACCATTTCATGACATAAGTTGTCTATTCTCAATTAACTCACCATCACATCGTGACATCTATAAACCTAGGTCATTACCCTACACCCTTTAAATTAAATAATCCCACATTTCCTAAATCATATCCCCCCTTCTCACGGCTAATTAATTAATTAAATGATTAATTAATTCACATATTCACCCCTACACCTCACTCATCCTAACTCACTAGTTGCAAATAATTCAACTAAACCTTCTAAATATATTATCCTAACCACCTCTAACTTATCCCTATAACAAGTCCTCACTTCTCACTAGTTATGACTAGTCTAATTAGGAAACCTTCTAAATTACTCTCCGAATATCCTAACTACTTCTATCCACCTCTAAACCCTCACAATTGACCTCTCTAGTTGCCACACCATAATCCCCCTAAATACCTAACCACCTAAGTTTAAAATATAATTTTTATCCCTTTGTATCCCCCCTAACTCTAACTGACCGAAAATGTCGGTGATTCCCTCGAACACTGACGACCTATCAATACTAGTTTTCCTACCTCTCTTCGGGACCATTCACTAGCATCCAAGTAAGTCCAAGAGACTTTTCAAGCATTCAGAAATATTACCAGGTTCTCATCAATGTCATTTTGCATCTAGCACAACCATCAAACATTTTGGGAGCTGTTCAAGGGCTCATTCATCATCGAAGCACAATCATAGCCAACTTTTCATCTTCCCTCATCATTTAAACGTTCATCACTGTCTTTTTAGCTTTGTTTTCATCTTAAAACAAGCTTATCAGACCATTATTTACTTCCCTTTTGCATTTAGTAGATCATAACTTCTTATTAGATAATCAAATCATTTATTCTAGGATTATGCTGGAATCACCTGCAATTCCTGTAATCACCTACATTTTTCTGTGATCTCAATTTATCTAGTAATTAGATTTCATTCCAAAATATTTTATCAAATAATTTTTTATTACTAATATTTTGGTCAAGAATGGATTTTGTAGATGGCCATAGGAGGAATTAACCATCCAATCACCAACATCAATTCACTACCAAATGTTCAACATCCTTTGCATTGGGAAAAATATGACCTAGTACATGACCTAGAGTTGTGTGTCATTCACGCAACACCCATTGATAGAATTGAGACCATATTCGAGTCTACCCAGGAGATCCAAGGGACCACTGAAGAGTTCTGTGAATCCTACTACGAAGTACAATAAATCTAATATGATCTAGCCTAGTTTGAGTACCATCATGATGCGGGATTTAACATCCCCGAAGACATAGACATTGAATCTGAGCCAAAAATTCAGAGTAAAATCAGCCTTGTAGATTTTTATTCCAATCTTGCACATCTGTTTAACACAGAGGAGGAGCTTTAAAATTTATTCATTGATGATTACATCAAGGAACCTTACTCATACTTCACTGAGGAGGATGACATCACTTTTTCAGTGGGCTCTATTTTTTCTGAGAATCTAGATACTGACCTTTATTCAGATTTCAAGTTCTATATGAATTTATTTCATACCATCACTATTAACTGATATTTTTTAATAAACTAAATAAGTGATATACATTTGATCACATTTTTCATATATTTTATATTGTATCCCATTTTCATAAACAAAAATTAAATGTTTTGAAAGCGGGTTGACATCCACGTAAGGAAGTCCTTTAACTTCTAGGAAATGGCCTTTGCTAGGCAACCCGCCTACCCATATTACTAACTCTATCATGTGTAGTGTTTTTGTTTACATATTTAGTTATAGGAAGAAACTTGATCCATTCTTCACAGACAGCAACAATCAACACCCATCAGCATCATCTGCGGGTACCTTGGAAACCCCATCATATTCAAGGTTGATCCAGTTTTACCTCTTTGTATTATCAACCCAAACTATAAGGTGAAATTTTCATCAACATTTTGGCATGCCCAGTGGGACCCTTGTCCCTTATTCTTTTGTTTCATTTCATCAATAAAATACTAGATGCTTTCATTGTGTAATAATATCTTACGATTATCTTAATCACCTGTGTTTGGGACAATCACTTGCATTTTTCCTATGTGTTTTTCTTAAATATAATCTCACAATTTGCTTTTCACTTCTTCTTTTCTATTCTCTAGTTTTTTTTACTTGTATGTAGGGTACTGTTTCTAAAAACTCATGTGTTGGATTTTCTAGTTGCTCACTTTAAGAAAATTTGCTAAAAATCTAAAAAAAGGAGTGATCTCACGGTAAGTTCTAAACCTTTATTTTTCTTTTAGTTTCGCATAGTTGTTTGATTGTTATCATCAAAAAGACACATTTCAAGATCTTAAAATAAACGTTCACATACTTCTTGTTCCACATAGTTTAATCAGGAGGATTTTTTTTGCATCCACTTATTCTCCCCCACAAATAACCAAATCACTTTAAAAATAAAAAATGCATTCAAACAACTCCCACCAAGGTGAAATTGATTGGCATTTCATCACCCAAAAGGGAAACTGACTCGGTGTTCTGGCTAAGTATAATATCCTATCTATCAATATATATATTGGATCAACACCCGAATCCCTTATTATAGCGGGACTGTGAAGTGAGGGGGTAGGCCCCAATATACACGCCCGTATCGGCAACAGTATAGAGTTGGGCCTCACGTACCTTCAGGTATATCAAGGACTCTGCCCTTAAACATTCCTAAAACCAACCATAGAATACCATTTCCTAGGACCTTCATTAACCATCTTACACATTTCACTTTTTCATAATTAATCAAGATAAATAAAAAACATATTTTGTGTGCTATTTGTAAATCAAACCACTTAGTCATTTTTCATTTCTTAGGTGTTTGTGTGTTGTTTTACCATGGTACTTTCTAGACAACAAGCTTATGATCAAGCTTCTAAAAACATGTCCACTCCACCACTTACATTTCAAAAACATGTTCCATTTTATACCTCATCATTCCCTGCAACACTTTCTACACTAACACAACAAAACATCCCATATTATCAAACAATTACATCCACTCCCCTTTCCAAAACCCAAAAAATTTGGAATGAATCATGAGTAAGATATAATGAATAAATGAGACAAACAATATTTAATTTCCCACATCAATATCATGGTCAAATCCTTCATACATCTGGATTATAAGAAACAAAACATCTCTTTTCTTCTAGTCCTCAACTAGAAGCATCTGAACCTCCAATCTATAACAGAGGAGACCTTGTTTTTGAGGAAATTCTAGATTCAAACCATATTGTTCTCAATGCTTATCTAGCAACTAGGAATATTCAAATACAGCCATTTTCACCCCAACCCATTCCATACACCTATAATCCTTCATCTTCCATTGTACATCTCATCGATCAAAATCAAGAACCGGTCATCCAACAATTGTACCCATACACTTCAACAAATAAACCTGAAACATCAAATGTTGGCATCCCTGTTCCTATTGACCAATATGAAGCATCAAATGGTCAGTAATTTACAAGTCAACCCAAGATATCTGATGTCTCTTTGGTCCCTATTTATGACCTTCATATGATTTCATCACAAAACACATTTTCCCAGCAGCCTACATCATCACTAAGTCCTTCCATAGGTTCCACACCTCCCCTAAGCAATACTGCTACTTCTTCTTCTTCTCCTCTAGTATCTTCATAGGTACAAACACCACCATTGAGTTCCATGGCCTTCTCTACTGTTGTATCTTCACAACCAATTACTAGTCCCATTCAAAACATAACCTTGTCTATCCCTACAACAACACCACTAGTCAATACTAGTTCCATCACTAGTACTCACCCTATTTCACAACACATACCATAGCCATTACAATCATTAATCTCCATGCCACAATCTACACCTTTTCAAAACATTCCACAACACAGTATCCCGTAACAAAATATTCTGCAACATGCACCATCCTTTGTTGTCTCTACTATATCCTTCTATAAGTCACTTACATATTCAAAACCACTTAGTTATACATCAATTCCATTATAGTATTAGTACATACAACCCTCTCAACCTTTAGCTTCCCAATTTTTTTTTCCATCTCATCAAAATACCCCATAAAAAAGCATCCCTCATCAATAAAACATACCACAACAAAACATTTTGTAATACCATATACCTCAAAAATACATTCCTCAACAAAACATTCCATAATATAATATCCCCTACCAACAAAATGTCCCTTACCAAAAGAATGTTCCTCAACAGAATGTTCTCCAACAAAACATTCCCTACCAACAAGGCATTCCTCAGCAGTATCAGGCATACTCACAACCTAGCCAGTCTCTACTCCAACCCGACTTATCCTTGCAGCAACAAGCTCAACCAAATCCCCTCCAAGAACTTTTGAACCACATATCCAGTCTCAAAGTGACTTCATCTTCATCCAAGAGTGTGCTCTCTTATGATAAAATTTTCAATGAGCCCATTCACCCTTCAGTGCCATATAAAGCCTATCCACCTCACTGGGAACTTCCAAAGTTCATCAAGTTTTACAACAAGGAAGATCCCCAAAAACACATCCGTGCCTTCTGTCACACCTGTTATCTAATAGCTCATGATCAAGACCTCATGTTGAGGACCTTCCCCATGTCCCTTTCTAGTCCTACCTTGGATTGGTACAATAACATTCCACAACATTCCTTATTCTCCTTTACACAACTTTCTCATCTCTTCTTAGAACACTTTTCCATAAACATAACTCAGAAAATCACTATCAATGACCTATATGCCATCAAATAATTTGAAGATGAATCTATTGCTGATTTCATCACCCATTGGATAGGTGTAATTAATCAACTATCCTTTTCATTACCATAAACAATAATTAATCAAGGTCTTCTGTTGTGCATGTGCCAAACACATCTCATCCACGTTACAAATTTAATCATTTCAAACTTTTGATGAGGCTTTCACCATGGCCCATAAACTGGAATTGTGAGCTTTAGAAGATGGTCGGGTTAAGCTTCATCCTAAGAAACCAAATGTTGATTTTCCATCCAAGCCACCATCCAAACCTGATAAATCTAAGACATATGTCAATGCCATCATAGTTAAATCCACCCCAAAGATAAAACCACTATCAAGTGTTCCCATCAACAACGTAGCTATACACATATAGGAGAGACTTATAGTGTAGTTTTTGAAAAATTTATTACCTCTAACATGATATCTCTCCCACCTATTTGACCCATCGACATGTCAATATCTAAACCCATTTGGTACCGAGATAATGACTATTGTAAATACCATAGGGTTAATGGACATGACATCAAAAGGTGTCACATGTTTTGTAACATACTCCAAGATTTGATTGATAAAGGTGAAATCCACTTAGAAAATCCAAACGCACCCTCGAATCAAAATCTTGACATATTTAAAAAACCTTTTCCGAATCAGCCCTCATCTTCAGATAAACCATAAACAAACATTGTTCACACCATCAATACAATAACAAAGATAGAGCCTATCCCTAAACTCACCTCATCACCAATTGAATCAAAACCTACAGAATTAACACTAACATCCAATGAGCCTAAAAAATATGACTACCGAGCCTTTTCTTGTTGAGAATATTACTAAAACTATTCCTACATCATCATCCAATGCCATTACTGAAGCCATACTTGTATCCTTTATGCCTCCTGAAACTACACCCAAAGTCACATCTGAAAAACAAACCAAGATACCTTCTACCTCAGGGAAATCTAACCCTTTCGCATCTTCATCAACCACACCCGATCCATCCAAAACCATGAAGGGCCTCATAAACAAGGTATTGTTTAGGTCTTCAAAATCTCCCAATATGTTTTTCCAGATCAAAACCCTTTGCGTGGACCTCACTCCTTTATACCTATTAATACCCTATTATCTTAGGATCAAAACCCACCTACCAACCCCCTACATTAAGCTCATATCCTACACCTATCACACAGTCCAACTATCCTACACCAAATATTCCACAACATGCATCTATACTAGGTCTTCACCCTTTACCCATCGCTCAGTCCAATTATCCTCACCAATGGCCACCCATACATGGACCTTTTCCTCCACCCGCTGTAACTCCTAGAAAGCCTCCATGGCCAACAAATAAACAATTTGTAACTAGAAAACCTATCTTACTTCCTCCTGAGAGGAATATGGATGGAAATTTTCCCCCATCCATGTCTATACCTAAGGGTCATTATGCCACCATTTTAGATGACCTTATTCAATGGTCACTTATTACACTACCACCTCCTAAGCCACCAGATCATCATGGATGGAAACCTACCTGGTATGACTTCAATGTTTTGTGTGATTACCACAAAACACAAAGACATTCTATAGAAGATTGTAGGGTTTTTTACTTAAAAGTTCAAGAAATTGGAAGTCTGCTCTTCCTTCCTTCTCAATCAAGCACTATGAAGACATCAACATAAACCTCATCAAAAACTAAAAAATCCACCCCTGAAACACCTACTCATGGAATCGATGCCATACATATCACTACTCGTTCACAAAATTATGATAAAGATACATCTGAGTATAAGAAAAAAAATTTCATTGTCACTATACCACCACCTTGAGAATTATCATCTTCATCTATTACACCCAAGGTATCTATTTCCATAGCTCCTGAAGACTTTCTAATCAAACACCCTCACCTTGAACCAAGATCTCAATACAAGCAGTGAAACCCCCTTTCACTACATTCCAAAAGGTTGTTATCAAGAAACTACACCAATCCCCTATCAGGATGTCACTTTATGAACTACTTCAAATGTCACCATTTCACAAACATGCTATGTTAGAATATCCTTCAATCCATAACTATACCAATCCAATGATCGGATCCCTTTCACAAACTTTGTAGGTTATCTTAAAGCATCCACCGCTATATCATTCGAACCATATGAAATTCCTCTCTTAGACTAGAGGACCATGACCTACCACTCTTCATTACCACTTAGATCAATGCAATTTCCATCAATATGCTAATGATTGATAGTGGTTCCGCCATTAACATCATATCATCCCTTGCTTTTTATTAGCTTAAGCTACCCAACACTATTATTACTCAAACATGAGTCTTACTATGATCCTTCAACGACACTATCACACCCACATTAGGCACCATCATACTTTCACTTAAGGTTGGCATCAAAACCATGACCAAAACTCTTCTACATTATAGAAGGAGAGTTTCAATAAAACATTTTATTAGGACACCCTTGGATACACACCATGTGTTGCATTCCTTCTACTTTCCATCATTGTCTCAAATATGAACATGAGGGTTCAAACCTTCACTGTCCCACTGATCCAAATCCATTCGCTGATTGTTACATGATGTACTACCCAAATGACATCCTTGTACCTAAATCCACACCAAAATCATCTAATGAAGCATCTACTAGCACATCTATCCCTTCGTTCTAAGTTACCAAATGATTCCTCTCTCAATGAGGCTAAAAAATCTTATGCTAAGGGAATATTATCTCCTCATGCTCAACTCCATCCCTTCACCTAAAACATATGGTATCCATGGAAAACAACCTATGCATGACCCTAACTTAGGAGATTTTATCTCCTATGGTATTGCTTATCTAAAAAAAACCTTATTTATGGGGGATCGATAATCCTCCATCCCATGTTTTCAATCCACGCCATGCCATGGCATTCACATTAAATTTCAAATCCTTCGATAATCCAAACTTACTCGTATGTATCTTCATCATTGTGTGCATGGAGAGGTTTTGGCCTTGGGCATTATGAACAAGGAACCCATGATTTACCTCATCCAACGTTCTCTTAAAAACCTATGAGAAAAGTGGTTTAGATTACAAAATGTTCACCTCTGACATTTGCAAAGCCAGTACATTTGAACTAACCACATCCATAACTATTTCTGAATTAGAACCATCATCACCAAAAACCCTGAAGATCCTATGGACACAAAAAACACTGTATCCATCCCACCTAAATGTTTTTTTTAATCAATGTTGTATCTTTACCACTTAAATCAATCCAATCACTCCACTAAATTGTTACCCCTTGTTTGGCTAGAAATGGTTCATGAGGATTCACCTACTGTAGATATCCTTCAAGTTTCAAAATGACCAGGATATCCTTTCCCATATGGGAGCTGAAGACCGTTTTATCTTCATCAATACCTACCATCTGACACACCAAATATTCTTAATGAATCCACCCTTGATGTTAACTTAGGCACCCCAAGGATCCTTGTATAGTTAAGGTTGGTCAATCCTTAAATTGGCAAGAACTAGATGATTTCACTTCATTCTTAATAAAGTATTACCAAGCCTTTGCTTGGTCATACAGTGATATGCCCGAAATCGATCCTAACATTTTCATACACAACATAGTAACATATCCCGATGTTAATCCAATTAAACAAAAACTCTGTAAATTACATCCCCGTATAGATCTCCTTGTTAAAGAAGAGTTACAACGCCTTTTATCTACCAACTTTATCATACCCATTTGATATCCACAATGGATCTCCAATGTTGTCCCTATAACCAAAGTCCTCAGGAAAGATACACATCTACACAAAATTCAGGAATCTCAATCTTGCCTGTCCTAAGGATTATTTCCCTTTTCCAAACATAGATCAAATTTTTGACCTAACATCTAGGCATAAAATGATTTCCCTTATGGATGGCTTTTCTGGTTATAACTAAATCCTCATTTCTCCTAAAGATCAACACAAAACATCTTTATCACCCCTTAGGGAACCTTCTTCTACTATGTCATGCCTTTTGGTCTTAAAAATGTAGGGGATACTTATCAACTTGCCATGACATACATTTTCATGAGATCATCCATAAAATTGTCAAAGACTACATCGATGACCTTATAGGAAAATCCAAATCACTGAAAGACCACCTTGATGTCCTTGAATCAATCTTCACTCGTCTCATCCATTTTTGTCTTCATCTTAATCCTGCAAAGTGTGTTTTTGGTGTTCTCACTGGAATGTTTTTAGGATTTATCATATCCATCCAAGGCATTGAAGTGGACCTAGAAAAGGTTAGAGCAATCATTGAAATGCCTCCACCATCTAATCTTAAAAATTGCGTAGCCTTCAAGGTAAGTTACAATCAATTCGATGTTTCATATCACACCTTTCTAACCATTGTCAACCATTTCACCATCTTCTCCGTAAGGATGTAGAGTTTCATTGGGATTCTGATTGCCATAAATCCTTAGATGAAATCAAATAATATCTATTATCACCTCCTATGCTTACTCCACCTCGTGAAGGGGATACATTTTATCTATACATATCCACTTCAGAACATGCTCTAGGAGCTATGCTTTCCCACCGTGATGATCAAGGTCATGAACAAGCCATATACTACATTAGCCATGCACACTCCATGAGTATGAAACATGCTACACTGAAGCTGAAAAAATATGTTGTGCGTTATACTTCACCACCTCCAAACTTTGACATTATCTCCTCAATCACAAGACATATGTCGTCACCAACTTTAATCCACTTAAAACCATGCATGCTAAACCTTATCATAATGACCACATAACTCGATGGCTTATGCTCATGACTGAATTTGACCTCGAAATTATATAAAAAAAAATCTATTAAATGTCAGGCCATCATAGATCAACTCACTAATGCACCCCTTCCAGATAATCCAATTCCTCACAAATGATTTCCTAACGAATCTATCAACAACATCGATGAATCGAAATTCATCCCCATTGAAATGACCCTCTTCTTCGATGGTTTCAAATGAAGAAGAGGGGGGAGGATTCAGTTATCATACCTCCCTGGAACATCCCACTTCCGTTGTCATTCAAGCTTAAATTTAAATGTACTAACAACATGGAACGAATACGAAGCCTTAATCATGGGTCTAAATACTGCTATTCTCTTAGGTGTCCACATCCTAGAAATCTATGGAGATTCACAACTTGTCATCAGTCAAGTCAAAGGAGAATATCAATGTAAGAATGAAATCCTTCAAAAATATAAGGCAGTCATTGAATTTCTCCTTGGTGCATTCAATCATTATACCATTCAAGCTATTCCATGATCTTCTAATAGGTTTGCAGACACTATGACATCTCTCAGGTCCCTTATCCCTTTTGAAATAGAAAAATCAAAAGATAAAACTAAAATTATTATGGCTGATCAACGCTTGGATCATCCTTCACATCAAAATGAGCTTCCTTCCATTAATGTCATTGACAAAAATCCACTCGATCTATGGTACACACAGATATATGATTATCTTGCTAAATGTAAACTACCATCAAATTTATCACATGGTGCTAAATGATCATTTCTTCAACATGTCACCCTCTTTGTCATCATAGGTGGTATTATTTATAAATGAAGTTTCAACGACATACTATTATGATGTCTTAAATCACATGAATCAACAAAAGCAATCGAAAAGATCCATGATGGTACCTTTGTTGATCACTTCAGTGGCAATGCTATCGTTAAACATGTCATATAGCTAGGGTATTACTGGCCCACCATCACCAAAGAATGTTGTGCATACGTAAAGAAATGCGTTAAATGCCAACTCCATTCGGATCTCATTCACGTCCCTAGTCAAGCATTACAACCCACTCAAGACTTATGGCCCTTTTCTCAATGGGGGTTAGACCTCATTGGTGTAATCAATCCTAAATCATCCCAACAACATCATTCCATTATCATAGAAACTGAATACTTTACTAAGTGGGTTGAATCCATCCCTTTAACCTCGAAAAAATCAAGGGCCTATCATCAATTTCATATATCAAAATATCTTATGTTTTTTTGGTATCCCACATAAGCTCATCACAGATAATGGAAAATCCTTCAAAAATAAAGAAGTTAAAAATCTCTTTGATGCATTCAACATCAAACTCAATTTCTCATCACCATATTATCCTCAAGAAAATGGATAGGCTGAGGCCTCTAAAAAAACACTTAATAAAATCCTTATGAAGACAATGGACGACACAAGTAGGAATTGACATCTCCAAATCCCATTTTCTCTGTGGTCTTATCGAACTAGTATCTACACACCTACTAGTGCTACACCTTATTCACTCGTCTACGGTTCAGAAACTGTCCTACCTGTCGAAATATAAATTCCATCACTCCATGTGTCTCTCAAAGATTTCATCCCTGACGAAGAATATCACCAAGACCACTTAACACAACTGAAATTGTTAGATGAAAAATGCTTAACAACCCTTAAACATCATCAAGTCTATCAAGAACATATTAGTAGAGCATATAACAAACATGTCAAAGAACGTGGCTTTAAAATTGGTGATCTTGTACTTAATAAAATCAAAATGTCACTACATTAGAACAAAGTAAACGTGGAAAGTTTTCCCCCAATTAGATTGGTCCATACATTATTACTCACAAGTATGGGTCAGGAGTGTATCATCTCACTTCTCTTGATGGGGAACCTGAAAGGGAACCTCTGAATGCTTCACACTTGTGGCCTTTCTACTATTAAATAATTGATCGTCATGACAATAGTTACATCCAAATCCTATCACTTCATTATCATTTGAAAGTATGTGGCTATCTGTTAGTATCCTAAGTATGCCTTAAATATGAGCACCATGGCCCTATTCATTACATCTTCCATTATGAATAAATTCCTCCTTTGTAGGAATCCCTAAAATCATTACATCCATCCATTTTGTACCAACTAAAAACATGACATGGGGCATATGTGTGTGTAGGTCATGTACACATTTTATCCCCTCCTTGAAACGATTTATTAGGGTCTTGCTCTCAGCTCAAAAATGTATGTAAAAATCATTTGGATGCTCCTTTTATCAAAATATCAAAATATAATAGACTGATCCCTTGAAGGAAAACTATTCACAAAAATTCTAAATCATTATAAAAAATATTAAAAAAATAGACTACTCCCTCGAAGGATAGTTACCACCAGTCAAAATTATGGACCATTCCCTCGAAGGATGACCATCTTGTCAAAAATCAAAATGTAGACCATACCCTTAAAGGATGGCTACTCATGTAAAAAGGCTTCCCACATTGATCAACCTTCAAAATGCATCAATATCAAAAGCATCCAGAAAGCTTCCCACATCATCATCTTTCCCCTTATAGCAAGGTTCTCATGTCACAATCAGTTTGCTTCAAAATAATATGTAAAGTTGGGGCATTTTCCCTATGAACTTGTTGAAAAGGAGATCCCTTTTCTCCCACATTGGCTTACATACACAAAAATCCCTTTTATCATCCTAGAAAGGCACATTCACTCAAACTCACATTTATATCATGATTTGTGTAACTACCCATTGATAATCTTATTTAACATTTGATAAGGCTACAAGTGCAAGTGTTTTTCAAAACCCATCACATATATATCAAATCCATAATTTTTAGGGCAATCATATCATTTTTACCTCATTTTATTTAGTTACATTTTTTATTGGGCACATTTTTAAGTCACATTTTAAATCATTTAAACAATCAAACACATTCAACCACATATGTAACCAAACATATAAATCATGCTTTTAATATCTATAAAAAATTCATCTAAAACACTAACACATTTCAAATGAAAATATACTACACATATAACACAAGCAATATAAACTATAAAATCATCATCATCATCATTGCATATATAAATCAAAGTTTGATATACATCATAATCAAAGTCCAAAAAAATCAATATATGTCCTCATCATAAAAAAATGGGCTTCTATGAGCCTATGTCCTCATATAATCAACTTGTAAAGTCCACATCTCCAAGAATGGTACTAACACCGCCCTCTCCTCCAGGAGAAGGTGTGCCTCCAACAACACCTATGTCTCCACCCCCTCTAGGAAAACTCATCACCACAACCTCAACTCCATATCCTCCCTCTGATGCCCTCCACTCTCTCTGGCCTCTGAGGTGGCCATCCCACACTCGCCAGCACTCACACTAGGCCTTGCTAATGTTGTAGCTACCCCTTTGGTAGCTACGTGATCAACATACAATGTGGCATCTGAGTAGTTCTTGATGATCAGATCAACATAGTAATCCCACTCTTCCCATACCACATCATAGTGTGCCACTAAAATCATCCCATGAGGAGGAGGTACTGTAGGTGCTCCCCTCTATCTTCCAGACCGAGCCATCGCTGACAGCTCTACACAATAGAAATAGAAGGCCCGATGATCCCCAAGGCCTTATTCAATGTATCCCTATGTCCCTTGTACTTGTCTCTATCAAAAAATACCTATACAAGGTGTGCATGGAGACTATCTCACTCAAAAATCAATCCATCCCTATACCATGAGGGTATCCTGAACACCAATCAAATCATTACGCTCTCTCCGAGCCGTGTCCCTCTCACCCTTCACTACAGCCTTCTTGGTATCATCACTACAATAGAAGTAGGTAAGTCATCATCACCCTCCTCCTCCTCATCAAAATCAAGCTCTACCTCCCTACCCTATGCTCCACCCTCTGTCTGAGCATGTACCCATCTCACTCCCTGAGCTTCCCTCTGTGCTACTTCGGGCTCTATAAAAAATCCTCAACGCTGGAACCCACCATGTGGTGTACTTTGGGGTAACCCCACATCATTTGATCAATATAAATAACACCCTCCTCATTAGGGCCTGTAGCCCTTGAAAACTCCTCAATAATGGTAGGTATCGCCACCACTACCCTTAGAGTATCTATATCTATCTCCTCCGCCTATACTGAACGGGATCCTCAGGAACTCCTTGTAGTAATCCAAACTATCTCCAAACAAGATCAAATATGATCAAATCATGTTCATGCTCTATGATCCTGGAGCCATATATTCTGCTATAAACCAATGTAAGTCATGAGGGTACTCAGGATAGGATGGTAAATCTAAGTAGGGTCTCCATAAAACATCCCCCACCTGCAGTCCAGTCAACAAATCCATATAGAACCTTTCTACCTCCTCTTCCCCACACGACCCTATCTGATCTCCACCTCATAAACCAAGGGTGATGATCACCAATGCCCCATGGTAACCCTGTTGGTCAAGAATAAAAATGTGCTCTAAGATCCCGAGCCTGCAAGAGAAAACCAACATCTATCCCATAACATTTGCGAGCCCTCCAAGCCCATAACTCTATGAAGGTCTATGCAAGTAGGGTAGGTCCCCACTCAAAAACTATATGATGCTCCATCATCTCATACACAACCCCTGTCATCATCCATGGAAAATGACCACTCCTAGAATCTAGAAATGCATAACACATGATGGCCATCATAATCATAGTCATCCGAACATGACTTGCTCTCTTAGGAAAATAAACATGACCATAGGAAAAACCCCCTGACTCATATATGATATCTCCAACATCCTCCCCATATAACCTAGCCATCATGCCATCCCTCTCTACCTTAGTGATAGTATATACCATTGCCCCATGGATGGGTAATCTCAAGATGCAGTGAACATCCTCCAAAGTGATAGTAATTTCTCTAGTAGGAAACCAAAAAGTGTTGGTGGAAAAGTTCCACCTCTCTAGCAATGATCTAGTATCAAGCCCAGAACATCTATGGATCCATCTGTAATGCCTCATATCATAAAAACCAATGGCCTCTACATGAGCCCAATCATCATCTGACATATCCTCCCTCACCTGTTCTAAAATTGGTGGAATGTGGTCTCTAATGTTTAATTTCATCCACACTTGCAAAATAAACAAACCAACAATTAATACATCAACAACAAATAAAAAGTAAAAAATATGCACCAACAACATCTAAAACATAAAAACATTCTTACTTCAAAAAAATTATGAAAAATACATAGATGAATCGCCAACGATTCATCGCCAATCACCAATTTTGCTTCGAATTCACTGACGATTGCATCAATCACAATGATTCTTTCTAGGGCACCCGTACGCCCCAAAAATGGATACAAGATCCTAAAACTATCAAAAATCACACAAAAATAGGCTAAAAATTACTCACCTCAGCTGTTGGTGGTTTCATTTGTCTGCTAAAGGATGCCATCACTCGAAATCTCTCAAATCACCTCAAAATGCTCAAAATCAATTCACTAAACATCCGTTTCTTTTACCCTACAATTAAAATGAAAATAAAATGGTTCAGGTAATTATATACCCTTGTTTTACCCCGATCCAATCATCGACGTTTCTACCTCCAATCACAGGGTGATTCTTACCCTAAATGCCAGAGATTCACTTGTCCTTTAACAAACCATTATCATTTGCACCCTTAAGCATGACAAAAACACCATTTTACACAAGTGTGATTGTCACTTTCAAAGGACCTAAACACTTAAGTCAAACAAACAAACATCAAATTTTGGGACTTGTCATACGTCTATGGGATTTTTGCCCTTTGTCCCCCCATCACTTGGATTTCCCATTAAACTATCCTACCTCCACAGATCACATGTCTATAGGCGTAAACCCATTGGTTTCCCTATCAAGTTGATCCCTTGGTAGCACACTCTGTTTCAATACCCCTTTGGACTAGGGCAACCTTTGAAAAAACACAACACATGCAAGCAACTGGTGTTCCTTATATTACTCTATAATCGAATCACCCATACAACCAAAGACTCTTGATCATTTTTGTCTAACGCCTTGCTAAGACGTCAGACAAAAAGGGGCAAATGTAGACACCAAAAAATCTACACACCTCGTCTTCCCATGAAAATAATCAAATAAACATTCACCCGCATCACATACCATTTCATGACCTAAGTCATCCATTCAATTAACTCATTTAAATTTTTTGTTGCATCATTTAAATGAGATTGCTAAACCTAGGTCATTACCCCTACACCCCATTTAATTAATCATTAATCCCACATTTCCTAAGTCACATCCCCCCTCCTCATGGCTAATTAATTAATTAATTAGTTAATTATTATTCATATTCACCCTACACCTCACCATGTGAACTCACTAACTAGTTACGACTAATTTAAATAATAAACCTTCTAAATATATTATCTTAACCACTCTCTACACTTATCCCTATGAAAAAGTCCCTACTTCTCACTAGTTACGACTAGTTTAAAATAGGGAAACCTTTCTAAAATCATCCCACATCTATCCTAACTACCTCTATCCTTACCTAACCCCATTTCAACCTCTCTAGTCTTAATACACTACATAATCATCCTCAAATCCCTAATCACCAAAGTTCAAATTAGAAGGTTTATCCCTTCATATCTCTCTCCTAACTATAAGTGACCGAAAACGCCGGTGATTCCCTTGAACACTGATGATCTATAAATACCAATTTTCCTTCCTCTCTTTAGGACCATTCATGACCATCCAAGCAAGTCCAAGATCCTTTTCAAGCATTCAGAAGCATTATCAAGTTCTCATCAACGTCATTTTGCATCTAGCACATCCATCAAGCATTTTAGGAGCTGTTCAAGGGCTCATTCATCATCCAAGCACAATCACAGTCAGCTATCATCATCCCTCATCATTAAAAGGTTCATTTTTCTTTTTTGTATTTCATCTTTCCATCTTAAATGTTATCAAACCATTATTTACTTCCCTTTTTCATCTAGTAGATCATATCTTCTTATTAGACAATCGAACCATTTATTCTAGCATTCTGTTGGAATCACCTACGATTCCTGTAATCACCTGCATTTTTTGTGTTCTCTGTTTATCTAGTAATCAGATTTCATTCCAAAATATTTTATCAAATAATTTTGTGTTACTAATCTTTTGGTCAAGAATGGATCTTATAGATGGCCATAGGAGGAATTAACCATCCGATCACCAATATCAATTCACTACCAATTGTTCAACATCCTTTGCACTGGGAACAATATGACTTACCACATGACCTAGAGTTGTGTGCCATTCACACAACACCCATTGACGGACTTGAGACCATATTCGAGTCTACCTAGAAGATTTGAGAGGCCAATGAAGAGTTTTGGGAAGCAGACTACGAAGTACAATGCATCCAAGCCAATCTAGCCTGGTTCGAGTACCACCACGAAGCGGGATATAACATCCTTGAAGACACAAACAATGAATCTGAGCCATACATTGAGAGTGTAGTTAGCCTTTTAGATTTTGATTCCAATCTTGCACATTTGCTTGACACAGAGGAGGGGATTTCAGATTTCTTCATTGATGATTACATTGAGGAACCTGATTCATACTTCACTAATGAGGAATACATTTCCTGTTCAATGGGCTCTAATTTTTTCAAGAATCTAGATACTGACCTAGATTTAGATTTTGAGTTCTAGATACATTTCTTTCATACCATCACTATCAGCTGATATTGTAATAAAATAAATAAGTGATAGACATCTGATCACATTTTTCATATATCTTATATTGTATCCCATTTTCATAAATAAAACTTGAATGTTTTGAAAGTGGGTTGACCTCCACGTAAGGAAGTCCTTTGGCTTCTAGGAATTGGCCTTTTCCAGGCAACCTGCTTACCCATATTACTAACTCCATCCCATGTAGTGTTTGTGTTTACAGATTTAGTCGCAGGAAGAAGCTTGATGCATTCTTCACAGAGCACAAAAATCAACACCCATCAGTATTATCCACGTATACCTTGGAAACCCTGTTTTACTCGAGGTTGATCTAATTTTACCTCCTTATGTTATCCACCCAAACTATAAGGTGAAATTTTCACATTGAAAGGTGAGCTTGTCAAATCTCTAGCAGTTGTGATTTGTTGAAATGAGACAGAGAACTATGAGAAGTGGTTTCAAGACTGTAACGATATTTGTGATCCTTCTCAATGATGATTTCTTAAGGTATGTGACCTTGAACTTGAATTTTCAGTTAAGATTTGATAGGGTCTTATCAGGGGGAATCCTAAAATAGAGTTTCATGGGATGTGTATGCTTTTATGGCATGATAAAGTTTGACCAATTTGGTCTGAAGATGATAGTTAGGGCTCATGATCCTAAAAGGTGCATAGGTAGTGTTGAAGGTATATTTTGTGTTCTCAAGCATGTTTTAGGATTATATGGAGTTTTTTAACAAATATGGTTGATATACTCTTTGGGGGAGTCATGAGGATGATATTTTCAAGTCCATGGATCCTTTATTGCTGTTGCTGAAGACAAAAAGAGAAAGTACAGTTTAAGGGGAGTCATTTGAGCAAGTAAGTCATTGTTTCCATTGTATCTTGCTTTGTGTTGTACTTTTTCATGTTGAGTGGTCATTGCATCCTTTTTCATAGTTGTCAAAGGGGGAGAGTAGGTTTAGAAACATGGAACAATGGTATTTTTGGTGTGTTTTGTCTTGATGTTGCCATCAATGTTTCTGAAGGTGGTTGCTATCAGTGACAAAGGAGGAGATTGTTGGCCACTGTGTATAGTTGTTGTTATTGATGGAAAAGGATGTTGAGCTGTCACATGAGTCTCCATGAGGTGTTATTCAAGGTCAAACATGAAGGTTGATTAGTAGTGTTATGACTTGGTGTAGTCCTATGTTGTTTTAGAGCATGGTCTAGTAGGTATGATCATGATATGAGATCTCCTAAGTTGATTAAAGAATTTTAGGAGGTCAAACAAGGTCCATATGACTTGTCAAAGGTGTCCAAGTGTCTTCATATGGTTTTCATGGTCATTTCATGTGTCATCATGGGTTATAACAGCCATTATAGGCCCATTCTTAGTCTTAGAACATGTGGTTCAACATGGTGGCATGAGATTTAGAGTAGATAAGTCCTATCCAAGCATGTGAAAGGTGTTGTGACATGTTATAACAAGTGTAGGATGAGTTTTGGGTCAGTTATTAGAGGTATGATGATGGTTCATGGTCCTTAGGAAGAAAGAAGGTGAAGAAAAACTAAGTAATCACAAGTAAGTCACTATGGATGGAGAGTTTTATGAATATTTAGGAAATGAGGTGAGTTTGGGAAGTTAGAGGATGTTTTATTATGCTTCATGAAAATTTTCAAGTCAAAGCGACGGGATTTGTGCAAGATAATGTGATTTTTGGTAAAACAGAGTTTTTGGAGAAGGAGAAATCAGCTTGAATTGTGAACTTCAGTTGCTCGCCAACTCACACACACTTTGAATGGGACCCAAAGGATTTGGGGGATGATTTTACATTGAGATAAGAGTGTTTAGCAAAAATAATGAGGTAATTTTATTGTCAGACTTTTATGAACAATCATTAACAAGATAAAGTGGTTTGAAACCCTAGTTAAACCATCATAGTAGTTTGGTCTTAAAATGAACATGGAAATATAAATTAATCCATCAGAGTTGTAGAGGATTCCTTAGATCTCATTTTTGTGGTGGTTTGGTGTTCCAAATGTTTTGGGAAGAGAGATAAAAAACCTTAGTTTTGTGGGGTTTTTTTGTTTCAAGGATGAGATGGAGGTTGAAGGATGAAAAAAAAACTATTATAGAATCCTTGGGAGTTGTAATAAATGAAAATTAAAAGTTTTAGGTAGGTTTCCTAGATAAAATTGAGGATACAAGTCCTCAAAGTCTGCCAACTGATTTTTTCCTTAAGGGATAAAATGCTAGTCTTATGGTTTGAGTTGTGTTTGATCATTTTGCATATTCTTGTGATTTTTTTTGGTTATGATTAGTTGGTGGACACATAATATGATGTGTTAAAACTCTTGGAATGGTATGATGAAGTTATATTTAGTAGAAGACCTGATGTCCTAGAAAGCCCTAGTTGGCGTGCTCAAGAAGGTGACTGAAACATGTGTGCTTGGATAGATTTATCTTGTGGCATATGCTTCTTAATGATTTTACATGTTGGTAAAAGTGTCCTTGATATGTTCTAGGTGGTAGTTGATATTGGAAGTGAATTTTTAGGTGTTGGAGAAAGTTTCTGTCAAGAATGGTTCTTGATCCCTATAAGTTTGAATGAGTAGTTTCAAAGATTGGCTTGGTTGAAGTCCTTCCACTATGATTTGTAAGATAAAGTGAGTTTTTCAGGAATTTAAATTCAAATAAATTTCCAATGGTATATGGTTTGTGTGTTGATGAGGTGTTTTGATATTATAACCAACTATATTTTTTAGACCTAGTTTTGGGGTCTTGAAGCCAGTTTGGAGCAGTTGTATATTTTGAAAGGTTTGGAGGTCTTCCATTATGAGTTGGATGAAAATGAGAGTTATTACAGAAAGAGGATTTATATACCTTTCCATTTATATATTAATTAAGTCATGATGATGAGTTTAGATATGTGAACTCGTTCATTTTCTAGGAGTGAATTTATGGGCATTGAAAACCTAGTTGGATTAGCATACTTATTGAAATGTTTCATGATGGAAATAGATGTTTTAGATATTATTAAGATTTTTGATGATGGTGAGGACCTATGTATGAATTTTATGGATATGATGGATCATTGACAAGTATGTTAGAATACTTTGGAGTTGTTGCTGCATTCTCTAGAGCTTGAAGAGAGCATTTTGAGCTAGTGTGAGTGTTCTTGTGCATATTCATGATGTTGTGACCCATGAAGACCTCCTTAGGTATTTGGTGATGATTTATATGATGTTTTTTTTTTATGGTTTTGAGTTGGGATGACCATACTACTCAGTCATGGCTGACCTAGGGGTGATTTTATCAAGTGTTGTGTATATTAAACATGTTATATTTGCTTGTTATAGTTAGTTGAGTCCATGGGGTTAAGTGTGAACTAAAGAGGATTGAAAAAGAGTGTTAAGGGGTCATTGAAAAATATTAGAAGAGGAAAAAATACTTGAGAAATATTAAATATCAGATGTGCAAAGGAAATTGATACATTCAACCTGTGAAGAAGAGAGACAAAGCGAGTTGAAGGATAACTTGTTTTGATGAGGGTTTAAAGTGTTGTGAGATGAACTTGGATCACTATCAATAGTTTGAGCAACATATCATCAATGATAATTAATTTTCAGGTTGTTGAGTTGGTTCTTGATCACCTTAGGGTGTTTTAGCCTCATTGTGGGTTTGGTTCCTCACTAAACTAGGGTTTGGTGCTCTTTGTAGGGTTGGTGCCCTACTAAACTAGGGGTTAGTGCTCCTTGTGAAGTTGGTGCTTCATTAAATTCCTTTGTTTTGAGTAATATAAGTAAATTTTCAGTGGGTTTTCTTCCCCTGAAGGTTTCCCACATATATCTGGTGTTATGTGTTCTCTCTTTTTATTCTTGTACTTGTGAATGTCTAATACACACATAATAAGCTCACATGGTTCATGGATGATTGAATGAATGGTTTGAATGTTGAATATATGTCTTGGAAAATGAAATTAAATATTTGTAGGAATGATTCAACCCCTCTCAGTCCATTTTTCTTCCAACACCTGGTGACCCCTCTATCCCCCTTGCATAATTTTTAAACTCTCATTCACTCTATTCATCAAATAGTTAGCCATTTCCCTTGCCAGGTTGCTTTTATAACATCCTCCAATCACCATTTTAACCTAGATGTGCTACCATTTTTTTTTTCCAGAACTCCATAACCATCAAAATGAGTATTTTATCATATCTCATCATTCAGACACTCTATACCTTGAAAAGTTTCCAAAATATTGCTCTCCAAAATGCCTTTGGGAAGACTATTAATGAAAATGCATTGATTCCCTATATTTTTTACACTAGAAAACTAAAATCTCCAAACCATTAACCTTCCTTTTCAATTTTATGGAGATTTAGAAGATGAAAATATTTAAAATTTGAAGCAAAAGGACCTACTGTAAAACCCATAATTTCTAGACCATTTATGTTGCCACCCGACACCTATAAGTGTAATTTATAAAAATAGTAAGTGTTCAGGGTTGATAATTTTAAAAAATATTAAGTTTCCAAAAATGGAAAGTACTCATTATTTTTGGCACTTCAAACAAGTTAGAAATATCATAAGGTGAAAACAATGAAAACTTGCTAAAAATAACAGTCTTAGATAAGACCTGCTAAAAATAGTAATTCCTAGAATTGAGCCCAAAAATATGTGGAAACTCCCATTTCGATTATATTGCTACTTTTTCCCACCATTTTAAGGTTGGTAAGTTGTTCTGTGGTCCAAAAAAGGAAAGAAAACCATCCACAAACTTTTAAAGAATCAGTTCCGAGGTAATCTCTGCAAGTCACAACTTGATTTAAGAAGCCGAATGACCCAACTCATGCCAATTATGGTAGAGGGGAGCCATCTTGTATGAATCAAATTGTGACAAGAAATATACTAGAGTGAATCAATATGTGTGATAGGTAGTCACTTGGACAACTGGTGAAATTTGGAACATTGGAGTCCTACGATGGATATGAAACATCAAGAAATTCATTTCAAGTCATCAAGGAAATGATCATCATGAGAAATGATCACCATGAGTGATGATGGTAGTAATCTAAAGATCACAAAAAATTCATCTCTATTGAGTGTGTTTCTAAACACCTAACCAATGCCTTATAGTGTCCTCACATCTTGCAAGCTAGAGAGGTGGCATTTGTAGTGTTTCAGTGCAATATGGAGGTCAAGAACATGGAACTCATCCTTAGAAATTCCTTCAAGTTTAAGTCAAGGATTCATCCTTTTGTCTGGAGGAGTAAACCCATTACCATGAGGATTAATTGAATAAGAGGGTGTTCATTTATCATAAGTGTGTTTCTACTCATGTGTCATCTTGGTTAGGAAATTGAATTATGAAGGGGCCATCATGCTAAAAGGTGAAATGTGAAGACCTAAGGAGTGAATTAATGATCATCACATCCTAAATCTACCATTTTCTTCAAATATCTTCTAGGAACAAGCCATAATGATATAGTCGGGATACAAAGGCATCCAAGACCATCATGTACAAAGGATCAAGGAGTCATCTATTCCCATAAGAGGCATATGAGAAAGAAGGTACATGATAATCCTAAATTTGATTCCATTGAAAGAGGAGCTTGGAGCCAAAAGGGGAAAAGTGATGATATTCACTTGGAGCACCCTGTTACAAGAATGTGAAATCATATCAGTTTCACTTGATTCCATTCACTTGGTAGTGATCTTAAAAACTCATTAAAAACCTTCTGTGTGATCACACCTCAAAGGAGGACGAACATTGCAATCACCCTACTTTAGTTCAACGAATGGCCATAGGTTAAGAAATTCATTTAGGAAGTAATCCTTCTACCTGAAATATGAAGACCTATTTCAGTAAGTGAAAGACAAGTGTAAAGAGGTTTGAGCATCATGGAGTTGATTTGTGATCACTAGGGTGAATGGTGATGGCCTTCAAAAGTAAGAAAGTGATATTCAATCCCTCTTTGTGATCATATGAGATCAAAATGTTCTAATCATAATGCATATCTCATAATTTTTTTTAACACTTATTCAAAGTTTCAGAACGTTTCTAATATCTCATAGAAGAAGGAGATTGTGATCATAATGTGTTAAATCAACAAGATCTTCATCCACAGAGGCTTAATCTTCATCAGATTAGTCAAAACTCCTCTCTTTCTCTCTCTTCTTTCCTATCTCTCTATATTCTAATTATTCACTAAGAATGTACTTTTCCCCTATTTTGTCTTATTCACTTAAGTGACCTTCAATTTAACATTGCAAGAGTCCCTTTTCATCAATATAAAAAGACTCATTTTCATTTCTTAGCAATGTGGAAGGTCACAAGTGATGAGGAAATGTGAAAATTCATGTGGGAGGAGATGAAAGGAAAATTTGTAATTCTATAAATTGGAATGGATTCTCCATTCCAAAGGGTTGGAAATTATATATTGTTATATGTTGCTAAGCTCTATATCACTACTATATCAAGAAATAAAAACTGCGATTCATCTATTTTCTTTGTCTATGTTCCTCTATCCTCTCAACTCTCAAAATTTGCAAGCATAGGGATCTTGTACAACCAAGAAGGAACTTTTTGTCTTTGATTGATAGATCTATAGAACTTTGTGTCTCTGGTTTACTTGTCTTGTTGATTGATTACATTGTTGTTTTCTTCTAATTGAATGTGGACCTAATATGGTTTATGTATGTGAATTTTGTAAGCCTACTCACAACATTAACCATATCTCTTTATTTCTCAAACTCCCCTTTACCTACCTTGACAAAAAATTCCTCCCTTGTACACTATACAAGCAGTTTTCCATAGGTCTAGTGGAGTATTCCTGTGTGATCCCTGGCCTAACAACCACTCCAAAACTTTAGTTAGTTTACATTAAATAATGGGATCCTCCCCATAAACAAGACATAGGGGATTATCCCCATGACCATTAGTGGAAACCAATAATTTTCACTACAACAAATTATTTCACCAACATTTTATGATGAATTTGCTGGGAAGGATCTTCCCTTTGTGCAACCTTAAAATATCTCTGAAAATAAAAAAATACATATTCAAAAAAATCATAAAAAACTGAGAAATACGAAAAATACTATCTAAACGGTCAAGAGCCTTGTTGTAATCCTATTGAAAAATCTACATTTTTCCAAGTTACATTGCTATCTAAAACTTTGAACAAATTCATAGAAATAAGATACACTCGAGATGATTGTGTAAGTGGAATTGTTGATTCCACATTGAAGGAACAACATAGAGCTGATTTTAGACTTCCTATCGTCTAGGTAGAAAGAGAAGTTCTTGACAATCATCTCGAAGGTAATATTAAAGAACCAACTGAAGAACTACTAGTACTCATCTCTCTGGAAGAAGAAAGATAAGAAATCGAGGAAGAAGGAGAAAGGATGGTTGTGCATCTGCTATGGGGACAATATATTTTTCTGTTGGCCTTAACTCCACCACTTCATGAATTTCCAAAATAATCAAGAAATAGCTTTCCCTAATTCTATGGATATGGGAAGAAACAACCAAATGATCATATTACAACTTTGATCACATCCTGTGACATTCTTGGAGTGAAACATGAAGATGTTTCTATGCGGTTATTCATGGAGTCATTATATGATGCCATTACGTACTAGTTTTACTACTTGCATCACGATCAATTACTAATTGGGATGATATGAAAACAAAGTTTGAAGTAAGATTCAAGACTATAGAAGATGCTCATATCCCCCTCTCTTAACTAATATAGACGAAGAAGGAACCACAAGAGTCCATACGATATTTCATATAAAAGTTTAATAAGTTGATCAATAAGATTCCCATCGATGCTCATACTACTGCGGATGATCAAAAAAGGTTATTAGTGAATGCCCAATTTCTTGAAGTTAGTTTTATACTACGAAGAGTGCAACTGAACAATTTAGACAATGATAAAACAATTTCCATTAGAGTGGAGGATGACCTTATTATGTCAGGGAAGATCAAGAATCATTCAATGAAGGATAAGGCCCAGAGTTTCAAAGACCAAAGAGATGATCCATTACTGAAAAATTTGGTCAATGAATTGACTTCATTAAAGAAGGAAATTGATCAACGTTCTTTGCATCAAAACAAGACTAGGAATCAGATTACATGAGCATCCCAAAGGATCGCCTTAGAAGCTCCATTGGTTAATGTAATATGCTAAGCTAATGAAGATGAACAAGAAGAAATTAATAAATTAGAAACTGAAGAAGAATAATAGGAATATGGATGTGATAGGATTAGGTATTTTGAATACTCATTGGATGAGGAATTTCAAGAACCCATAGATAGATACTCTTATATAGTGTTCACTTGATTAAAAACTGAGAAAGAGACATCTTCTGTCACTGTATGAGCTAAGCAATTAAATCCTCATATGTAGACTCTATGAAAAATAAAAAAAGAGGATGATCATCATTTTCCACTTCTATGGGATCAGCTAAGAATAATATAGAGACTACCTTAATCAAGAACCCAACCACCTCTTTAAGTAAGTCTGTTTCATCTCCTCTTGACAAATCAAATTCTACTTACTGATCCTAAGAATTCCAATCCTACTCATGTCAAGGTTGCCATAAGTAATGATGTGCTTACCACTTATCCACCCTTTGAAATCATTAACCATTGCAAGAAAATTTAGATTTCTTAGTTTGAATAATTGAGAACACATCCCAAGCAGTTTAATAGGCTCATACAATTTATCAAAGGAAGTAATTCAAGTTCATGTTCCAAAAATTCCACTACCAAAGAACTACCTCTTGATCCTCATACAACTCCTCAAAACCTTCTCTCTTCCACATCCTCCACCTCTAGGAAGATAAAACCTTTCTATATTGTCTTGTTGGTCAATGGATATAAATTGAATACTTGAATTATCGAATCTGATGCCTATGAGAATTTCATACCCACAAAAGTTACTAAAGCCCCTGGTCTCTCTCTCACTTCCGCTACTAGCCATTACTACTCCATGGAAACCAAAGAAGTACCTCTTAATTGCTAGGTTAAGGATGATTAAGTAACATTCATATATTTTCCTGACAAGAAGATCATGATGAAAATACTTGTAGATGACATGCCAACCTCATATGGTATGTTGTTGATCCAAAGCTTTTGTAGGGACATTGGTGGAGATGTATAGATGGATTGGTCGCATGCCACCATTCCAGTCAATGGTAAGATAAAGAATTTCCTTCCCATTAGGAAAATGAAATACACCATTCAAAGACTAGATGACCCAAGGGCAGGTATACTATTTCAAGATTCAAGGTATTTCAAATTTTTCATAGCTTTAGAGGAAGATGTTGAGCTACCCATGTTGATGGATGAGTACTTAAGTATGACACAAGTAGTTGGAAAGCATCATGATGACTTGATGGGACCATAAATTTATAGTGTGTTCTTCCCATTGAGCATGAATACAAATTCTCTATTTTTTGGTGATGGAGGTCATGAGAGTGGTGACCTACAAAAAAGAAATCATGAAGTGTTTTGAGTCATGAATGCAAAGTGACATAAAATAAATTATTGGTAGGTAAGTCCCATGTTTCTAAGCATGTTCTCAAGGTTCAACATGGTGACTCATCCAATAAGTGTGATTGTGAATACATAGCTTTCTCTTTCCCATTAGGATGGGATGACTCTTTTAGGAACATACACTCAAATAACAATATTTTTAGGCCTCTTGAAACTAAATATACTTAGGAAGAGGATGCATTCCTCATGGAAATGGACTCCCTAGTTCATGGTGTTCAAGATTGGGAAAATGACATTCTATATATTTTAGCCCCAATCTTATACTCATTCCTCTTTCATGAAGATGAATACCTTCTCAATGGAGGACATATGGATGACATGGTACTTGATTCCCCTGGGGTTTATTCCATTTAAGATGAAAACCTTCTCAATAAGGGATATATGAAAAATAACATTTTTGATTTCAAGGTTAACTCTGCTCAAGGAAAGAAGGATTTTATCATGAAGCTATATTTTGAGACTTAAAATGAAAAGATAGAGAAGGTGTTATTTTGCATTATTCATACCTGACCTTGTACCCATTTTCATTTCAATAGGATAAGGAACTATGCAAGTCATGCCATAGTAAGCAACATGTTATGAATGAACCAGTATGCATGAAAGAAGACAATTTGAAACAACTGTTAAACATGGAACATGAAGAGGCTTGTGATAGTGTTGGAAATCCTAAAACATCTACTAAGAATAATTTCATGGAAAAAAATGGTCATGAAGTAGATGATAAATGAGGAACAACCAATGAAATATCATATGCCTCAGTGTGAAGACAACAAACCTAGTATGACCAAGACCCATTCTCGTAGTAGTGAAGGAAAATCAACAATTAGAATGAACTTGACATTAAATGAGAAGATAGAAATAAGATGTCAAAGTAAAAAAAGAAATGAACTGATTAAGTGGAACCTCAATTGTAAGAAAAATCATACAAACTTCCTCAATAAATTGAGAAACGGGTCATATTTTAGTGAACCCAACAATGGATTTGCAGAAGAAAGGAATTTGGTGATACCCATGTACGGGTAAACATTCAATTATATTTGGTGTTATAATGAAATTAGGTTATCCCCCACATGAAAATAGGTGATTTAGGATGTTTTTTCATGTTTTCCCTTTTCATGTGTGCTTCCCTTCTAATTTTGTGTTCCTTTTCCCTGTCGTGTGTTGGTCATGTTCATTGTGTTTGTAGTTTTTCTGATTTCTTTGTTTGACGACTCTATTGCCCAACGTATAAAGCTTTTGGACCCTAAAATATTGGCTAAGTACTAAGAGGTGTGCACACATAAGATCGGTAGATAGAAGGGTGCTCAGGGAAAAGTGCGTAGGAAAAAGGGGTTTAAGAAGGGTTGAAGTGCAACCAGGGTGCGCGTGGGAGGCAAAACAAGGGTTTAAAGGACTTAGCCATATTTGGCATCATGGAGTCAGTTGAGGAAAAATGTGAGGACCTGACTAGGCATAATGAGTGGATAATGTGCCATCCTAGAACCTTGGAGGTCAAGAAAAGGATATTCCACGCAGGGAATATTCCCAGAGGCATCATTATATTTAGTGGAAGGTTTGCAAAAAGGATAAACATTCACTAATGGAGGACCACATTGACACTTGGAACGTGATCTACTTAGAAGATAAGTCATGGTGGTGGTCGATGATCCTAGAGAGAGAGAGAGAGAGAGAGAGAGAGAGAGAGAGAGAGAGAGAGAGAGAGAGAGAGAGAGAGAGAGAGAGAGAGAGAGAGAGAGAGAGAGAGAGAATGTTAAGGGTTTATATTTCATGGTGCTAGGGTTTAAATTACTTAGTGCTAGAGGGTTATAAGGGATACCATTAAGCATATGTATGGGTACTGGGATTTGTAACAAGGGATATAATGGGGAAAATTATAGTTAGGATCTCTGATCAGATAGGATTGTAGTAGTTGAGTCTTTTTCATTTTATATATATGGTTTAAGATGACCCTTTTGAATGTAATATGGCTACCAAAACTCTATTAAATCAATATACATGGATATATTATGTATAACTTGCTTATGGGTGTAAACCATTATGTTACTGGGTTTATCGTGACCCATATCTAGTTTCTTATAATCTTACAATGTTCATTTAGATTTTGTGGTGCATTGATGTGTAGATAGGTTAGTTATATCTCCTGCCTTTATAAGTAGATGCATGTAATTCTGTTTCTACAAATAATCCTCCATTAATGGTGAAAATCTCTTATGAAGCTCACATAAAGGAGGGGCTCGGTGCCCACACGCTCCTCGGGTGAGCGCCCATCATATGTAGGATGATAAGCCGACGTGCTTGGGGTTAGAAAGAAGTATGGAGGGTAAAATAATGACTAAAAAAGCATTGGTCTGCTACCCATGAGATACCCTAGGTTATATATTTCCCTTTACCATCTAATGTCCCCAAGCTAGATCAAATTGTTGTCATGAAAAATAGCTAACATGAAAATTGAAATGTTTTAAGCATGATAACTAAACCCTAATTGAAAATTAGGCTTCCTAGTCACTGTGCATTCTTCCTATGGCTAGACTTCCTTCAGTCCCACCCTCACCTAGGATCAGAGGAAAGTTTTAACAATATTATTAAGTGTATTTCATTGGGTAGGGAAGAGTGTTTAATAGTATTGATGAATTTAGTGAGTTTCATTGAGAGATAACTTCCTCTAAAGGCCTAAAATGACTATTTTCAACATTCTGAAGCTAGTAAACAACCTATGAGAATATTCAGGTAAAACATAAAGCATTTGAGGTTTCTTTCAGAGATTATTGAATATGTATGAAGTAATTTAGGAAAATTTAGGAAATAAATCTTGTTCAGGAACAATCTATTCAAGCCCAGGTTTTTAGGGTGTGGGGAATGAAAGCTCCTCAATGAAACTTGATTTCTACAGATAATTATGGGATTTCCCAAATGAGTTAAGAATAAAAAATAGGCATTGAAAAGATATGGTAATAATATACAATATGGAAACATCATATTTTATCCAAGGCTCAATGAATTCCTGAGGTGTTTCAAAACTTTGCAGTTGCCCCTCTTAGTTCAAAATGAAATAGGACATAAATTTTGAGTTTCAGGAAGAATTGGATTTTTTTAATGGTTCCATTGATCTTAAAATTTCATTTGGAGTCAAAATAATATAATATTTTACCCCAAATATTTTTCCTAAGCTCCCGTGGAAAACAAATCAAGTCCCATGTCTAAATTTGGACATTTGGGGCAAAATGTTCTTTCCCAGAATGGGAAAATCACACTTTGGACACCCATGTGTTACCTCTGTCCCCTAGTGGACACAAAATTATGACCTCATCCTCCTCCCCAAGTCACACTTTGGACACCCAGGTGTCCTAGGTGTCCCCTTTGTCCCCTCTGTCTCTAGGGTGCAAGGTGATAAGGGGGACACCAAAGTGTAACCTCCCTCCTCCCAAGTCACACTATGGTTTCCTAGGTGTCCCCTCTATCAACTATGTCCCCTAATGGAAAATGTTGACACAAAATTGTGACCAAAGCATGCATGTAGCTCGTAGACCCACATGTGATCACACTCGACCCCACTGGTGCCATTTCCCAGCCTCCACATCTCATCCACCACACACCACAAGATGCTACTTGTCACCATATAGTGAAAGTCACACTTTGGTTTCCCTAGTGTTCACTCTTTCCCCCTTACACCATTTTCAAACTCTCATTCACTCCATTTTAACCCCGGTCAAGTGCTGTAGTTATAAGGTGAGTTAAAAACACATTTAAATCATCCTAACTCATCATTCATAAAATTGTTATTCATTTTTCATGCCAGGATACTACTGTAACATATTCCAAACACCATTTTTACCTAGATATGCTGCTATTTTTTTTTCAAAACTCCATAGCCATTAAAATGAGGATTTGATCATATCTCATCATTTGGATATCTAATTGCATTGAATTTTTGCTAGAATCTCCCTCTCCAAAATTACTTTGGAAAGAATTTTAAAGAAAAATGAATGATGCCCTGGATTTTTTATAGCTGAAAAATTAAATCTCCAAACCCTAAGGGTCTATCTTTTAAATTTTATAAATATATAATAGATGAAAAGATTTGAAATTCGGAGCAAAAGGACCTGTGAAAAACCCATAATTTCAAGACCATTTTCATTGCCAACCGACACTTGTAATTTACATATCTAAAAATAGTAGTTGTTCATGGTTGGTCATGTATAAAAAATAGTAAGTGTCAAAAAATTTCAAGTCCTCATAATTCTCGGCACTTGAAATAAGCAAGAAATATCATAAGGTGAAAACTATGAAAACTTGTTAAAAATAACAATCCTATATAGGACCTACTAAAAATAGTATGTCCTAGAATTAAACGTAGAAACCTATGGAAATTCCCATTCTACTTATCTTGCTAATTTTTTCCACCATTTCAAGCCCAAGAAGTTGTCTCTAGTATAAAAAAGGAAAGAAAACCCTTTACAGACTCCTAAAGCATCAGTTCTGAGGTTATCTCTGCAAGGTACAACTTGATCCAAGAAGCTGAATCATTCAGCTCATCCCATTTGTGGAAAATGGGAGCCATCCTTTATGAATCACATTATGACAATAAATAAACTAGAGTGAATATGTATGTGTGAAAGATAGTCACTTAGACAATGAGTGAAATCAGGAACATCACGAAGCCTGTGAAGAATCCAAAACACCAAGAAATTTAGTTCAAGTCATCAAGGGAATTATCATCATAAGAGTGATGAGAAATGATCACCATGAGTGATGATGGTATTCATCTTAAGCTTAAAAATAATTCCTATCTCTCAAGAGTGTTTCTAAATACCTAACCAATGGATTATAGTGTCCTCACATCTTACGAGCCAAAGAGGTTGAATTTGTAGGGTTTCAGTGCAGTATGGAGGTAAAGAACATGTAACTCATCCTCATACATTCCTTTAAGTTCCATTCAGGGATTCATCTTGCTATCTAGAAGAGGAAATCCATTACCATGAGGAGAAATTGAGTAAGAGTATGTTCATCTATCATAAGTGTATTTCCACTCATGTGACATTTTGGTTAGGAAAGCAAATTGTGAAGGGGTCATTATCCTCAAAGGTGAAATTTGAATACGCAAGGAATGAATTTATGATCACCACTTCTTAACTCTACTATTGAGTTTAAATATCTTCGAGGAACAAGTCAACATGAACTAGTGAGGATACTGAGGCATCCAAGACCATCATTTATGAAGGGTCAAGGAGTCATCTATTCTCATAAGAGGCATATGGGAAAGAAGGTACATGTTCATAATAAAGTTGATTCCATTGAAAAAGGATCTTGGAACCAGGAGGAGAAAGGTGATGATCTTCATTTGGAGCACCTTGTTGTAAGAATGGGAAATTATCTCAGTTTCAATTGATGTCATTCACTTGGTAGTTTTATTAAACACTCTTTAGAAACCTTGTAGTGTGATTACACCTCAAAGGAGGAAGCACATTGTAATTACCTAACTTTAATTAAAGGGATGGACATATGTCAAAAACTTCATTCATGAGGTAATCCTTCTACCTGCAAAATGAAGACCTGTTTCAGTATGTGAAAGACAATCATAAAAAGGTTTGAGCATCATGAATTTTAATTGTGATCACTAGTGTGAATGGTAAAATCCTCAAGAAGTAAGAAATTGATCTTCACTTTTTCCTTGTGATCACATGATATCAACATGTTCCCATCACAATTCAGATCTCATAATAGTATTTCTGAACACTTATTTGATGCTCTAGAATGTTTCTAGTATCTCACATAAGAAGGATATTGTGATCACAATGCTTCAAATCAATAGGATATTCATCCACATAGGATTCATCTTCATCAGATTTGTAATCCCTCCTTTCTTTCTCTCACTTCTTTCCTCCCTCTATATTTTTATTCTTCACTAAGAATGTACTCTTTCCCTATTTTGTCTTATTCACTTAAGTGACCTTCAATTTAATAGTGTAAGATTCCTTTTTCATCAATAAGAAAAAGAATAATTTTCATTTCCTAGGAATGTGGAGGGTAACAAGTGATGGGGAAAGGTGAAAATTCATGTGGGGGGAGATTAAGGGACAATTTGTAATGCTATAAATTGGAATGGATTCTCCATTCTAAAGGGTTGGAAATTTTGGATTGTTGTATGTTGATGAAATTTGTATCACTATTACATCAAGAAATACAATATAAATTTTTTCTATTTTATTTGTCTATGTCCCTCTATCCTCTCAACTATCCAACTTTTAAATCATGGTGGTCTTATACAACCAAGAAATAACTATGTCTTTGATTGATAGATCTATAGAAATTTGTGTCTTTGGTTTATTTGTATTTATGATTACTTGCATTTTTGCATTTTTCTAATTGAATGTGGACCTAATCTAGTTGATGTATTGTGAATTATGTAAGCCTACTCACAAAAATAACTCTCTCTTATTATTTCTCCAAATCCCCTTTACCTCCCTTCACAACAAATTCATCCCTTGTACACTGTACAAGAACTTTGCCACAAGTCTACCGGAGTATTCTTATGTGATCTCTGGCCTAACAACACCCCAAAAATTTATTTATTTTACATTTAATAATGGTAGCCTCCCCACATATAAGGAGGGTCTTAGCTCTGTGACCATTGGTGGAAACTAATAATTTTCACCACAAAAAATTATTTCACCAACAATACCTAACCATGTAAGATTCATTTTTTTATTAGCATGTAATGATGGACATTTACCGGTTGAAGGCTATCATGCAACCATGTAATTTTGTATTATCATTTTGTGTAGATTAATTGTAGTATATTATGGTCATGCTAAGTTTTTTATTTGGTATTGAATTACACATTCACGGTGATGTATGTGAATTTATATAATCTTTTCATTTTGTCTCATTTTTTGTTTATATATTTCTATGTTGATTCACATTCATTTATTAGAGAGATAATAAGATGTAAACTGAAATATAAAAGAGTGAAAAATGGGTCCATGTAGAGAAAACAAGTGGATAATAAAAGGGTCTAAGACCATACAGAATGGTCAAGACCATATGTATTGTCCTAACCTTGTTGTACGGTCTTAAACCATGATCACATAAGAGTAAATAGTAAAAGTAGAGTGCCATATATCTTTGTAAGAATGCTCAAAATTAACTCAAAGAGGTAAAATAACAAGAGGTTGAGTTAAATCAAGTAACAAATAAAAAATCATTAAAGGATTGATGCCACTAAGATCTTATTTCATTGTTCAAAACTCACGTATATAAAAAATAACAAAAACATGATATAACAATGATTTTGGGCAGATTTTGGTGTCTACATTTCCCACCCTTTATGACTGTGAATGAAATTTACTAGTATAAATGAAAATAATTTTTTCCCTATGATAGTGTTGAAGCAAGAAACATACAAGCGTGTTGAGATAAAATAACCAATCATGGTAAGTAACGTGAGCCATCAACAGACCCATATAAAGACAAAGGGAGAAGCATGTTGTAGGCATCAAAAGGGGAAATTTTACAAGGTTAATGGGTGATAAAATACCCGACAAATTTCTTGATTTTGCAATGACATGTGACTTGGGTGTTCCCAACATCAAGGGAAGAGTTTCACAGGGCTACTTAACTTTCCCTCAATAATGTTTCCTTATAATGGGAATACACCATTGAAGATAGATCTAGATCTCAAAATTTTCTAGAAACCTCTATATGGTGAAAGGGAATGACATATCATTGATCCCACCATGCACTATACAAGTGCATATTATGATATGGGTACTTGTACTATATTTGAATATTTGAATATTTCCCCTTACATTCATAATGAATATAGTGGAATTTAGTTATTAGTGTATTTTGGGTAATCATGAGTAACCAATTGGGTGTTGAGATTACATTGCATTATGTGAGAAAATTGTCCTTACATAACCAACTTGTTAAATTCACAAAAACATTGTGTGGGAAATTATATCTTTGCATAACTACCCCATTATATTTTCTCAGTAATTTGCAACTAAACAAAATGGAGGGGGATGACCTTGCATAATCATCCCCATATATTTTCACCCCTTTCAATGAAAGGGAGAGTGCAAAACACAATTTATTGAGGTGAAAATGAAGAGAATGAGAAAGATTCAGAAATATTGTAGTGTAGTAGATAGGAATTGGATAGTGTGTAATGAGAATTTTTGATCTTTCTCAAGAGAGCCAATGATAGGTGACATAGTGTAGGTGTGTAAATAGTGCTAATAACATAGGTGATAAGAGAAATGACTATGTAGAGATGGAGAATAAGTGTAAAGTAGAGTAATCATGTATCAACACCAAAATGATGTGAAATATAATCATAACACTATAGATGGGGTGTAAAATGAAAAAATAGAGCTTGAGATATGGCTCACACAACTGTAAAGCCCTAATTGGTTGAATTGAGTAGACAATAAAGTAGGGTGTATAAATGCTATGAGTAAAAGGTGCTATAAATAGTAAAGTGAAAAATTAAAAGGTACTTTTCATTGTGTGATTGTGTTTGTATGTGATATGATCTCTGAGTTTGTGATGATGCCGAGAGATTGATAGGATGTGTAAACATGATTTGAGTGTGTGGGAGATGAAATTCAGTCATAGATGGTGGATGAGTTAATAAGTGCATTTAATGCTGCTAATTTTGTGTAAAATAGGTTAGATTTCCCTAGTTTTTTAAATTTACAATTATTTTTGGATTCTTGCATACATTGATGAGACCAGACCGAATGGTCTAGTTTTTCCCATGAGTCGGGACCATATGGAGCTTTACATTTCTTAAATGAATCCACATAGTCTAAATTTGAATTGCTAGAAATGCCCCAAATTTGGGTGTTTCCTGCTATATGTGACGTGGATATGATTTTCACATTTTATATTGATGTATGCTGAGATTTTTGTAGTATTTATGATGTTCTGACATGATGTTTTTGTGTGTGTGTGTGTGTGTGTGTGTGTGTGTGTGTGTGTGTTTGCAGAGGAAAATCCATGCACGAGAGTTCTGTGGTGGTTAAAACATGATGAACGTATTTGCTTTAGGTATAGATGGTGTAAGATGGGATGTACTTAATAGGGTTGGATTATGGAAGGTGTCTAGATTGGGGGAAGTTCCCCCAAATATGAATTCGATTACAAATTTGTGTGAGTAGTGGAATTCCAATACTTGCATGTTTTGGCTTATGACATGGGACATGATAGTAAATTTGGATGATATATACAAGATATTTTGGCTACCTATTATATGTGAGAGGTTGCAGGTATTTTCCACAAACATGTCATATCACATGAGACATGAACAAATAATTTAGGTGGGTTGTAGTGGTGGTGTCCCCAGATTTCATCCTGAAATCTGTGACTACCCTATATGAAATTTTTTCGTACTTTTAAAATAATGGGTCGTTTTGTGTTTTTATTTCCTGAAAGTTCTTGTATTGTGTCAAGATATTCCCAAAGAGCCATATTAGCCTTTTTCTCCAAATACCTAGATGCCTAAAATTGTTATATTCTGTTGTCTGGATTTGTCTGCGGGAAATTTGTATTTAATTATTTTGAGCCCTGTATGAGGCTATTTGCGGACCGTTTTAACTCTGTTATGATTGAACATATCATTATTCCCTTGTACCAGAAAGATTTTAACTAGGAATAAGTTTTAGGCTTTATTTGTAACTTTTGGCAATTTTTCGTGTTTTTGTGTTTTCCCATTTCGTTTTCTGTGAAATTTCTCTAGAACAATTCCTTTGCCGGGTAAGCCCGATTTTGGGCCTGGAGCAGCTGGAGAACATATACGCACGTTGTGCCCGGAGGAAGTCACCATCAAAGGTCTGGTTCACTAGGAAAAAGTGAAGTCATGCACGGAAAAGCCCCTGTGGGGATGGGCACATTTTTGGAAAACAAAGGATTTAAGCTGCAATGGGAAAAATACAAGCAGTAGGCAAGGTGGGAATTTTATAGCTGCCTAGCAGGGTACTTTTTCCCATGTTATAAAATTCACTTACGCTGTAGTGGGAAAGTTAGAGGCCGCAGGCAGGTGGGAATTTATTACCTGCCTTGCAGGGTAAAAAATCCCATTGTCAAAGTCAAATCACTTAAGTGGATCATGGGATTTCTGGGGCTGCCTTGCAGGGTTAAAAATCCCATTGTCAGAAATTCTTAAAAATAGAATTCTATTATGCAAAGAAGTGTGACCCACCTTGGGTGAATAATAATGCATTAAATAAATATTTGTTAATATTTATTCACCCAATTTTGGCACCCAGGCTTGTGGAAAAGTCAACAAAGGTAAGTGGACATAAGAAATTTAAAAATAGAATTCCAAAATTAAATAAATTTAATTTATTTAATGCAACCCCTTTTGAGAAAGAATTAATACTTTTTAAAGTATTAAATGATTATATTAATTCCTATTTTCAGTGGCTATGGTCAAAGCACACTGTGAAGCTTAAGTGAAGTGAAGTGTGGATGATTAAATTGAATTAATTTAATTGATTGGATGGCTGTCCTTAAACATGCTATATTTAAAAGAGAAGGGCTTGACTTTTAATTAATTAATTGCCTTTAATTGTTAGGGAAATTATTAATTATAAAATTGTGAGAGTTATATAAGCATGGGCAGCCATATGGGTGAATTATTTAATTCACAGGTAAAGAATTGCAGCCAAGAGGAAAAGTGCGCCCCATTTGAAGAAGGATTTTGCTTAGGCAAGGTTTCAACAAGGCTAAAAGCTTCCAAAATTGGTGCATGCTTTGAAGGAGGTTGATCTTTATCTGCATAATTATTTGCATAGGTGTTACAGGTGCTCAGGTGTTGTTGAAAGGATTCATACTCTCTTTATGTGAAAATTAAACACCAATTTTTGGGGTAGCAGGCTAGAAAAGTGTGGATTTTTATAATTAAAATTCACTATTCATGCTACGGTGGTCATCTTTGTCTGGATTAATTGTAGAAATTCATTACAGGTGTTTTACAAAAAAAAAGGAGCTTTAATCAATGTCTAATACATTGCATATATCCTCCGAATCTAAAGAAATACCCATATCTACACCAGTATTGAAGAAATCCGGCCAAGTAAGAAGAAAAAGAATTATTCAGACAAATATGGACAAAGCTATGGCGCAGAAATATGAAAAAGAAAGCACAACAAAGTCATGCTTTGCTTCTAAATTTGTAGATACTGGAGACACGGATCTAGGCTCGAAACCTCTTGCTGAATTGGTAGACAGATCTAGAGCGGGAAATACTTCACTCATGCGTGCAGATTAAAAGCAGTGGAATTATTCAAGTTACAAATTTTCCATCCATAGCCCAATTTCCAAAGTTTGTTATGCAGGTGCAGATCCATATCCAGATGCAGATGCAGATGTAAATCCATATGCAGATCCAGATCCATATCTCATAGTTACAAAAGCTTCCAGCACAAAGGCTTCATCCTCTTGTTTCGAATGCAGCCCGTGAAGAAGTCAGTTCGTGGAAAATTCCTTCCAAGATCCTGTGCATGTGCTCTCATCTTCCAGTTGAAGCCTTCATTGAATTTTCAATCATCCGAAGTGCTTTCCAGGATTTTTAATTGCTCATATTCAATTAAAAATAAGGATGATGAGTTATCTATGGCAAACAATGCATTGATGCATGTACTGGAGAAGAACTGTAAAAGCTTCAAGAATAAAAGAGAAGACAAGGCGAAGGTAAAATTCCATCTTGCTTCCAGATCCAGCGACTCCCAGATCCAATTTGGTGAGAATAAAAGGCAAAAGAATCAGCTACAGGCAGACATGAAAAAGGACAAAGTCAGCTTTCCTCTTCCTTCTTCTTTCCTCCAACAAAGTCAACTTTCCTCTTCCTTCTTCTTTCCTCCGACAAAGTAATTGAGCGATCAATTAAATTATACAACTTAAGTGATTTGTTTAAAATTCATTACTTGAAGAAGTCAACTACTTGGAGATAGGTGGCACGTGCAAAGTAGAAGGTTCTATTTTTAGTTGCAAATCATACATGTCACGCAAAGAGGAATTCCAGGAGGAAGATTGCCATTTGTTTCTTTCCAACTTCCACATGTGCCAGTTCAACTAAAGCTTCCAACTTGTAATTTCCCCTCTACATTCTATAAGTAGAGGAAGAACCTTCGGGTTAAAAAAGGGCAGAATTTGTAAATAGTAATCTTGTGTTCTAGACTTTTTGCTGAACCCCCGAGAGCAACTTGGAGCAAAGAAATACAAAGGAGTAGGTTTCTGGAGAACTTTGTGTCACGGTGTACTGTGTTTCTTGCTTTTAATCTTAGATCTCTTGATAAACTCTTTGTTATTTTAGATTTGGATCTAGGGCTGCCTTTGTTTTATAATTCTGTGTGTTCATATCTATTAAGTTTCTTCTATGTGCATGTAATTAGCTCTGCTATCTACTAATTGGGATGAACATATTCCCCATTTCTTCTCTGTATTTCCTTTACTTCCTTATTCTATAAAATACTTCCTTTCTTGAACAACTACTTACTTGCTACAGAACTTCTTAGTTATGGTTCATGAACTAAGTGGTTAAAGTAAAACCCCTGATAGATAATAACACATTTTTATTGACAAATCTGACACGGGAGCCTCACCGGTTAAATGAGGGAGATTTATCTCATGACTTCCTAGGTTTGATGCTATGCAGAAAATCTAGCCAACAAGTGGTCTCAAGGATCCTAATATTATATTGAGCTCTATTATGACTTCAAGTGTTCTGTAATTTCGGAAATATATTTTCGTATTGTTAACATTATTTTTGGCCATAAATGGTGGAGGTATGTCTATCTCTTATTGGAGGTAAATTTTTTTTTAGGATGTAAAGGAGCATGGACAACGAGACACATAGGGCCAGTGTGTACTAGCCCACGTATATAGGGATTTATGCATTTTAAAATAAGAGAACCATGGTGGTGGTGTAGCAGAAGTGACATTATTCTATGGGTGGGAATATGAGCACATTGTAGTTGTGTGGTTCATTGGTGGGTCACGTGTGTATTGGGATCACCTAGAGATATTTGTAGTGAGGTGGAGCATGTCAAAGTGGTGATGGCCGAATATTATGACAAATAAATAATTTCTAGATAAATTAGGACCATGAGATATTATTTAGAGGCCATATAGAGACTATATAGGGTGTCTTGAGGATGATGTGGAGATAAGGTGGATACGTCTGACCTTGTGGCTAGAGGAATGATTCCCCTCTAAGGGGAATTATTTCAGTATGAGCATATCACATGACAATTTGGCATTATGTAGGAGGTCCCCCCAACACCATACTAATGGAGGAGATCAACACATGTAGCATATAGAGAGAGGACCCAACTAGGGCCAACTCGAGTAAAATTGTTGCTACCACTAGCTGATGGGGTGGATCAAATGGTCATGTTGAGTGAATGTGATGATGCATGGTGTATTGTAGCCTATATAGAGTAGTGGATTGGGACCCAATTGATATTATTATTCCTAGTTATGGTGGGAGATCTAGGGGATGGTGTGGTACATGATTGTAGGTGGTGCAGTCATACCTCCACTTGTAGGTATAGAGGTAGAGAGAGGGAGATCCCCTTGGTGAGGATGCAATGGTGACCATTGTGGCACAACATATTGTGTGATATTTTGATTTGTAATGATTTGTAAAATTTGATAATGTTGAATGGAGAGTTATTGATATAGATATTGTATTAATTACAAATGACACTTATTGGATAATGATCATGGATGTATTTCTACATATATTACTCTAAAATGTTCTTGAGGATGTGGTGATAGATGGCATGCTAGAGCACATTAAAGATACAACAAGTGAGCATGCCTACTTATTTTATCTAGTGGCAGTAGCCACACCCAATTATACCTTTTTGAAGAGTGAGAGGGATGAGAGACACGTAGAGATAACTTGATGGTTAGAGCCACATCTTGCGGTTGATCTAGTGTAGGGGTTGGTAGCATGATTGATAGAGTCCCATAAATAAGGTGTATATGTATTAGTAGAGAATAATACAATACGAGTGTGGTTAGAACATTATCAGGATAAATCATGATTAAGAGAGTGAAAAGACACATGAGGATCCTTGAGATCATGAGGACTAGTTCCTATTGAGAGTAGTGAAGAGGATGACTGATTGCATGAAGGGTTATACCATTAGCATATTGTATATGACATTTTTGTTAAATTTTTGATTTATATAGATGAGCATAAATCTCATGATTTGTGTAAAAGTTTTAGTTGATGTGATGAGTACCAAGGTATCGTGATTATGTGTTGATTACCTGATATGTGATAATGACTATGTGATATCACTGAATTAGGATGCATTTATGATTAGATTTTAGATGATAGATACTACTTGTTATATGATGAATGCACATGATTTGATTGTATTAATTTTAAAGCATGGATTGAATCAGATAGTTATGAATTAGGTGATGATGATGTAGTGAACTATATACAGTTAAATGCTATGAGTATGATGTGCATGGATTCCACGTAAGTTCCAATGGTCATATAAAGCAAGGAAACATATTCTTGTGAAAGAAGGGAGAGAGATCCTCATATATACCATGTGGGACTTAGTAAGAATAACACACAATGCTAAAAGTAATAGGCATGGTGAAAAGTAGATATTAGGTTAGATCATGTTGTGGTGAAGACATGAGGAGTGAGAGATGATAGGTCATTCTAAGCTACAAAGAGAGTACTAGTGTGAACTATATGCGACGATTTAACTTAAATTTAAGTAATGCAGATGGTGATGAAGAAGAGGAGGAAGTAACGTGTTTAAATTTTGGTACCCACCTATTCTCTATGGTAACCCATGTTAGTGTGGGTTCTAGAGGATCCTATGGAGGAGTTACTTCATCAAAAGAAGTAGCATTTTTGGTTCAATAGAAGGAGGATTGAGAGTTACACTTGCTATAGACTGATGATGCATGGTTCAATTTAAGAGACCTATTGGAAATCGAAGGTGGAAAATACTTGGTGAATATCCCCAAAACCAGTTTCACAGGAAGGAAATTTTTTTGGGGGTTGTATGTAAATTTTTCACTTGATTTTCAAGTGGTGTGATAGAAGGCTGCAAACACATAACAAGGTGTTATCCGACAACTTCCTCACTGATGCACGTCAACAAGGTTGTTGTCGTGTGATAGAAAATTTGCTATCACGTGACAACAACCTTGTTGACGTGTGACAAAATGTTTGCTGTCGCGTGACAACAAGTTTGTTGTCACATGACAAAAAATCTTCTATCATGCGTCTGTAGCCTCCGCCCTCTAGTCACACATCAACAAACTCTCTATCACGCGTTTGTAGCCTCCGCCCTCCTATCGTGTGTCAAAAAACTCTCTGTCACACATCTATAGCCTCCTCCCTCCTATTGCGCATTTACTATACTTGATAATACATATGCCCCCAGGTGGTATGAGTGAGCGAGTAGTGTTCTACCTGGTGAATAATATAGGATTATATAGGGGATAGTTTCAAGGGTAGGTGAAGCCTGTTAGGTTGTGGAGCCTGTTTTCATGTATGAAAGTGTTGAAGATTGTATACTAAGAGTATTGTACACTTTCCACAGTTGTCTCACTAGGGTTCAGGGGCTTAGCCCCCGATTTTTTTTGGCCTCGAAACAAAATGTGCCTGATATACCAGGAAATGTGCTTTTTCTCATATGGGTGGAATTTTTGACCCATAGGTTTTTGGGACGGTTTTTACCGATGGTTTTGATACCCATGTTTTTATAAAACTTCTTAAGCAATTATCTACTTATGTGGTTTTGTACATATGGTAGGGATAATGTAACATTGCAGATGTGTATGAACTCGGGTGTGAATTCTGTATAGTTTGTTGAGCATAGCTCCAAACAGATCTGGGTATTGTATTGAGAGAGTGGTGGTTTATAATAAAATCTAAACAAGTGATTCTTGGTGGACGTAGCCCAAATTGGGTGAACCACGTTAAATAGTATCTCTTTGTGTTGTGTTAATTTTTATTCTGCACTTTTATTTGAGATCTGTAATATTTTCTACATATTAGTTTCTACTGTTGTGATTTTGTGAGGGATTATTCCACATATTTTATCCCCTATTTCCTAACAAAGTTGACCCCTAAAAAAGTTAAACTATAATTTTTAGGCGAATAGGTCACTGACCTGCGCCAGAAAATTTGCCTTTCCAAATTTTTCAAAAATGGAATATTTTCCATATTATGAATATTCACCACTAAAATTATCCCTGCAATGACATGGAGGAGGTGAACCCAATTTATCAAAATTTCATGTCTTAAAAGTGGCAATGCATTTGCATTTTAAGAACTTGATCTTTTGATCTAGTTCATAATAATCATTATTGTGGTGCCCATTAATCCAATGAAAGTTGTAAAAAATGATGACCGAGTTATGCTGTAAGCCAGCTGTTGTCCTAAATTCTCATTCATTAATCAAATTAATGCATTAGCTACTAAAGAAATTAACAAATCAGAAATGTTAGAGGGTTTATGTTACCTCGGATGTGATGATGTTTGATACATGCACTGAATGATGGATCTCTAATGTAGCTAGATCTACAAAACTAAAATAGATCAGATTAGATAGATGTATTTGGGGGCTTCCTAGAAAATTTTGGATCCAAGAAGTGATTAACTTCCTTAGTGGATGTCAACCCCCATGTTTAGATAAAAGGATGTAAAAGCATGAAAAAACAAAGCTAACATTGAATCTTTAAAATGGTAGAAACTGATCTAAATCTAGTTAGATGACAATAAATGTAAGATAAAGGTTTCCTGGTTTGGGTTGATGATGACCCATACTATGTACAGGCAGGTCAAAGACTACCTGAGAAAATGGATCTGAAGTTGTTGATGAAGTATGCAGACATGCAAGGCTTGTAAGTAATTTGGAAGTTGATGAGGACCTGTAGTGGCTATAGGAGGATTTGTAGAAGAGAGACAAGGACTTGGAGATAAGATAAATGATAAAAAAGAGGATTTAGATAGATTTTGGATAAATAGATCCCTGGTCAATGGCAACCAAGAAGGATCGACGATAACTGTAGCAAGATTAAGATGAGGCTGAGAAGAAATAGATGAATATGACAACCTGTAAGCACTAAGATTGGAACTAAGGGTTGGTGAGTGATGGATGGATGCTGCTTTGAACCTAAAAAAGGTTAATCTAGAAGAAAGTAAATATAATTTGATAGAAAACTTGATAAAATTACTATAAAAGGAAGAAAGCTCACAAAGGAAGGTCGTGAGTGATGCAAACCACATTTGATGATGGATGGGATGTGTGTGACTATCACATGAAGCTCTGGAAGTCACGAAGAAGATTTGATTGTTGTCCGGTTACTTGATTGTCAAGTGATTGCATGTGAAATGGAAAGAAATCAAACATACTTAAAGGGTCAGCGGTGACTAGGCTGGGTCATTGCCGATGATGGGGAAAGTTTCCCTTTCAGGATTGCTTTTTGATTTAAGGCAGGGTTTGATGATTTTAAAGAGTTGGTCAAATGATTTAAAGAATATTGGCAGGATTAGATGACTTGGGGATGAATCTAAGGTAGTTAGGGCATAAAATAGATATGATGAAAGCTAGAAAAGCAAGGTGATTTATATGTAGGATAAAAGAATCCTAATTATAAAGTTGGTTGGGGAAATGGATGAGGGCCATAATTAATTAATAGGAATTAATTAATTAACATGATTAATGTGGATGGGATATTTGGGCATGTAAAATATTAAATGATTACTTAATTAATGTGAATTAATTAATTAATAAGGATTGGATGGGCATTTGATTAAATAAGGAGGATGAATAAAATAAAATATGCGCATACAGGCAAATGAGGGCATAGATACTAATTTTAGGTGTCTTCATTTTTCCCCTTTTTGTTTAGTGGTTTGAGCTCGCAAGCCACAAGAAAAAAAAAGGGTTGTATGAAGATAAAGGATTGATGATAAGCTCCCCCTCAAATGGGGGATCGATGGCATTAAAGGAAATCAATGACGTCTTTAAAAAAAGGTAGATGGAAAAGGGAGGGTGGGTGATGAAAAGATGGGTGAAAGAAAAACCAAGGAAAAATGCCCCAAGAAAAAAGGATTGCAATATGGATGAAAAACAATGACGGTGACTTCAATATCACATCAGTAGAGGACAATTACGGTCTCAATGAAGACGAACTATAACGTTCTACGAACCAATGAGTTGGTGATGACCACTGCAGTATGGATGTAGGTTGGGATGACCAATAGGTTATAGGAAAGGCATCAAAATATGCACAACTATATTTTAACAGAATGCAAAATCCTTCATACACGAGGAATCGAATGAAAAAGGTATGCATCCACAATGAACGAGGATGCATGATATGGTGCCCAATGGGACACGAAAAATTGGCTGATAAGGCAAGGCAAAAAAGTGAATGATGAAATAATATGTCCCAAAGGGGAAAGTATGGCCATGAAGGAAAAAAGGAAAAGTGAAATTTTTTTCCCGAAGTGGGGAAAACATATGGCCACAAAGGTGGTTTTTGATGAAAACAACAATGGTACCCCGAGGAAGGCACACATATGGAGAAAAGAGTGGAATTGATATAATGAATGGAATGCTGAAAGGGGAAGATGAATATGGCATCAATGGAGGAATTCATGCGTAGATAAGACTGAAATGCCCAAAAGGGGGAAATATGGCCTCAAAGGAGGAATTCATGTATAAATTATGATAAGATTATAAAATAAAATGCCCAATGGGACCTTGGAAAAGTTTGTATGCTCAAAGGGTGGGATAAATGGATATGACCAAAATAACGGAATTTGTGAAGAATGCCCTAAGGGAAAAAAATGAAATGGCCACAAATGTGGACTTAAAGAGTTATATATGCCCAAAGGTGGAATAGTTTGAATGTTGAGTGAAAATTTCCAAAAGGGAAATGATATGGACCACAAGTGTGGATTTACTGGTCAATAAATGATGCCCTTGAAAGGGATGCCAGAAAGAGAGGGAAATCCTAAAATTGTTGGTGCTAAGGCCAGTTGATGGAAACTAGGGAAAATCGACAACAACCCAAGGGGGTCGAAGATGACTAGGTGTCGGTGGGCTATATAAGGTCAAAGGTTGGTCAAAAAAGTTCATTTTCACACGTAAAGTTGATGTGAAGGACTAGAGTGAGAAAATATAGATTGATTAAATGGAGTCTCCTAGAGTTGCGAGGAAGTGCTAGAGGGTGCAGATGATGGCAAGTAACAAACCCACACTTGCTTTTTATTTAATTTCATGTTTTATTTATTTTTTAGCATTTGTTTGCAAAAACTTGATGACGTCAGGGGTGGTTGGAAGTGACCCAGATGGGTCAACATTGATTGGGCCCTAGGGCATGTAAATTTGACTATGAAATGTGTCGACATGTCCCAGGTCGGTGTCGACTAGGGTAAAATTGGATAAGTTAGGGTCTGATTTGATTTTGGATGAAAATTAATGCATTTTAAATGTATTTTTGGATTATGGATCTGATGTGTGTATACTTTATTTGTGATTACAGGCCGGGGAGACCTTATATCTAAGAGATTGAGTGCCTACTTTGTATAAGCATATTAGAGGTGACGTTACAGATGCTGAGTGGGATCACTTTTCGGCAGTCATATTAGGGGGATTCAGACATTATCAGAGGATCCCACAGGATGTAGGTCTTATGATTGCCCTAGTAGAGAGATGGGATCGACAGACTTACACATTTTGGTTTAGGACACGGGAGATGACTATCACCTTAGAGGATGTGTATCAGATCCTCAGACTGCCGATATGGGGGGGCAGATAGTCCCCATCACTAGTGATGATAGGTTGGCAGTTTTGACATGACTCTTTGGAGCCGATGCACCCCATATCAAATTTTCTTTAGGGGATTTTGCATATGAGTAGATATGAGGTTGGGGTGGTACACAACCAATTGATTTGCATGGTGATGATGACAGTGTTTTGATACGCTTTACTAGACTCAGGAGGAGATCGGTTTCCATGGGATCTAACTAGGGTTGTGGCCAATATCATGGACCACCAGATAATATTTTCATTTAAGACCGCCTTATTAGCTCAAATGTATTATTAGCTATCTAGATACAGGTCTAGTAGGAGATCCTGATTGGATGTTGGATTCTTACTACACTACTGGGCTTATGAGCATATAGTAGTGATTAGGCCACCAGGGCTTCCATGGGTCGTATGAGACCATATTCCATTGATAGTTGGATTCTTGAGGTGGAGGGCCAATCAGGCCTTTAGAGATAGGGGAGAGAGAGGGGTAGAATGATATGTGGATTGGATTAGCAAAGATGGATGTTGATCAGTTTAGATGGAGACCATATCGAGGATTTACCTTCTTGGACAGGGGAAGATGTGGAGTTGGTAGGGATGAGGAGGATGAGGTGGATTTAGGGGAGATGACCTGAGATGATTGAGGCCATACAATTTGATAGGGTGAGATGATAGTTTGGAGTCATCTATACAGTTCCTCGAGATCCTATTTTGTACAAGAGAGAGGAGCTTGGATAGGGAGCTACCAAGTCCTAACATGTTTGATCCATTAGAGGAGGAGGCAGCACCATGGATGATGATGACGATGTAGGAGTGGGAGTAGGATACTCTCGATTGGCATACAACAACATGGGCAGCTCGGTGAACAAGGAGGGAGGAGAGGAAGAGATTGAGGAGATGGAGGTAGAGGTTGAGATGGATCTTGGTGGAAGCGGGGATGAAAGAGAAGGAGAGTTTGTAGAGATGACACACTTATGTGCTGAGATAGAGCAGATGAGGGTGGAGAGAGACTAGGCACAGGTAGAGTGAGACACTTCTCTACATCAGTGGAATACAGTCACTCAAGAGAGGGAGGGAGTGACTCAGGAGAGAGACCACTACCACAGGAAGTGGGAGGCCTACAAGACTCACTTTGAAGATCTAGCTACTATTGTAGCAACAAATTTGACCAGTGGCATTCAGGAAGCACTGCAGGGGCTAGGACAGATGGAACCCTCTGACATGATTGGGATGGATATATATCTAGCGTTGGCCAGTAAGGCCAAATATTATGAGGATATTGTGATCCACAAGCTACCTCAGATGCTGAGATATTGGGAGCATCTCTAGAGGTAGGTGACAGGTAGGGCTGAGCTGTTGAGGAGTACATCGAGTGTAGCTCAGTCGAGGTAGGAGGATGGAGGTAATGTTACGTGGTGTTAAGGTGCTATACCTATCCCTGGTGGAGAAGATATGAGAGTTTCAGACATGCATTTTACTAATTTTGATAGTATTTTGGCTCTAAAGGAGCCCCCTAGGGGCCATGATGTATTGATACTCATTTTGACACACACATATATGTATATGATATATGATTTTTCCATGGATTATCATGTGTTGTGTTTGTCCATGTATTTATTATATGACGTGGTTATTTAAATTTTATATGATGTAATGATTTTAGATTAGATGAGATATGATAATGATGGCTACTTTGGAACCCATGTTTGGTTTATATTTGATGATGATGGTGAAATACATGTGTGATTAGATGGTTATTTTAGATTCAAATGTGAGTATGGATATAAATGTGTGATATGAGGACTAGGACTATATGCTTCATGTTTAGATTTGATGATGATGATAAGACAAATGTAGGATTAATTTAAATCAAAAGGTGTATGGATGCTGATATGAATGTATGATGTGGTAAAATGTTTTAAATTTAAATTTTTATTAGGGTGATTAGAATATATAGATAATATGTGATGAAAATAGATTTAAAATGGATGTGATTAATGATGAATGCATTGTTAGATAGATAGATAACATGAATTCAAGAGAGATGCATTGAGGAACATATGTGATGGGGTTAGGATGAATAATGCCTCATAAAAGTGGTGACCCATAGATGCAAGTGAAACTATGTTATAGCAAGGTACGTGTGAGGAAAATTTTCCTCCAACTACATTGGAGGTAAACAAGAAGGGGATCTAGGCAACATGAGGTACATATAACCAAAGATGGTGCTAGTAAATAACCAATGATAGTTATTCATACCAAAGATAATAAGGAATCAATGGATAGTATGACCTTATAAACCTAATGTTGACATGAAAAAAGGGGTTTGAGATGAAACTTGTACAGAGGAAAAAGGGTTCTCCAAAAGCGGTGTTCCCTAAAACTATGCCCCGGCTCTGGGAAGGGGAAAGAGAAAGTTGATCAATATGGGAAGCTTTCTTAGGATGCTGATAAAATGGAAGACTGATTAATGTGGGAAGCCTTCACATGCCATAAGGAGTAGCTATCCTTTGAGGGTATGGTCTAATTTACGATATATAGATGCAAAGAATAAATGATAGCCTTCCTTTGAGAGGTTGGTCTATTTATTTGATTTTTATTTCATGATTTTGATGATCATGTTTTTGCATGAACATCTTTCCTTTGAGGGATCAATCTATTTTTCATTCGAGCATCCATGATTTTTGATTTTTCATGGGGTAGAGACGAGACTAGCTAAGTAGACCACTTAGGAGGGGATAAAGAGTATATAAGAGACAATCTTGGACCCTTTGCGTGGTTCCAATAGGTGAATAAGAGGGAGATGGATGTAATGATATTAGAGTTCTCACCAAAGGAGAGAACCTATCCATAAGGAAAATTCTATGGGAAGAGCTATGGTGCCCATATTTAAGGTCACATCTAGGAAGTGAAAAAAGACCACATAGTTCCAAATCATCATGATAGGAATGGAAATGGCTGAGATGGAGGAATGATCTGAAGACATAACTAACGACACATTAGTAAATGTGCTAATAATAGAACGGTATCAAGTGCAATGCATTAAGAGGTTCCACTTCCGGTTTAATGTCAAGGGAAGCAAGATGATAGGCTCCCAACCCATACTTATGCATGATAATGTATGGTCTGATCTAGTAAGGGGAAACCTTTCCACATTGGCTCCTTTCTAGAGTAGTAATGTTCTGATCTAGTTACAAGATTAACATCATGTTTTGGAAGATGGGATAAGATAAAAAAGTGAAAATGATATAATGTGATACCCTTCAAGGAAGTGAAAGGTATGCATCTAAGACAAGTGAATGGTCCCCCTGGAGAGAGACAAATATGATTACATGATGGATCGAAACGTCGATTAAGATACGTTAGGACCAGATGGGACAAGTCAAATACAGATTGTAAAATATGCTCCACGATGACAAGTTATTTAAAGGAAAGCCATGGTGCTTCAAAAGGAAGGCACATATATGGCCAAAAAAGTGGTCGTAGGAAGAGGGGATGAAAGTACGATAGGATAAATTGAGTTAGATGAGATAGGATGATATCAACTGCGGAGATGGACTAATATGTGAGTAGAAAAGTTCTAGAAATAAGTCCACCTAGCATGGGAGGATGAACCGATGGAGACGAGAAGAAGGATGCTAAAGGATCAATAACGGGGGAGGGGAAGATGTTACCCTAGTGAAAGGGATGTGGATAAGATATGGGATGTTAGAATATATAAAATAGATATCAGGGGGATGGTGTAGCAAGGCCAACTACATTAGTGAATAAAGGAGGACCCTCATCAGGAGAAGATGATGTGGGCAGATGAAGAGGCCGAATGGATGGAGGAGCTATGAGAAGAGTTGGATGGGCTATGGATGAGGCAATAGATGGAGAAGAGGACTCATCAAGGAGATCCTCTCACTCAATAAGGTGATGGATGATAGTCTAAAGGGCCTTACAATGCTTAGTGTCATGGCCCAGGGTGCGATGATAAGAACATATGTGATGATAATTGAACCATGAGGGATTTGGATAGTTTGGGTTGAATGCTTTGATAGGTGGAAGTGTGATGGAAAAAGTATGAAGTAGATGTTGGAGGACATTTGTATATGATTTGATATGGGCACAAGGAAAATTCCTATAGGATGGTGTGGATGATGAAGGTAAAGGTGGACTGGGTTGAGGTCTAGGTGATCCGGAAGGAGAAGTGGTAGTGGATAATTTAGGCTCGGATGATTGGGTAAATGAAGATGCTATAGAGGAAGGAACTGGTCCTACGAGGGAATTAGATGGTTTGGATCATGATGAAGAAGGGGGGCCTAAGATGGATGGATGTGGCCCCAAGATAGAGGATGTGGATTTGGTTATGATTGGGGGAATGCTGATCTTCTTATGAGGATGCTCAAGGGATCCCTATGGAAAAATGCTAAGGTTTCTAGATTCAGATTTTTGGGGAGTACCCTTGGCGGGGATGAAAATAATCTCTACTGGGGGATCTGGTGATGGTGTGGTGGCTGATGATGAAAGTAACTTCTGTAGGATAGATTATATAGATGGTAAATATTGGCTAGATGTGGGGATGTCTGGTTGTGTGGATGAGATAGGAGGGTTACCTATGGTAGCTACAAGCTGAAATGATTTCCAATTGTTAGGTTGTGGAGCTAGATTGCTTCACAATTAGCATGCAATGGAAAGTGACTGGTAACACAGTAACCAACATTGGTTAGAGAAACTGGGAACCGTAACCTGTCATCGGTTAGATAGGACCGACGTTAGTCAGAGCAAGTGGGAACCACAACCCGTCATCAGTCAGACATGACAAACATCGGTCAGAGAAAGTGGGAATTGGACATGGTTAAGGCTAACCGGTGCCGCTTACCTGTGCGATGATGTTTTAATTAACTCTCAGGAATTAAATCCATATTTAGCATTAAAGTAGATTTATTTGATGTAATTACATGGCTAAGGTGCCCTAAGTTTATATACACCTTTATAAGCATGAAAGCTAGGGTTTAGAAGCGGTATGAATAATGAGAAGGATTGGATTAGATCTTTGATTCTTTGATATTGAGAGGATGAAGACGAAGAAGAAGAAGAGAAAAAGGGAACAAATTACATGAAGAAAGAGTCTCCATGGAGAGGAGCTAGATAGAAGGAAATAACAGGTACATCTGAATGGTGAGAAGAGGGTAATGTCTTCTACTGTATTTCCTTTGTAAATTTATTGTCTCATTGTAATGGCTTGCATAGTATGCAAAGCACATAGTGTTTCTTCTTGTAGATCCACATGTTTGTGAGGTCTTGTATTATAGATCTATGTAGATCTAGTCTTGTATTGTAGATCCATGAGATCATATTGTATTGTTGATCCATGTAGATCTAGATATTGTAGAGGAGGTCATCTTCATGTTTGCACAGGTTATGTAGTGATGGAGAGACAAACTTACTTCTTGGTGCATAGTCTTAGTTGCACATCTAGTAGAACCCTGTGAGAGGCCTTGTTTGCAGATCCACAAAGAACTTGGTCACAGTTTAGAGATGCAGTAGTTCCTGGTTATGTGAGATCTGCTGGTGGTGGTATGGAGGCATGGTTTAGTGTACTTAGGTAAATCCGGTTGTAGATCTGGGAGGAGGAGATACTCTTGTAGAGATACATGTACTCTTGTGCAAAAGAGTTGGTTTGTAATCTCTTGTTATATTATATATATGAGATCTCTATCTTTGGTGAACGTAGCCCACATTGGGTGAACCATAGTACATGCTTGTTATGTGTGTGTAGTTTTGTGTGATTTGGATTATTCTAGTTTATACTTCCACTACTGTAGATTTTGTGGGCAAATTGTTTAGATTGTGTGCATGATTTTGTTTGTTATTAAATCATAGCACTAATCCCCAAAATCCCACTTGGAGATAAATGGTTGAATCTCTGTACCTATACATGTACATCATCGTCCTCTACACACCGTGAAGACAATTCATTCTTTCCTTCAACAATTCTCTCAAAAAATAAAACCAGGAAGATCAAACCATCTTCTCAAACCAATAAGATAAAACCATGACTTACCAAACCTGCACAAAGCTACAACTGATCCATGACACCAATCCTCAAGCCCCCATTGCAAGATCTCCCACTCAAACTAAAGTTCTAAGCCTCAATTGCATTTGTAGCCATACCTGTAAAGCCAACCATGTTCTCCATCCATCTATCCATGTCTCCATGCAACCACCAATGCAATTGACCAAGACAAGTCAAATTGGAATATGCGAAAGCAAAACAAAATCATGGGTAAAGATAACCCAAATGAGTTCTACCTGCAACAGTGGGTGATCAATCCACAAAACTGTATAACTCAAAGAATCCAAACATTGCAATCTACAAATCCAACCCTGCATAAACAAATAGCATGTCCAAGACAATCATATGTAGATAACATACCTATCAAGGAGGAACATAGTAATCAAGAGAAAATACAAACATCCCCTACTCATGCTCAAGGCAACTGAATCGTGCTCATGGGCATCCATGTGCAAATCAAACATCTACATCATCATAGACTCACAAAACTAAATCTATCCAACATGTGCAAAATCACCATGTACATCCATCCATATTACTAGCTCTCCAGAAGCTCCAAGTCTGCCATTGACTAACTCCAAAGCCAAATATGAATCATTTTCTCATCAATGTCAATACAAAACATCCATGCTAAACCATGCCACTAATACCAAGTGCAAATACTAGCAAACATGTCATCAACATACTGCTCAAACTAACCAAGATGAAATCAAGATAAGGGCACCATCTTAAAATGGTAAATGAACACTATTGTCAAACCTGTAACCAAACCGACCCCGGTCCCTGTCTGACTGACCACGGTTAATCCTAACTGACACCAATCTCTGTAACTAGCAAATTTTCTCTTTTAATTCTTAAAACTCTAAAAATTTGCACTATCATCTTCACCCAGTTGAATCTAACCATCAACTGTAATCCCATAGGGATATCCAAGCACCAAAAAATAAACTAGAAGTGACATCACAAAGCAATAAAATCAATATACCTGCAAATCCGTGACTGTCCTCCAAAACCAACAAGTTCCTCTACCACTCTAAATAGTAGCAATCTCCTCTCACTCTGCATGTGCTTTATGTATCCCATCCTGCAATTCCAACAACCATGGCTTGCTCCCACTGAACACAAAATCCCCTGCACTGCCTGCTAATGTGTCAGTGAGAAATAAAACCAGATGAAAGAGAATATAAAATGATTCCCTTCTTGTCAAAGAATACTTCTACATCACATAAGTTTGGACTTCTTGTAAAGTAGGTGAATCAACTTCTTTTCATCCGTATGTACTCAACATCTCTCGTTACCTACAACTGTGTCTAACCATGAATTTTCATTGAGGATCTCATCCTTAGACTAGAAACCCTTGTCCTCAAGATTCCACACAACTGGGAAATAAAATTCAAACAACACTAAGAAACCATGGTGTAAATTTGTGCACACAATCCAAACATAATATCAGTTGCTCCAAACGAAAGAAATAAAACATGAACCATATAGAGATACCTGAAGCAAACTCTTAATGGACTAACTGGGCCAACTCCATCCTCTTTCTGATCCAAACCATTGAAGTGATCAACACTGTTTCTTCTTGTACACACTGTGTAAGAAACATGATCCTCTAAAACATGACATAGAACCAACTTCCCTCTCTTGCTACAAAAAACACTATATAGATAAGTTTCCAGAAAGACCAACCACGGTCATCCCCTAACCAACCATGGTTAGCTGACCAGTATCGGTTCATCTGTGATTGACCTTGGTTCTCAGACCGATGTCAATGCTGCTGGAACAAACCCAATGCCACACAATTTGGCATAGCACACCACACCAGGTGCCTACTTCGATCGAAGCTGATAGTTGAGATGAGCCAGTCATTTCAAGAAGCATCCAAATCTCCTACAAAAAATAATACAACAAATCCATGCAATAAATTGCATCAAGATGAAATACATCTTACCAGCACCAAGATACTCAACCACATCTTCAACTGAAGTACATGCTTCTTTGATGGAAGTCCCGTCTTCGTTCTGTGATACTATATTCATCTTCTCTAATGAATCCCATGCATCTAAATGCACCAAAGGATGCATAACTACTCCTCTATCTCATTCTCAGATCTAGATTTACAGTCCCAAACATGCATGTGCAACCAAAATAATATAAGCATTGCAATACCAAGATAAAACCATACCTCAATAACTGGATCTGCAATCTGACCAACATGCTTGTGCCTCCAAGAACTGGGGACACCTCAACAAACAAGATACATTCTATGCATCTTTCCATTTCTTCAGATCTATGATTTTTTGTTTATAACTAAGATGCTTAGTAACCGACCACGGTCACCCTGTAACCGACCATGGTTACCCTGTAACCGACCATGGTCACCCTGCCAACGCCGGTTGCCAATTAACCGATGCCAGTCCCTGTAATTTCCAGCAACCTTACTCTTCTAATTCCCACTTGAGATTAAATATCTTCCTGTGATCTTCACATCGGGCAAAAAAAATGCTGCTCTGATACCAGTTGTTGAGATTATACCAGTTGTACAGGTAAACAAGCAAGCAATGAATAATGTGGGAAACATAAATTAGAAATAAAATGCAATAAAACAGAGACATAAATTTAATGTGGTTTACCCAAAATGGGATACATCCACCAGAAATAGCCAATCCTTTTATCCAGTCTAGAAAAAATCTCTTACAGTGCATTAACTACTACAGTGAGCCTTATACATAATGAACCTTTAAAGATATTAGGGTTTTTATCATTTTGGGGAAACATAGAAAACCATCCGTTAGATCTGTGACCTAATAAGGAACGGTCCAGATTTCACAATACATAAATACATATTAAATGTGGCTTACAGAGGCACTTCCCTTGAGCCCCCCACTGGGGCATGCCACCCCTAGAACACACAAAGGGGGCAAAGTCCCCCTCCCCTTACAACCACTGTCACTATCAGGCTCCACAACCAACACCAATATTGTTTAAATGATGTAGGTAGTGTAGAAGAAGAAGGGGATAATGGGGATGTGGTCATGATAGTCAATGCAGTAGGTGTGGGAAAGAGCACCGAAAGAGGAACCGATATGGGTTCTAAGGATGGCATGGTGGGAAAAGGTGGAAGAGATGTGGATGAAAGAATATAATCTAATGTAGTAGATGGAGAAGATGTGGGATCACTAGCAGGAACATGTGTGGATATAAAGAGGGGTGTCTAAATCATGTGGTTGATAATGTCTACGTGTGATAGTGTAGATGGCCTATGGCTAGGACTGGAATTGGTACGAGTGTCAAAAGGCACATGGGCTGATTGGAAAGGTATGACAGGTGTGATAATAGATGTGGTAGATGAGGTAAGTAGGGTGGTCATAAGTGACGAGATAGGTGGTAGAGGTGTTAGGGTAGAAATAGTATCAAATGGCGTGGGCATAGGAAAAAAATGTGTGATAAGGATGTCAATGTGGTAATGGGTGCCAATGAGGAGATAGGTGAGGCCAAGGTTGATGTAGATGTAGTGAGAGTAGGACTAGATGTGGTTGTAAGAGAAGTGCTAGAAGTAAGGGAAGTAGGTAAGGTGACTGTGGATGTGATAGATGTGGTAATAATGTTAGAAGGGGCCAAGGACGTAATACTTAGGATGGAAGTAGATGAGGAAATTGGTAAAACTGATGTGGAAAGAGGTGTCTAATGTATGGTATTGATTGAGAATGGGTTGAATATATGTGATGTAGTAGATGAACTAGAAGGTGGGTGATTGGGAAATGGTTGCCTAAACATGTCACGTGATGAAGATTGGATTGATTAGGGGGGTGTAGGAGCATGGTAATAATTGGGGTCATAATGGGACGATGGAGATGGGGCAAGAATGGGGAGATCTAATATGGTAGGCTCATCGGAGGTATCCCTCGGTGAGATGGAAGGAGAGATGTCATAAAATGGAGTAGGATCTGTAGATTGATACCTATGGAGAAGGAAGTCACAGATGGGGTTCTCATGAGGAATATCCATAAGGGAAGTGGGTATGGTGATGTCGGGTGACACAAGAAGGGCACAAGGTAATGAAATCAAAGAAGATGGGGTAGAAGTAGGAATGGTGCATGGGGATGAGGCTAAAGATGATGAGGATAAAGGTGATGAGATATAAGGAAATGCGGTATAAGGTGATGGGGATAAAGGGAATGATGCATAAGGAAATGAGGGTGAAGTATGGTCTACGGATTGATATGGGCGAGAGATGGGAGGTCTGCGGAGAAGATAGTCATAGATAGGACTAGAGGAAGCTCTAGAAGTAACTGGTGGTATGGATGGGATTACAGAGGACTATTGAGGAATGCTTGAGGAAAATTTTGGTTATGTTTTTAAACAAGAAATCAAGAAAACAATTCCTTTTTATGTTTTGATTAAGAAAGTGTGAAGAGAATGTATGTGAGAGGACCTAGGAGATGAAAAACTATGTTTGGTTTGAGGTAAGTTGTGGTTGTGAAATGTCTGAAACGGTCTCTTGTTGGGTGATCAAATCCCAATCAGTGAACTAGGTTAAAGGAATGTTTTGATGTGTTAATTTGATTTGTGAGGTTTAAGGATGCATGTGATAAGATTTGTGATGCAGAATATTAGACCCTTACTTAATCTATGTGGGCAAGCAAGATGTAAAAGGAAAGGTTCTTTTTAAGCCTAAAATGCATTGTGATGTTGAATGAGTACATAGAAAATAAGGGAAGGTGCAATGAAAAAGGAGAAAATAAGGAAAATAAGAATACCTAGATATTACTTTTCCTTTTTTTTTGCACTTTTGAATGATGAGCGATCCAAGCCACAAACACAAACAAACAATAAAGTAATGCCTCACGTTGTAATGTTAGTAAGAAAAAACAAGATATAAAAAAGAAAGAAACCACCTAAAGGGTGGTCCCACAGGGCATGTCAAGAATGTTGTCCCAATTTCTCATTCATTAATCAAATTAATGCACTATCTACTAAAGAAATTAGCAACTCAAAAATGCTAGAGGGTTTATGTTACCTCGAATGTGATGATGCTTGATACGGGCACTGAATGATGGATCTCTGCTGCAACAAGATCTACAAAACTATAATGGATTGGATTAGATAGATGTATGCGGGGGCTACCCAGACAATGTTGGATCCAAGAAGTGATTAGCTTTCTCAGTGGATGTCAACACCCATGTTTAAATAAAATGATGTAAAAGCACGCAGAAACAAAGCTAACAATGAATTTGAAAAATGGAAAAAATTGATCTAAAGCTAGTTAGATGAAAATAACTGCAAGATAAAGGTTACCTGGTTTGGATCAATGACAACCCAGACTATGTATAGGAAGGTCGAAGGTAACTTGAGAGGATGGATTTGAAGTTGTAGATGAAGTATGTAGACCTGCAAGGCATGGAAGCAATCTGGAAGTTGATGAGGACCTGTAGCTACTGTAGGAGGATTTGTAGAAGAGAGCCAAGGACTAGGAGATATGATAGATGATAAAAAAGAGGATTTAGATAGGTTTTGGATTAAAAAACCCTGGTCGATGGTGACCAGGAAGGATCGACGATGACTATAGCCAGGGAAAATTTTAGTGGTGAATATTTGTTAATTAACGAATATTCCGGTTTTCCAAATTTGAAATTAGAAAAATTTTCAGGTATGAATAGGGACTGGGTCGTCAAAATTTTCTGGGTACACGTTAATGTTAGGGACCGGTTTGCCTAGGAATTTCCATCGAAAACCTACGGTTATCAATAAAATTTCCCTTATAGAGAAATTAAAATATGTCAAATTTGCCTCACATATATATTCTATTTAAGTATTTATAGTTTATTATTCATAGTTGTAAACATCGAACTTTGGAACCTCCATAAATTTGTGATTACCAAATATTTCATTAAGGCATCCTGATTTCAAAATTGGAGGAATGGTGAGTAGAGGAAGATATTTCCTTTCTACTTTCAAGGTACTTTAGTTTGTTCTGTAACATGTATGTAGCATACTGTTTAGCATTTGCATGATGTGATTTCATAACATGAAGGATGCTACTGGCCGGTGGCATTCTGCATGCTACCTACCAGTAGTTAGTAGCATGGAGCATGCTGTAGGATGGTAGCATTCTACATGAATCCGAATGGTAGAATACAACATGTTACCAGCTGGTAGCATGTTGCATGCTATCGGCCGGTAGCATTCTACATGATGCCGACCGGTAGAATGCAACATGCTCCCGGCTGGCAGCATGCAACATGTTACTAGATGGTAGCATGTATCATGCTACCATCTAGTGGTATGATGTATTCTACCGGCCGACATCATGCAGAATGCTACCGGCCAGTAGCATTATGATACCGGTTGGGAGCGCACTGCATTCTGCCTTTCGATAACATGCATTATGCTACTGGTTGGTAGCATCCAATTTTCTTTTGATTACATTTAAAATTTTAAGAAATTTTAAGATGTTGATTACATTTATCTAATTTAAATATTTTCATGGATAGGTATACTAGCTTCTCTGAACAATAAAAAAAGAAGAAAAATAAAAAATAAAAGGTAACATAGAATTTTTTTTAGCCCCACAAAAAAATGAAGATATAAGTTTCTACCATTGGAAACATGAAAAAGGGTACTGGTAAGTTGTAACAGATTATCAGAACCATTTGAAATTTTCCTCTTTTAAGTTTTTCATTAGTACAGTTTAATTTTCTTAATATATTTGTAACAATCAAAACATTTTTTGTTTTGGAAAACTGAAACCCTTTCTGTTAATTTTATTCATAATGAAACAATAAACCAAAACATAAACCCTAAGGAAACAATTATTTTAGTAGATGAAGAATATATTGACCTAGACATGTCAGAGCTTGAATATTGTCCTGAATGCTAGATTCGTTTAAGAGATGAATGTTCAAATGAAAATATTCTAGCAAAAGATGATAATGACAAAAAATTTAAAAAAAATAAGTTTGGGAGAAAGAAGAAAACATCCTAGACAATTAGAAGGCTGTTTCAAGTAGATTGGGCAGAAAAATACCCATTTATTGAGTATGTATAGCCAGATAATGGCAGTGATACTCCCAAAGAATGTAGATGTAATATTTGTACTTGGAAATTGGGTAAAGAACATCGAATGCAACTTAAATTGGACACTATAGAGAAACATTATGGAGAAGTATACTACACAGTCACTAACAATAATGGAAAAATAACGAAGAATCATAGATGGAATACTATAAAAGAGTACATGCATGTAAGATATAAAGAGGAATATAACAATAAGATGAAACAAACATAAAAATAAAAAGGAGGTACCATAAGTGCAAATTTTGGAAAAGATGCAAATGAAAATCTGAAGGCAAAAACCTCGTAGTTTTCAACCATATTCTTTATTTTGAAAATGGGAAAACCAATTTCAGATTTTTTAGAATACAAAAAATTGTTCAAGTTCAATGGGTTTTTGATGCAGCCTAGAATTCAGTGACACAAACCCAATGAAACCCTATGTGCGCTGGCACATCACTCAGCCTAGACTAAGTGCTCACTCGAAGCACTTAATGGTACCAGGTCCCTCTTTAGGGTTGCTGTAGTAGGATGTTAGTATGATGAAGACTTAGCCTATATAGTTCTATTACTAACAAATCACTCTTCAGAGCATATCAGATCTACATCCAAGGAAAAACAAAATATAGTACAAACCATGATGAGATAAAAAACATACTAGATTCAGATACTCATAAAACTATTACTTAGATTCAGTCAATATCCTCCATTATATTCAATGCATTAAGTTATAGAAGCTTCATTACAATATCAGCAGTATGTGCATAGCAGCATAACATTTGTATGTCATCAATCGCTGTGTGTCTCTCTATGTCATGATCTCATCACTCTCTCTATGTCACGATCTCATCCTTTCTCTATGTCATGATCTCATACCCTCTTTATGTCACATTTTACTACATACACACATACACACACACAGATATATATATATATATAAGGGTGGGGACCTTTCCCTTCATTGCTTATCCATTCCAAAAATAGGTCGCATGCTATTGGTATCCACATGCCTTTACAAAACTAGCCATACATGTAAGTGCGCTAACAATAGACTACTACTAGCTAACTGACAATAGCAGGATCTATTTTTGGCCTGTGTCCATGCAAAGTACTTCATATCCTAATCCTCCAGGAATAACCAATGCATGGATGCACATGTTTCTTGCCTCATTTGTGTGCTCTACATGCCATCTCTAAAAATAGACCTTGATGAGTGAAAATGGCTAAGTCCTAAAAACTATGAACTTCTATGTACCATGCATGTGTTCTCCCTATTCATTTGCACGCCTTTGAATATGACTTGATTTCCCACGTGGAATTCTTGTGTGATTTCTCTGTCAAGTTTTCTTTGATCAAAAATACCCCACACTAATTTCATTGTCATCCTGAACAATGGTTACCTCCAACAACTAAAGTAAAGAATAGAAGAATGGAAAGAATGGAAAGAATGAAAGAATGTATGAAAGAATGTTTTACCCTGGAGTCTCTTCTTCAGTCCTGAACAACTAATTCATGATAATCTCTATTTTATTTCAGCCTCCAAAGTCTGCTACTCAGTGAGTGCTTCCTTTGCTTTTTCTGGGATGTCCACAACAATGGACTCCAATTCATCCCTCGCAATCTCCCCTTTTTCATTTTGCAAGACTAACACAATGTTGGACATTGAGGTCATTCTTCCCTCTAGTAAATCCATCTTCTGCACAATGAGCTTCCCAAGCTCTTCCAGCTGAGTCTTGTGCATGGTTCTTGTGCTACTGCCACAAGCTTCATGCTTCTGCTTAACCATTGATAATATTTTTTTGCGACCCAATGTTTCATCCTTCATTTCTCTCTGGACCTCATTGTTGTCTTCTAGGGTCTTTACGTTGATAAGCGCCTCTGGAGCTGTGTAGATGTTCAAGGCTTGGTCTGCTTTCTTCAATTCTTCTTGTAGCACTTGTAGTAGTCCTTCATAGGATGTAATTTTCTGCATCACTGAAGCCTTCTCTCATTCTGCCTCTTTTGCTGGATCCTTTGGCACTGGCATGCGTAGAGGCTCATCTTCAAGTACTAGGTCCACCAACTTTCCTACATAATGTATTGCTGAGGGAAATGTCTGTGGTACTTTTGGCTCCAAGTGTGGCCTAGCTCTTATGACATTGTCTCCAATTTCCTCTACGATGCTGATAAATACAACATTCTTCTTCTGCGCTAAGTCCCTCTCTTGCGTTAGGCACTGCTATTTCTCCATCCTTAGTTTTAATCTCCTCCCTGAGTGCCCTAATTGTGGCAAGTCTTGTCCATATTCCGTCTTGCCACCTTTGTTGAGACTTTGACCAATGCATTACTCACCTGTTCATCTGACATGACAGTAGGGTTTACTGTCATGTGTCTAGCCTGAGGTGTCTTCTTCAACCTCCTTGATATGCATGACTCCTCACATACATCAAAATCTGGCTCATCCATGTGTGTGTGCATGGACCATGACAACTGCTTCCTCGTGCACACTATGGCCATATCTTCATCCATGAGCTCCCAGCCATATAAGTATTTATGTGTCAGCGTGCTCTAGAAATGGGTGCAAACAATTTTACCTACATCCTCTGCATTACCCATAACTGGTAGAATGTGCTCTCCACTCGTTCTTCTAGACTATTGCTACTTAGGAACTTTAGCTTCCAAATTTGGGACTTATGTCTCCATGTCCTGATCAGTCTCTGTAGCTGTCTCCTATGTTCCCTTTTCCTCCTCTCCTCTCTCATTTGACTCCTCAACCTTTTGTTCTTCTATGTTCTCTAGAAGTGTAGGAGAATTAGGCCCGCTTTCCTTTGGATCTTCCGACTCCTCATTCAACTCCAATTTCCTCCTTTGCGTGGTTATCTCCTTCTGTGGAGAGAGTCTGGGTGATCTACACACTATTTGTGGAGTAACACCTTGGGTCCTTGTTCTCCTAAACACCCTCTTAAATCTGTGCTCTCCTTAGACTACATTCAAGTCCTCATCATCCCCCTCTTATGGCTGAGGTGGTGTAGTGGCGTGCCCAGCTTCATCCTTATTCGTAGGATGTCTTCTACCTCTATACTCCAAACCACCACTATCTTTGCACTCATCCTCCCCATCCTCCACTTCAATTGGCTATGTGGGCTTAGGCACTAGGATGTTCTACATCGTGTGCTTAACCTTTGGTGGTGCTGGAAGTGCTAACTCATCTTCCACATACTTTTTATTCTCCATCTTGGGTTTCAGTTGAAGATATACCAATACTGCTCCAATATCTCCCACATCCAAACTTATTGGTTTAATGCTCAATACATCTGAAATGAGTCTTTCAACATATGCACCCCACCCTGGATACACATATTTATTCCTTAGTGTGTGGTAGTCGCAATCTACCTTATCCACATTGAATGTCAGTCACCGCACATCTATGTGAACTTGTGTACTAATGCCTGGAAGTACCTTGTTGTGAAGGGATATGACAATTTACACCAAGGACTCCATGCTCCATCCTTCATGGTAAACTACACTATACAAAAATGTTGGTATATAGAGAACTAGACCACCTTTCCAACCACCAAAGGAAAGTCTTTAGGGATGTGCCATTCTTCCTCAAAATCTGAGTGGAGCCTATCATACCACTTCTCAGCCCTTTGCTTAACCTACTCTATCATGGATCCCTCACACAAGTACTTCTTGAATCATTCTGTAGGTGATTTGTGTTCCATTGGATACTCCCATACCTTCTCCTTTGGTCCATCAGGTACTTTGATCTCCATGAACACCAGTGATAATAGAACAACTCCAAAGCTGATATTTCCTCCTGTGTGCACTTCCTCAATGATTTTTTCTGAAATATAATGTGAAATGTTGTAGACTACTCCTTCAGACATCTTTTTGGCAATGTGTAGCCACATGGTGTTCACTTGTGACCACCTTTCCTGGTCATTTAGCTTTGTAACAAGATGCATGACTGCTTGCACAACTGGATACTTCTTTCATTTGTCGATGTCCTTACCACGCAGACCCTTTGTGTACCCCAACTACTTTCTGGTCTCCAATATTGTAGTCTTGTCTGTTAGATCATCTCGCAAATCACCTCTTGTGCCTTTCAACCTCATTACCATGGAGATGAGCATGGCTGAAATTCTGACTCTGCGACCTGCAAAGTAGAAAAAATCCTCGTGCACTCTGCTCATGAGCCATTGGTACAAGGGCTCATATTTCCCAAAGTAAGGGAGCTCATATAGTTGGTAAAATCCTATCTTCTACAAGAGCTTCTCACCAGCATCATCATACACTGGCATGTCTTCCACTGTGTGTTTATTTGTCTTTGTGTTCAGCAACATGTCAAGCTCCTTCTTATTCTCTATGGTACGGTGATTGTACTCACTCACCTTACTTTTCCTTATGTGAGAATCCCACTCCTGGCTAACGATAACCCCTTATGGATATTACATCTCAAAAAATTTACTTTTAGGAGCCATCTCCTCTTCTTCTTCTACCACCTTCTTCTTTCCCTTCACTCCTGTTGCAACTACTTTCTTGGGTGCCATTTCTACCTTGCAATCCTTTGTAGATCCTTTCCTCTTGAATTCTGAAATGTGTGAAGCAAACCCTAGCTCGATTCAGTGTGCCCTAGGTGAAATCACGTGCCCTAGCTCTTCTATGTCACCTTGCTTTGTTCAAACCCTTCACCACCAGGGACATAAGCTCTTTCTACACACAAATCTCTTCATCACATCTAGTTACACACCTATCGCACCTTAATACAATCACTCGACTCTTTACACTTGGCTCCTTTTCAAATACTCATAATCGCAATGGTAAAAATGAACTCACATCCCATCCTTATATAGATTTTCAAATTTTTGATGCATTCATTGCTCCTTCACCTACCAAATATCCTCTCATTAATTGACCAATTCCATCCTTTCCACGTGTTACATCCTCACACCTCAGCTATAACCTTCTAGCATGCCTTCCTACCCTCTGGTCACAGACTTCTCTTCAGCACGCACATCCTTGCACCTGAGTACCTCATCACTGCACCTTCTACTGGTAGTTGTTATGGCCTCTGCTTACCTCACGTTATACTATTTCTTCATTTATCTTCATCTTTGGTCACTTTTTAGAAGCAATCCTTTGACTTGAAGAACACCCATAGCAACTTATTCTTTTCACCTTTCAATTCCCACAATCTTGTACCTGGATATCAACAACCACCCCACACTAAAAGGATGTGCAGTCCTCTATGCATAAACATGCTTCATGTAGTAATTAGCTTCATGTGCACAAGTGCACTTATTTCACAACACACCAACTAAATTGAAAAATCATAGCAACAAAGAAGGAAACACATTAAGGAAATACAAAATTGAAAACCTAATCTAAATGGAAATACTACCTTATTACAAACACCAAGAAGACTTATTTATAGTAGGGCTTCAGCCTACTCCCGTTGAAGTAACCGGGTAGCCGTGTTCCATCAAGTGCTTCTAACTGGAAAGCACCTGTTTCAAGGATGTAAGTGATAACATACGGCCCCAACCAATGTACCTTAAGTTTTCCTGGATGGCGCAAGAACTTAGAGTCATAAAGAAGTACCATTTGTCCAATCTCAAATTTCTTATCCCTTATGTTTCTATCATGCCATGCTTTCTGCCTGGCCTTTTCTTGCTTCTGACTCCAACGTGCTATGGCTCATCACTCATCCAGCTGAATTATCTTCTCAATCTATTCTTCTAAAGCTTGTTCATCAGCTAGACCTCCAGTGCACGTGTAATATACGTAAAGAAGGTAACATAAATTCCATAAGAAGAATGGCTTCTGCGCTAAACACTAACTGAAATGGTGTGGCTTTGTTCAACCTTTTATATGTTGTTCGATATGCCCAAAGTACTACAGATACTTTATCATCCCAATCCTTTCTTCCAACATCACATATTTTTGTTAATGTCTGGCCCAAAATTTTGTTGAAAGCCTCAGCAGTCCCATTTTCCTGAGGATGATAGGGTGTAGTCTTATGGTGTGCAATCATGAACTCATCCAATAAAATTCTGATTGTCTCATTAAGAAAATGTGTGCCCCTATCACTGGTCAAACTCAAAGGACATCCATACCTTGTAATAATATGTTCCCATAGAAACCAAGCTGTTGTAGCCACTGTACAGTCCTTGGTAGGTGCTGCTTCTTCCCACCTTGTCAGATAGTCTGTGCAAGTTATAATATAGTGTGATCCAGTTCTATGCACAGCTGGGGAAATAGGACCCACAAAATCTATAGCCCATTTCTCAAATGGTTTTGCACTGGTAATAGGTCTAAGAGGCATTTCATCTCGCTGACCTGGTCTTCCAAGACATTGACAATGATCACATGCCTTACAAAATTCCTTACAATCTTTATAGAGGGTCTCCCACCATAATCCAATGAGAAGAATTTTGCATGCTGTGGCATCACCTGCATAGCGACCTCCTACAATTCCACCATGAGCTTCTTCCATAATGCCCGTGCATTCATGTTAAAATACACAACGTCACAATATTTCATCCCGGCCTAGTTTTTACAAGTCACCACTACTTAACATATAAGGTGCAACATGTATAGCTAGTTGTAATAATATTTCTGAAATCCCTGAGCTGTAAAGAGATAGCAATTCCTCTAGTCCCTGTATATTGTGCATCTGCAAGGTATCCTCAATATAACTTGTGCTTCTTCTCTTCTATATTCTTGATAGATGGGGTCTAGGTCACAGAAAATACTATTTTCCATTTTTACCAGTTCCACTATGAAATCAAACTCTTGAAATAGGAGCATTTCATCTCGCATTATGGTCCCTTATAATGCTTATTTACAAATATTGTACATGCCATGTGATAAAATTCCTATAAATATAGAATGGTGTAGCTAGTAATCCTGTAAGAAAATTTTGCAACACTTTGGACATCACCTGCATAGTGGCCTCCTGTTCCACCATGAGCTTCTTCCATAATGCCCATGCTCATGTTCTCTAATTACAACAACGTGCACAATATTTCATCCAGAGGTACAAGTCACCACTAATTAACATATAAGGTGCAACACATATAGCAAGTTGTTTCTTCTCCAAGGATTTCATTCCTTCTGGTGCCATCCCTGTGCGTAAAAAGATAACAATGTCCTCTAGTTCTGATGGCACGTGCATTTGTAACCTGTATAATTGTGCATCTGGCATGGTATCCTCAATTGCCTGTGCTTCTTCTCCTGACTGTATTCTTGATAGATGGTCTGGTCCAAAATTACTTTTTCCTAGTTTTACCACAACTGTGAAATCAAACTCTTGAAATAGGAGCACCCATCGACATATGCGCCCTTGTAAAACATGCTTATTTACCAAATACTTCAATGCCATGTGATTTGTATAAAAGATGAATGGTGTAGCTAGTAGGTATTGAAAAAAATTATGTAACACATAGATCATGGAAAAAGCTTTGCACTCTGTAGTTGTGTAATTATGTTATGTAGGAGTCAGCTTTCTACTAGCAAAAACAGATAGGATGATCTACAATACCTTCTCTAGGTTGAGCCAACACCATGCCAATGGTTGTGCCAGAGGTGTCAACATGTACATGGAATGGTTTTTCCCATGAAGGAAAACACAGAATGGGCACGGTAGTAAGTTTCTCCTTCAATGTCTTGAATGTACGTTGCTGCTATTCACCCCAGTAGAACGTACCTTTCCCTTTCAGTAACTCTTCTAAAGGTGCAACAAATTTAGCATAGCCTTTGATAAATTTTCTGTAATATCCTATATGTCCCAAAAATCCATGCACCTCACTTTGACTGGTAGGCTCCCCTAGGCCTATAATGACTACAACCTTCGCTGGGTCAACCAAAAAACCCTCCTTGCAGATTATGTGTCCTAAAAGTATCCCAAATGGTGTAGAAAATATGCACTTCTTGATGTTCAAAGATATACTCAACTGTCTACACCGTTCAAACATTAAGTGCAGATTGTCACAGTGGTCCTTAACTAATCCATACACCATCCAATCATCTAAATATACCTGTAAGAAGTTGTGAATAAATTCTTTGAATGCTTGGATGACTATGCGTGAAAATACAACAGGTGCATTTTTCAGACCAAAAGGCATCACAGTATAGGTGAAGCTACCCCATTCAGTAGTAAATGTAGTCTTTTCTTGATCTTCCTAGGCAATCCTAACCTGATGATACCCAAGAATCCATCTGTAAACAATAGATTTTGTGCCCTATAACTCCTAATATTTCCTCAGTAAATGGCGTAGGGAATGGATCTGTTACACATGCAACATTCAGCTCCCTGTAGTCCACACATATTCTAATTCATCCATCCTTCTTGATACTGATCACCATTGGACTAACCCATTTTGAATCATCAAGGGGCTTGATAATTCTAGATTTCAACATGTTATCAATCTCTTCTTTGACCTTTTCACACAAATTGGGGTTCATTCTGTAAGGCCTTTTCCTAACTGGGTGCACCCCCTCTTTAAGCTTTATCTTCATCTCCCCTAACGAATCATGCATGCCTTTAAGTTCATGGTACCCCCTAGGAAATAGGTCCTAGTAGTCCCTTAATAACTCAATGATTTTTTCCACTTCAGAGTCTGACCAATAATCTCCAATTATAGCTTCCTTAGGCTCAGTATCTGTTCCAATATTCACTCGCTTTGTCTTCATAGGTTCATGATAGGCACGCGTGGTCTTATCCACACTGTCCAATACCTCACACCTTCCTGTTGAATGGTTTACATCCAGATTATCTACTTCTTCATCATCTACTAAGTAGACCATTTTTCCTTTCTCTTTCTCAAGGCAAGCGTGTTGAAGTAATATTGCATCGGCCTCTGGTTCTTTATCAAGACGCACTCCTGAGTCCTCTTTATCTAATAATTCCTGGAGGATTTCTTCAGCCTTGGCACTATCCCCCATAGTTAAGCACTTGATAACTTTCAATGCTTCTTCTACCAGAGGTTTTGTAGAGAAGAATTCAAACATCTGTGTCATTCCTGCAACTAAATTCTACCAATTTCTAGTTTCTCTATGGAGTTCTGCATATACATACCAAGCACGTGCGCAACCTTGTAAAGTGGAATAAAACCAGTGCACCCATAGTGAAGGTGGTAAAGCTTCCTACCCTTCTGTCCAGAGTCTCTCACACTTCTGAACATGGTGCTGAATAGGTTGATCACCATGATAATTGCATATTTGTGTAGGTGCATTGCTCCTAAAGAACCTAGTAGTAAGAGCAACCCCAATTTCATTCCATTTGACCAGATTATCCCTGTGGACCACCCACCAGCGTGTTGTTGTCCCACGTAGTGTATATGCTAGCATATTTCTCCTCTCTAGTGGGTCTATCCATTTTTCTTCCATGGCATGCAGGAATACCATGGGATCCCCTTCTCCTATGTAACAAGGTACTGAGTTGTTACCTATCCTCCTTACATAACATGGTTTAGTGCCTCGAGGGGATATGCTCTTTACTTCGTGCCCTACCAACTCATAAGTGTTGTGAGCCCAATTATCACAAGCAACACTTGTAGTATCACTAATAGACTATGCATCCTCCCACTGAATTAGTCCTTCTTTGGTTGGTTCAATCATCTCTGGATCTCGGATGGCACGTACATAAATCCTATTCAGATCTTCTTCACTTAAGGGCTCAACATAGGGCACAAAATTTCCATCTGTTAAAGGGATAATGACCCTTTCCTCTTTATTTTCAAAACTGATATAGCCCTTGTTGAACCGAAGATCAACATTATTTGCATAGCACCAAGGATGCCCTAATAGAGCTGGGAAACTATCTGATTCTGCCAGCGCTAAAACTTCAAAGTCTCCAGTGAACTTTTCTCCTTGTATGGTAATGGATGCATCTTTTAAAACTCCTATGGGAGTGGCCTTAGTCTGATTAGCCATGAATAATACATTAGAGGATGGTTGCAATGGGGGTCTCCCCATTTGTACCCATGCATCCAAGGTAAGAACATTGACTTCCATGCCTGTATCAATCAGTATATTACTCAACAACCACCCATCCACAACAACATTCAGAGTAATTTCCTTGTCATAATCTAGGCTATGAGGAGGGAGATTTACATGCAGGATCTACCGTCTGGTTTCAATACTTGTGCATGGAGTGTTCCCTTTCAACCAACTTCCTAATAGTGGAATTATGTTCTCCTGGCGCAACATTTTGCACACTTCTCTCAAGTCATCTATATCAGTTTGGACTATCTCTGATGCTTTCTTCTACTCCTTTAAATATTGTATCTCACCCTGAAGATTCCTTAGCACTTCCATGGTATCCTGATAAACCTCCTTCTGATAGGCAGGATCTGGGTACCGTGCATGAAGAACCTCATCCTTAGTGATGGTAGGTTTTTGTTGTAATGCCTCCCTGACACGTGCTGCCTCAGCGCGAGTCATGATCTTCACTTGTAGTGCCTCAGATTCTACTCCCATCTTGGGCATCCATTGATTGTCCACAATGCGTTGTATCCTAACCATCCCTGTGCCTTTGTTTTCTTGTTTATGTTGCTTACTCAGGTGCTCATATAAGTCTGGGCACTCTTCATAGCTATGGTTCTTCCAACAGAAAGAACATGCAATATTCTGAGGACACTCACACATATAGTGGTCAAGAGATCCGCATGTATAACATGTTTTGCGAGGAAACTCACTTCTTCCACCACCACGGCCTCGTCCTCTGAATCCACCATGGTATCCTCGACCTCTGCCATGGCTAACTTCAAAATTCCCCTCATTCTGATCATAGCACACCTGATTGTGCTCCCGGTCCTGATGCTCATTCTTGCCCTTAGAGTTATCTGAAACTCCTATCTGTCGTACACCAATATCAATAGCATCATGGATCTATCCAATCAGCCGGCAGTCCTCTGTGTCATGTGTTATGGACCTACAAATTTTACAGTAGCTTGAAACATTCTTCCTTATCACGCGTTGCAATAATGGGAAATGAATAACATCATGGTTTAAGTGTCATATCTCATAATCCAACAACAATGAGCATAATGTCTTGCAAGGACAACTATCCTTTGTGTGACCCTCTACTTCATAATTTGTACACCAAATTCTTGAGCATGTTTTATGGGCTAAATTCATTGATAATTTCTCTAGTTGTTTTTCCATAGCTGTAATTTGTGTCTCTAAGAATGGGCTAACTCTAGTGTCAATACTCCCAACTACCTCAGCACGTAGGGCTGCTTCCAATGCCTCGCGTGGATCAGTATATGTCTTATGTGACAACACCCTCCTAAATGGTGTAATCAATCCCCCAACAAACCATTGTGCATGTTGGCTTGCGTGTATGTCATAAGAAAGCTTTGATAACAATGTTTTAAACCATGCATCATACTCTCTAACACTTTCAGTAGTGCCTTGCTTAATATCCTTGAGGGCACTTATACTCTTCTGCTCAAACTCAGGGATATGAAACTCTTTTAAGAACACATCCTTAAATGCTGCATAATCCACGCAAGTCTGATCAGGGTCAAACTTCCTGTACCATCTGTGTGTGCACCCTTGTAACGTAGTAGAAAATTGGCTTGCCCTACGCTCAGAAGCTGTGATTCCTTTTGTGTGCCACAATATTTCACACATATGCACATGTTCAACAACATCTTCTATGCCCCTATACTCTGGAAGACATAGAGACATTTCCATATAAATATTCTGGGGTTGGGGTGGACCTTGCCCACCTGAACCAGAACTTCCCATGCCTCATGATCCACCTGAACCTAACTTCCCATGCCTCCTGGAACCTGTAGCTAGAATAGGTCCTGTAGATGTACTCCCCTGTGCTCTGACAGTAGTACTATACTGAACCCCTACGGTTTGTGAAGTAGTTCCACTTCCAGAAGTGAATCCAACATTTGGTGTGCTCATATTCTGTGCAGACGATGCACCTGAAAAACACACCTCCAAATAGCAATGAAGCTGTTTATCCTGCCATTGATGTACTTTCTCTCTTACTTCCCAAACTTGCTTGCTGATTACTTTTCATACTAGATACTGGAAAACCAAGTGCAAGGGCTAGGTTACCAGGTGGATTTAGATGTGAGCCCGTGGCCCAGGTCATCTCTACTGGCATGCTCCCTTGTGAGGCCAAGGAGGGTTCCCTGTCATGTTTTCCTAGATGGGGGAGTTCCTGATGCTCTGGCTCCACGTCTTCTACGTGAGCTCCAAATCCCTCATGATCCATCTCTCTCCTCAACTCCATCCACGCTGCAACATCACGCTACTTCTCTATCTCCCTCTCGCATGCCTCATTATACTTAAGCCACCTTTCTTCTCTTTTCCTTGCCACTGCTAAGTCCGCCATCCTTCACCAATCCTGTCCCCACCCCCACGCGTGGTGGGGTTTAGTTAGCCATTGGTTTACTCTCCAAGTTCAAAGTTACCATCAAGATCTTGATCGCCAGTGGAATGCCTTGTAGATAAGTTCCCTGTGGATGTCATAAGAATTGGAATTCAGCTACCTCTGGACATGAATAAGTGGAAATTGAGTATTCCAAGATATAACTGTTCAAGACACCACGAAACCACATTTCCACGGCTCGAGTCCAAATCAAATCAGCATCATAAAGGGCCTGGAATTCTTCCTACATCTAGACAAGTGCATGATACCTCCAATTCTATTTAGATGCATAAGCAACCAGCCATTCGTACAGTTCTACTGGAAAGATAGTGAAAAATCTCTCATATAAGTTGTCATACATATTTTGTTCTACCCAAGTGCATGTGTTGAACTTAGATCTAGTGCTGAACCACCATGTGTATTCTTCTTCCAGATCACGTATCCATTCTTCAATACTTGCTAAGGTCAACCGGTATGTCTTCATTGCGAACCATCCTGAAAACAACTAAAAAAGAGGTCTCAGCAATGAAAACAATGATGCAGCCTAGAATTCAGTGACACAAACCCAATGAAACCCTATGCGCACTGGCACATCACTCAACCTAGACTGAGTGCTCACCCAAAGTGTGTAATGGTACCAGGTCCCTCTTTAGGGTTGTTGTAGCAAGATGTTAGCATGACGAAGACTTAACATATATAGTTCTATTACTAGCACATCACTCTACAGAGCATACCAGATCTATATCCAAGGAAAAATAGAACTAAGTACTAACCATGATGAGATCAAAAGCATACTAGATTCAGTCAATATCCTCCATTATATTCAATGCATTAAGTTATAGAAGCTAATACTTAGATTCATGTAGTAGCATAACAATGTATGTCTCTCCATTATATTCAATGCATTAAGTTACTACAAGCTTCATTATAATATATAAAAGTATATATATAAGGGTGGGGAATTTCATAACACTTTATGTCTCGATCTCATCACGCTCTACTAGCCACGATGTCAAGTCTATATATGTGACCTATTATTGGAAAGGATATTACACAATTCCCCACTACATATATATAAGGGTGGGGAATTTCCCTTCACCACTTATCCTTTCCAATAATAGGTCGCATGCTATTCTTAACCACACGCCTTTACAAAACTAGCCACACATGCAAGTGCGCTAACAATAGATTACTACTAGCTAACTGATAGTAGCAGATCTATTTCCAGCCTGTGTCCATGTAAAGTGCTTCGTATCCAATCCTCTAAAAATAGCCAATGTGTGGTATGCATGTCTCTACCTTGTTTGTGTGCTCTACACACCATCTCTAAAAATAGACCTTTATGAGTGAAAATGGTTAAGTCCTGAAAAATGAACTTCTATTCCATGCATGTGTTCTCCCTATCCATTTGTGCCTTTGCGTATGACTTGATTTCCCACGTGGACTTCTTGTGTGCTTTCTTTGTCAAGTGTTCTTTGATCAACAATTTCCAAACCTTCCAAATTCACATTGGTCAGAGATCAGTGCCTGGGAAATGGCAAGATGTCTTGTGATGACTGAACAAGAAGATATGAAAGAAAATGTAAATAATATTAGTTTCATCTCCCTTTCAATTGATGCAGTTACAACTTTGGAAAACACTTCTTGGGTTTGCATTCATGTATATACATTCTAGAACCACACCAAAAAACCTCATCTTCTATTGGTTCATAAAATGCAAGAAAACTGCAATGCTGAAAATCTTTCCAAATTGGTGATATCTAATTTGAAGGACATAAAAGGAATGGATAATTATTCTACAACCACAAAGCTGATTTGTGTTGGTGTTGATGGTGAATTAGTGATGTAGGGTAACATAAATGGTCTATGTGTACGTCTCTAAACATCTGTTACTCCTTACATGATTCCTATTCATTACATGGCTCATAGGATGAATCTTGCATATAGGATAGTAAACACATTCAAAAGTGTTGAGAAAGTTGAAGAGCTTATCCGTGAAGTGCACGCCTATATGTCAAGTAGTCCAAAAATATTTCTAGAGTTTCAGAATTTTTCACTTGGGGTTAAAGATGGTAAGAAACTTCTTAAAGATGTTGATACTAGATGGATTTCTAAGTATGAGCCTGCACACAAAGTTTTTGAGGAATATCCTTCTTTAACTAGTTTCATGTATAAGAACCATAGGCAATTTGATAGGGAAAAATATTTTCTTTACCAACTTATAGACTTTAAAACATTGTTAACACTTTGTGGGATTCTTCTAATGTCGCATGAGATGAATTGCATTAAATTTTTTTCACAAGAATGGTCCATATTTATAAATGACTTCATTAGGTTCATGAAAAGGGTGTGTCAGACTCTAGATATGTTATATATGTATGATGACTACTTTAAAGGACATGTTTTCAGTCACTGGCAAGCTATGACAGATTTAAAAGATCCTAACAACTACTTTAGATTCAATATATATCGTCATATGTAACGAGTTGATATTACTGGAGTAGAGCTTGAAGAAGTGCCTATTACAAGTAATTTATATGATGCTATTATATCTGAAACAAGGAAAAAATTCAAAAAATCTCACAATGTTTATCAAATGAGATCAAAGACCGTTTCAAAAAAGGAGAGCTTCTTGAGGCCATGGGAGTTGTCAATCCTAACTATTGGAATCCTATAAGAGGTGCTTCTGCTGATTCATTTAAAAGACACATGGGTACTATAATTAAACATTTTGCACAATCAGTTGAATGTAATGGATTTCAGATTAATGGTATTCTTTCAAAAGTAAACTCTTGCATCACAATCAAATGATTTCAGAAAGGTAATGAAGGAAAAATTTGAATTACAGGAAGAGCCAACAGAGAAGGGAGCAATAAAACTTCTATGGAAAAGGTTGTATCCTAGTTCCATCCTTCGTGAAAGCATAAGTGAGTATTTTCGATTGTATGAACTGTTTTAGACAATGATATTGGGATCAGTTGAAGACAAGATTTTTCAACACATTAACATTTATAAAATCAAAATATTAGAAGATGCTTGATAAAAATCTTGATACCTACTTGAGATTGTATGTTTCATGATATGATGTGGATACCTTTCCTTATGAACGAGTAATGGCTGTATGGAATTCTCTTGCAGAGAGAAGAGGGATCAATAATACTAATACAAGGACTACAGATAACAATGAAATTGAGACTGAAAATTGTAGAGAAAGATTAGATAAAAGTGTTGGGCAGTAAAGTTTTCAAGATAAATTTTTGTTTGACCTAACTAATATTGAATAAGGAAGACTAACTGTACATTTTTATTCTAGAAAGAAATTTTCATATCAGGATTTTGATTTTAATTATGTTTATTGTTATTTTTGTTATACTCCTATACATTTTTTAATATTATTTTCAATGTTGCAATGTGTTTACTATTTAGATTTTTTAAATGTTTCATACTTATTGTTTAAAAATGAAAAATAAATTCCATTATTGGAGAATTTTCACCATTTTTAGATAATTTCTATTTTTGTTCTTTGAAATATAAATGGTACTTGTAGTTCATTGGTCTGTCAACAAAGTATTTTAAAATGATAATAATGAGAAATTTACCATGTAATAAAAATAACAAATACAATCGAGAATAACAGTCACATTCAGAATCCGTTTGAATTAAAAAACAATCACAATATAATAAAAGTAAAATTAAAATGCCACAATCCACATTGATTAAAGTTTGAAACTTTCAATATTGTCATATAATCTGAAACAATTTTATAAAAAGATTCAATAAAAACAATTATAATTTCATTATGTTTTTTTTAGATTCAACCTTGAGAAGCTTATTCTCTATGTGATTCTTTCTCTTGAACTAAAGAACTTTCTTTGACAACACCAGACTGAACCAAATCCTTTGCAACAACTTAAATATTCAAAAGAATAATTTTTTCTTGATTTTCCACTTCACCAACAAACAATAATGTTTGATCCTCTTTATCTTGCTTCTTCATTAGTATCTCTGGATCTATTCCATTTTCCTTTATAATTCTTCTCTAGGTATTATTCTGCTTGTTTAAGATAACAAACTTCTCTTTCAATTCAATTATTGCTTTTAAAATTTTCCTTGCACTTTGTAAATGCAAATCAAGCACACTAGCCTCATTTTTCAAATTTTTGTACATTGAATGCATTTCACAAGAGAAAAAATATTAGTAATATTTCAAAAAATGAAAACAATACGTGAAAATTTAGTAAGACTTACCAATGCCTTATCTCATTCAGCATTTGCAATAACTACAAGGCCCTTGTCTCTTGACCACATACTGTGGTGGGATTTTGCTTCTGCATTTACATTCTCAACTCTGTTCAAAACTTCATCATCATAACTATTATCAAATGATACAGAACCAGACACAACTTGATTCAACAAAATATCAATCTTTCTTGGCTCATTCTGCTGTGAAGAATACAATATATGTATTTGGTTGTGATTTTTATATCGTGAATTTATTTCCTTAATAAAAAATTTATCCCTAAACTCCCATAATTTGAATTCTTCAACCTCTTTCGAAATAATATCAATATTGGCTTTCATTTTATCAGCCAAAAGAATACCAACTGGAAAAGTAGTTTTCTGATCATTAGTTAAGATAATGTCAGTTAGTATTGGAGATGGTGTTCTTGATCTACCCTCTCTTCTTGGAGAAGGCTTCCTTGCCACAAGAATCATATCTTGGGGATTGAATGCTCCATGCTCCTGAAGTGTGATTTAAATCCCAAGATACTCCTCATCTAAATCAATATTGTTCAACACGAAAACACCCTGTCCACTAGGAAAATTACCCAATGAAAACATTAGAAAATCAGAAGAAAAATTAAGTGCGCCACTGCTTGCAGTTGGCCAAGTGAATGAAATATTATTACCAGTGAAATTTTTCCTCATAATTATTGGTGGGGGTGGTGGAGGTGACATCTGCATTTGTAGTGGACGCTGAATTAGAGGCCCTGAGACATTGAATTGTAATTTTGTAATAACATGACAAAATTCAAAATTCAAACATAATAGAAATGAAAAATAAATAAATTCATTTAAGATTATAAAACTTACTTTGTTGAGAGGATTTTTGTTGATGTGCAAATGAATCCTGATTCTGTTGATGTGGTGGTTGTGGAGGAGTAGAATGAAAACACTGGTACTGGTAGGTGTGATCTAAAATATAAAAAAACAAAAGATTCAAACCTAGGGCAACAGAATGAGGTATTAAAGATATTTCTACGTCTTGCATTCGAGGTTGATGATACAATCTTGTTTTACTGGTATTTTCTTTAGCAAAGTGATATAAATTGCAAGAAATTTTGAAACACATACAAGTTTCATATAATTAATTACATTTATGTTTATTTTTTTTGAAATATATAGACATCATAAATTAAAATACCTGCAATTAATGCATGTGGTATTTTGGATGATTAAGTTTGAGGGTTTATGGAACTCCTCAAATTTTTAACATGTGGAGGGGTTTCTTCCTCTACTTGCTGATTGTTAGAAATAGTAACAGAATATCCTGAATCTAGTGGTAAGTGACCTCTGATAGCAGGATCCCTTCGTGATGAAGCCGTAACTGCCACCTTATGTTATAATTTAATAGTAAACTATTAATTCATTTAAAATATTAATTTTAAAAGATAAATATTACAATATGAAAAATTATAATTAAAAACCATCTAATAAAAAATTAGGATTCACCTCTTGCTCTTCAAATGTTAGTGTTAAATTCAAAGCCAATAGCTTTGAATGCATTGCTATCGGAGGAGAGGTGCCACATAAATTATAGAGAGACTCATAATATAAAACAAGAATAAATTTTTTCAAGCTGATGGTAACATTCTCATTTAAATGAATATTTTCCAAATCAGCTCTTATCCTGGAGGATAAGTAGCTGCACCATTCAAATTTCTACCCACATAAGGTACGAATGATATATGCTAAAACCCACCAAGGAATATCAGTATATCAACCTTGTAAAATAATTATGGCTTGGAATAATTGCACAATAACCTGCAGAAATGGGTGAATGAAATCCTTGAGTTGAATCCATATTTTTGAAGGGTTTTGGGAAGCTGTAATTGTCAATACAAAAAGAGAAGCATTTTATTAGTAAATTTTAAACATAAAAAACTTTGTTAGATTGTAAATAATGAAAATGTAATGTTGTAAAATAGAAAATAAACTTACAAGAAGTAGCAGATGCAACTACATCAATAGAAAAATGAAAATTAGACTCCAAATACTTGCATTCTTCATCCGATAAAATAACCTTTGTCATGATAAGATCCACATCTTTGTGTGGTAGTCCTGTGAAATTCTCAATGTCATCAGGTGACGTTCCAAATGACTCTGCATGAGATGGGAGTGTATAATGAATTGTGAAAGTGGAAGTGTCATAGTTGAGTAGAAGATTGTTAAGTGATTTGTGGTTTGTCTTAAATTGGGGCATATACAGAGCCCTGTGAAACTGGTCACTTCGATCCATTGGAAAATTGTACTAGGATCCTCTAGAAATTTGTACAGTTGAGGAAATACCAGGATCTTGTATGAAAAATTATTCATATTTTTTGTTGACACAACTGGGCTCTTCAGCTCTCTGGAAGTGTTCTTTCTTCTTGGCATTTTTTCAAACTGTTATAAGATTCTTGGTTATAGCTATGCTTTGGTGTTCTAGATTCTTCCTTTTTGTGTGTCCTTTGGCATTCAATTTTCATCTTTAGGATTTTTCCTCGTATTCTTCTTTCTGTTGTGTGGAGCGAAAATGATTAGCTTCATGTATTTATAATAAGTAAAGGTGACCCACAACAACCTTTATGCCACTGGTCGTTAGCATTAAATGTGCTACTAACTGGTAGTATGGAGAATGCTACCGGATGGTAGCATATAGAATGCTACCGACCATCAATGTGTAAAATGATACTGACCGGTACCATGATGCATGCTACCAGACAACAACATTATAAATGCTACCGACCAATAACATTCTATATGCTACAGTCTAATAGCATTCTCCGTGCTACCAGCTAGCAACATGCAGAATGTTTTCGGCCGGTAACACATAGAATGCTATCGGCTTGTAGTTTTCAGAATTCTTCCGACTAGTAGCATACATAATTCTATTGGTCGGTAGCATACAGAATGCTATCGACCAGTAGCATGAAGAATGCTACCGATCAGTAGTATGTAAAATGCTACTAGCTGGTATCATTCTATATGTTACCAGATGGTAGCATTCTACACACTATTGATCGGTAACATGGAGAATGCTACCGCCAGTAGCATATATAATGCTACTAGCCGGTAGCATTTATAGTGCTCCCGTCTCATGTCATATATTATTTCTGCCACATCATAAGGAAAATGGATAAGGCCCTATCATTCCCACAGTCATGTTAAAAAATTTCCTACCACATGAAACTACTTTTCCTATAATTTGCCAACCATTCCAAAGTGGTTTTAACAATATTCGCTAAATATTTTCTAAGGCTTTTTTTTAGGGAACCTTAAAAATTTACCAAACCGTAACAAGATTGAGATGAGCTCGAGAAGAAATAGCTTAATATGGCAACTTGCAAGCACTAAGACTAGAAATAAGGGTTATTGAGTGACGACTGGATGGTGCTCTGAATGTGAAAAAGGTTAATATGTAAGAAATCAAATATAATATGATAGAAAACTTGATAAAAGAACTATAAAATCAAGAAATATCATGAAGGAAGGTCATGAGTGATGAAAAACATGTTTGATGATGAATGGGATGTCTGTGACTATCACATGAAGCTCTTGAAGTCATGAAGAAGCTTCGATTTCTCTCTAGTTGCTTGATTTTTGAGTGATTGCATGCGGAATGGAAATAAATCAAACATACTTAAAGGGTCATCGGTGGGTAGGTTGAGTCATCGCCGATCATGCGGAAAGTTTCTCTTTTAGGATTTATTTTTTATTTAAGGCGGCATTTGATGATTTTAAAGAGTTGGTTGAATGCTTTAAAGCATATTGGTGGGATTAGATGACTTGGGGATGAATCCAAGGTATTTAGGGCATAAAATAAATAGGATGAAAGCTAGAAAAGTAGGGTGATTTATATGTAGGATAAAAACATCCTAATTAGAAAGTTGGTTGGGGAAATGGATGAGGGTATTAATTAATCAATTAATAGGATCAATGTGAATGGGATAGTTGGGCATGCAAAATATTAAATGATTAATTAATTAATGTGAATTATTTAATTAACAAAGGATTGGATGGGAATTTGATTAAATAAGGAGGATGGATAGAATAAAATATGTGCACGTGGGTGAATGAAGGCATAGATAACAATTTTAGGTGTCTACACTAGTGGGGAGGGTGATGATTGTTAGGTGGTAAACACATCAACCTTTTATCCATAAGGGAAATTATAATATCACGTGGTTGATCAACAATCTTTTTAAAATAAACTATTCTATTTTGAGAGTGAGTAGAATCTTATATAAAAACTCTAGGTTTAGGAGGAGGTTGATGGGAAGTGTTACTACAATGTAGAACCTTAACTTGATTATTTGTAAATGATAGTGCTAATAGTGGATCATAATAATTTTAAATAAAAGCAATCATTTTATCCCTAGTCATATGTTCATGATGATTTGGGAAGGGAAGATATTGGTCAAATTACATAACTCAAAGGCATAGCTTAGTGAAATAATCACACGTATCATATAATAAGCATTCCTTGAGGGGTTAAATGAGGCCTCTAAAAAACATATATTGCATCTCTAAATCAATGGATGGGATAAAGAAGTGCATATTAGCTTTGAATAGTATGATATAACAAGATACCATATCATTTTCACCTTGATGGGAGGATGGTAAACATTCATATATAGATTTATGGCCTTTATTGAAGCTAAAACAAGCTAGGAATACATCTTCAAGTTCTAGGAAAGTACTTAAAAATCCACTAGGTAAATGTGTAAACAAATATGAAACATCGCATATGAGGTTGCATTAGAATGCCTTAAGAAGTAACTGATCATTACTATATGAGGCCATGAGGGCCCTATAATTCTTAAGGTGAAAATAATGATGTGATGTGCCATCGAAAAATGGAAATATAGGCATGAAAAAATTATTAGGGAATAGAGATCAGAAGATATGCAAAATGAGGTTTCCATAGATAGTATTGGAATCAACAATGTCATAATAAGATTTACTCTCAAGGGTCAGAGTTTGAACCTTACCTGTAAATCACTTAATGCATTCATAAGGTAAATGACCTCTTGAGGAGGTATGCTATAAGTATTTAGAGGATCATTCAAATTTTACACTTAACCATTAATGGTAGTCAGAGGGACATTATTTTTTTGAAAGTAATTGGAGGTGATGTCTCATGTGCAACTACCTCAGGTAACACTCGAGGTTCTACATGTTTGGCCTCATGTTGAGGTTCTAAATAGATATTATACACAAGCATATTATCCACACTAGGAGGAGAAGATATAGATAAAGAATTTATATAAACATGTTCATTTGTGCTAAGATAAGTAAAAACACTATCATTTACAAGTAATGTAGATGTATAAGTATCACATTTAATTTTAGTAGAGGAATTAGAAACACAAGTTAAATCAGTAGTATTATGTGCAATTGGAATAGAATCAATTGTATTATTAGTGTATGCAAGAATATTATTATGAATATCAATTGTAGTAGTAATAAAATTCTTTTGAAATTCAATAGAAGTAGTAGAAACATGAGTAAAATCACTTGCAAGATGCATATGAATAGTACCATTATTAACATCACTTTTTCATTCAAGAAGAAGAGTAGAAACACAATTATGATCATGTATAATAGAAGAATCATCATATATAACATCACTAGGACATTCACTATGGGTGGATTTTGAGTCACTATCATAAATACAAGGAATACCATCAATTAATGTAAGAATATAAGGGATATCCTCCTCATGCAATCTAGAAACAATATCATCATCACTAGAATCTATGGCCTCAAGTAGAGGATCATCAGGTGTGAGGGAATATGGTTGGTCACCATTAATTTCCCAAAAATCTACATTACCTTAAATACTAGGGTTAGTAATACAATCCATCTCAAAAGAGTTATCTATATCTTTGGTTGGTGTAATAGGCGGAGTAGGAGTAATATTACTAGTGAAGTTGATTGAGGGGAATGTTTCTTGAAAGATATCCACAATACATTAGGGTGGTAAGAAAGGTGGTGTAGGAAGAAGACCTTGCAGTTGAGTATTAAAACAAGGTGGCATATCTTAAAAGTCAACATGATGAGCCTCTTATCATAATTGAATACTATGTCATCATCAGTGGGAGAAAGATAAAAATGGTTATTGTTAGTATGAGTCATTTTCCACATCATGTGGTGAGTCATCTCACTTAGGTGAGGTCATAGGTCTAGGTGTCATAGGGGTCATCATTAGATTCCTTACAGTTGTTACACGTTAGTGCGTTAGGGTGTCATATGGGAGTTACTTCCCATCCTGGGAATGTAATTCTCCTCCACTTGAGAAGTCATGATTACAGGCATTGGGGGTTACACAACACCCACTATTTGTACCCCTTACCTTTTTCAAATCTATGAGATGGACATATGAGATTTTTCCCCTTTCGAATCTTTGCATGCACTTCATGGTTGATGATCACTCCCCATGTAACCTCGTCATACTGCCGAAGTGTAACTCGGTCAATGTTTACGTTATCCCACATGATCCTTGTGCTTTACATTTTTTCATTCTTCATCATGGTATTAGATTACACGTTGTGGGATCAGTGTTACTCAACATCTACCGTCACTATCTTGTTATCAGTTCATGATTTTCAGGTTTCGTGTGCATCTGTCATAATGGTTATTCCATCCGATCTCTACTTGCATTGATTTCAGGTTTTCAATCTTGTTCTTGGTTGCTTGTTTGTGTTTTCAAGTGTTTGTCATTTTCAGCCTTTGCATGCGTTTTTTGAGGTGCCTTGCAGTTTCAGGTTGCCGATCTAGTTTTTTAGTGTTGGTTGTTTTGGAAGTTTTGAGTGGTTGGATCCTATTTTGAGTCTAACTTGGACACATATTGCTGATATGGGAACAAAGTTGGCTCCCCCATCTCACCCTCTCTTCCCCAGCTCACCTTATCCAACACTGTAGTCATCTTTACCCATCTACTAACTTGTAACCCCATGCGCGCTACCCTATCACCTTGTGGGAATTGGGCACTCACCCGAGGCATGTGTAGGCATCGAGCCCCTCCTTTATGTGAGAATTGTGAGAACATATTTCTATTGTTAGAGGATTAGTTGTAGAGAAGTGAATATTCATGTAAAATCACAAAATGAGCTATCATATACTCATACCCAAGAATTTAATAACAAGAGAAACATCATGATATGAAATAAAAAGAACATATTTGCCATAAAATATAAGGAAATAACATTAGGGTTTGTACCCCTGAACCAGACATTCAGGATAGAGCCATATATTTATATTGATCATATTCTCAGCAACCACATTACATTCAAAAGGGTTGTATCAGACCAAATGTATCAAGACAGGGATCTAACTCATATATCAGAGGTCCTAGCTATGCTTTCCTTATCACAATTTTTTTTCTTTTCATACTATATGTCCTCCATCTATGTATTCCTACCTGAACATCTCTCTTTATAGCACCAACATCCACCACCATGCCTTTTCTCAGGAGTAGATCAGATGCCAAGTGTCCATGTGTACTTCAATGGTGCATGCTTATTCTATTATGAGCTCTCCACTTTCTGCAATGATGTCTTTATAGGAATATTCCATACATGGAATATTCTTTCCTTGACCACCAAGTCTCCAGGCTAGAATCTTATCCACTCGGCATGCCTAATCAGGTCATGTTTTTCCTCAAGTGCCTTCAGAATGCTGAATATGGATAAGTATTTAGACCCTGTGTATTTCCTTGTGCATGTGCCTTAGTTTTTCCCAAACCCTTCTTAAACCCTTGTCTTGCATGCTTTTCCCCATGCACCTTTCTTCCTATTGGACCCACGTGCTCACGTGTCCTTTGGTACTTAGCCAATATTTCAAGACCCAACATCACCCCACACTAAGCTTGTTCTCTGTCATTAGAAACATACTTCTCCTTTAAAGAATAATGAATGGTGGGATTTGGACAATTTGAATGAAGATTTAAAGAATGGAAGAATGAAGAATATAAGAAATGAAAGAATCAAAGATCTTGCTACTGCTACAATAGGAGTGGGAACTCCTTCTTTATTGTTGCCTCAATCATTTCCCAGGCATCCACTTCACCCTACACCTGTTGGGGTAGGTCACCCACTAGGGTGCTTACCTCCTCAAAAATTAGTTCACCACCCTTAGAATTCAACGTATCCAAAATCCCTTCAAGCTGCTTGCTAAGGTTGTCCAACGCGTCCATTCTACAGGTGATCTAGGGATATAACTCCTTAAGCTAGTTCTTGATCAAATCTCATAAGGTTTAGATTCCCTCCATCTTCTTTTTAACCTTAGTTAGTATCTTATCCCACTCTGCCCTGTTCCCCTTATTCTTCTCTTGGTATTCCTTTAGACCCACCTCATCTGTAGCAACTAGTATGCTTACTACCCTGTCTCTATTTGCGTAGTTATCATACACGGCCTCAACCATCCATATGGTGGTCTATATAGTGGAAAGGAGCTCAGAATATCATGTCACTGTCTCCCTAATCTTCTTCTTCTCTTCCTTGTTTTGGTGTGCTAATGCCTCTTTTGCTGATTCTAGAGTGAGTGAATGCCTCTCCATGGTAAGGATGCATGTTAAGTCTTCCAAAAATTTCAAGGTTGGCTTGTATTTCTACTCAGGCGGTGCTAGGTCTGGGTGTTTCAAAGTGATGGTGTTCATGATCATTTAAATCTTCTTGTACACCTTGTACACCTTCTCCTTCTCCTCCCTTAGTTTGTGCCTTAATTATGTGCTGATCAGCTCTTCTTGCTTCAGATCTTTATTCTTCTCAATGAGTTCCTCCTCCTCCTTCTCTGGATATTCCTCTAGGAACCTTACACTATCATTCCTTCCGAAGAGTCTCACCTCAATCTCAACCAATACCCTGCTAAGGGTGTTGCAGACTGGATCATTGGAGAACTGTTGAGTGTTTATCAAGGGGTTCACTCCCTTGGTCTTTGGTACCTTCATCAACACCCCCTTGCTGACTTCAAACTTGGGATAATCAACATGGGACTCAAACGCCCAATATAGCATCTTCCTTGTTCGTGGGTACGTAATTTCTTCTTTGAATGAAGACCATGCAAGGAGTTGGTCTATGGGTGCGGTACTCTAGAAGTGTGCACATAGTACCTTACTTGGATCATTGATATAACTCATTCCCTACTCCTGCACTGCTACCACACTCTTTCCTCATATGTGTGTTATCTTTGGAAAGCTTACCGCTAAGATGAGATCTCCACCCATGCTCCCATACTCTTTTCATACGCTTTCCTCTATCTCCTTGAGAACCTCATCAGTGCTGTGATCCACTTCCTACTCCACCAAATCATTTACTATCCCCACCACTTCTCTTTCTGTGGCCTCTTATATCTACTCCTTGGTGAGACTTGGGTTCCTTTGATCCTTTGTATTCACTTCCTAACTCTCCCCTTTTCCTTGAGCACCTTCCTCTTATCCATCCTTTTCTTCATTTCCCTCATCCTTGGAGTCATGCATATTATACACAAGATGGTCCTGAGCCTCTTCATGCTTGCCATCATCTCTCTCACCTCTGTAGGTCTCCAGGCTCTCCGTTCCTTTTGAGTCCGCCTTCTCTGCTAACTTTTTGCTCTTCCTAATTAGTGATTTCAGTATAGGAAACTCTTCCTTCTCTTCTTCTTTAGTAGGTGACTCCTTCCTTGGAGATTATTCTTGTGCAGGAGGACCTTCTTGCTATGGCACCTCTTCCTTAGGAAATTTCTCCTTTTCCTTAATGGGGGACTTCTTCCTCTATGCATATGTTCTTGGTTTCGGTCCTGACTCATGCACGCCCACAGATTGTGCTATTTACACACTTGGTGCCTTCTTCTCTGGTGCCTCTTTTCTTTCCCTCTTCCTTGGCATGACCTTCTTCTTCCTGGTGGGGTATTCTATGATGGAGACATCATTCTCTAATTAGGATCCCTTCTTATACTTTGGCTTGATCTGCAGGTACACCCTTGCTGTGGTCATTCCAACAATTGGCAGTGTCACAGGTTTTTTCATGCACACCTCATGGGAGACATACTTCTCCACATAAGCACACTTATTAGGGTATACCAGCTTCCTTCATAGGTCACACTGGTTCTGATCCACCTCACTGAGGTTGAACCTTAGTATTTTGGCCTCCTTGAAGCAATTGACCCTTGCTTAGAAATATTGCGTGGTGAAGGAGAAATGTATTTTACACCATGGGCACTTGGTCCAATATATCAACATGAATCTACCAATTTAGAAATGTTGGTATACAAAAAACTTGGCTTCTCCCTGCACTAGCACAGGTAATTGTTCAGGTATCCTCCATTCATCCCTGAATGAGTCGTGCATCCAATTATACCACTTCTTGAGGTGCACCTTGTGGGCAGCCGTCATGGTGTCACAAGTGTAATTTTCAAATCTCTTTATGGGGGAAGGATCTTCATTTGGATACTCTTTTCATACGCTTTCCTCTATCTCCTTGAGAACCTCATCAGTGCTGTGATCCACTTCCTACTCCACCAAATCATTTACTATCCCCACCACTTCTCTTTCTGCGGCCTCTTATATCTACTCCTTGGTGAGACTTGGGTTCCTTTGATCCTTTGTATTCACTTCCTAACTCTCCCCTTTTCCTTGAGCGCCTTCCTCTTCTCCATCCTTTTCTTCATTTCCCTTATCCTTGGAGTCATGCATATTGTACACAAGATGGTCCCGAGCCTCTTCATGCTTGCCATCATCTCTCTCACCTCTGTAGGCCTCCAGGCTCTCCGTTCTTTCTGAGTCTACCTTCTCTGCTAACTTTTTCCTCTTCCTAACTAGTGATTCCAGTATAGGAAACTCTTCCTTCTCTTCTTCTTTAGTAGGTGACTCCTTCCTTGGAGATTCTTCTTGTGCAGGAGGACCTTCTTGCTCTGGAACCTCTTAGGAAATTTCTCCTTTTCCTTAATGGGGGACTTCTTCCTCTATGCATATGTGCTCGGTTTCACTCCTGACTCATGCATGCCCACAGATTGTGCTATTTACACACTTGGTGCCTTCTTCTCTGGTGCCTCTTTTCTTTCCCTCTTCCTTAGCATGACCTTCTTCTTCCTGGTGGGGTATTCTATTATGGAGACATCATTCTCTAATTAGGATCCCTTCTTATACTTTGGCTTGATCTGCAGGTACACCCTTGTTGTGGTCATTCCAACAATTGGCAGTGTCACAGGTTTTGTCATGCGCACCTCATGGGAGACATACTTCTCCACATAAATGCGCTTATTAGGGTATACCAGCTTCCTTCATAGGTCACACTGGTCTTGATCCACCTCACTGAGGTTGAACCTTAGTCTTTTGGCCTCCTTGAAGCGATTGACCCCTGCTTAGAAATATTGCGTGGTGAAGGAGAAATGTATTTTACACCATGGGAACTTGGTCCAATATATCAACATGAATCTACCAATGTAGAAATGTTGGTATATAAAAAACTTGGCTTCTCCCTACACTAGCACAGGTAATTTTTCAGGTATCCTCCATTCATCCCTGAACGAGTCGTGCATCCAATTGTACCACTTCTTGAGGTGCACCTTGTGGGCAGCCGTCATGGTGTCACGAGTGTAATTTTCAAATCTCTTTGTGGGGGAAGGATCTTCATTTGGATATTCCCATACAAACTTCTCTGGCCCGTTGGGCACTCTAATTTATGAGAAAACGATGGTGAGGAGGACATTCCTAAACATGATCTTCTCTCCTTCGGGCGCAACACTGATGATTTCTTCTACACTAAAGGTAGATAGGTTATAGATGGTTCCTTCCAATTTTTTTTGGCACAAATTCAACCAGTCCTTATTTATCTGTGTCAACTATTCTTGTCCATTCAACTTGGATACCATGTGTGTGGCCATCCTCATCACTGGGTTAGAGATATATAAGATATCAAAATAGCGCAAGCTGTTTTTGTAATCATAATCCTGGATTGTCTCCTTAATGGATTCCTTGTTCTCCAAGTCATCATCTAGTGTCTCCTCTTTATAGAAAAGGCTAGTAAACTTAGATATTAGTTGAGGGGTTATGCGCATCCTATGACACATGAAGTAGAAGTGGTCCTCGTGTATGCATGACATTAACCATTGGTATAGTCGCTCAGGTTTTCCAAATTAGGGCAGCTCATAAAGTTGCGGTAACCCATCCTTCTCCAATTTTACCTTCACTTCATCATCATAGATTGACATCCCTTCTGGTGTCTTTTTTTCTGTCAGGTGAAATCGTTCCAATGTAATCTATTTCTTAGTGGTGCTTGTGTGATGGTTGTAATCACTCACTTCCATCTTCCTTACATGGGATACCCATTCCTTTCCGAGCAACACGCCATTTGGGTATTGCATCTCCTCATTGAAACTAGTGGAAACCGCCTATTTTCCTTTGCAATTTCCATTCTTCAGTGAAATAGTTGCCTTCTTTGGTTTCATCTCCTTGTCAGGTTACTAAAAAATCCTCCTTACTCATTTTCCTCACTCTACTCAAATCTGTGGCTTCCTTCGTGAAAAATCCCCTTACTCTCGTGCCCTAGTTGCATAACCCTAACCTTGGAAAAATCATTCCTTCCATGAGACGATGTATGTTCTTACTGGTTAAAATTCCAACAACCCTATCCTCTATGCTTGTGTACCTGTTTTTCTACCCTAGTTCACAAATCACACTAGTCACGCACTCAGATCTTTATAATATCCTTTCGCACAACTTCTCAAGGATGCCCTAGTTTGCAAGATATTTTATTTATCACAAATGCAATGAAAGTAATAATGTGCCCAAACTTGTCCTTATAGCTTTTCACTCACCTCTAGAAATAAATGCTATACCACCTACCAAAGTAATTTTGTAATAAGGGTGACTTTTCTACTAAATCCCATCTTTAAGTGCTCTTACCCCCATGCCCAATCCTGCACGAAAAATATCTACAAGCTTCTGTCACGAAAGAATCCTTACTGACCGAAGATATTCATGCGTGTATTTGTAGCGCCGAAGGCACTTCTTCTATCCTTAACCTGATTTTTTCCCTCACCTACCTCATGTTATTCCTGCACTTCTCATCCTTTGTACGTGGTCTTCATAAAGCTAACCTGACACAAAATTCCTTATGTCCATATTTTCTATGCATGCTCTTCCACACTACGTGCTTTTCATCCTTCAATCCGGGCCATTGAAACACAACTTCCACCATTAGCTTCCATTCTTATTTGCATTACTCTACCCCACAAAAAATAGATGTGCAGTCCTCTGTGCATAAACAACATTTTGAAAATAATAAGTGGCTACTGGTGCACAAGGAGCACACAATAATAACCCAACAAGAAAGGAACAAACAACGAGAAAGGGAAACATAAGGAAAAAAATGCATAAAAGGAAATCCTAGGCTAAATGGAAATACTACCTTATTTATAAATACAAGGAAGACTTATTTATAATAGGGCTTCAACCTACTCCCATTGAAATGGCTTGGTAACCATGTTCCATCAAGAGCTTATAACTGGAAAATGCATGAATCAAGGATGTACGAGAGGATATATGGTTATAACCAATGGAATTTTAGTTTCCCAGAATGGCACAGAAAATTGGAATCATATAAAAAAATCATTTTCCCAACCTTGAATTGTTTTTTTTAATATGGCGATCATGCCATGCTTTCTGTTGTGCCTTTTCAGTCTTCTGGCTCCATCTAGCAAGTGATCACCTTTTGTAGTCTGGTAGGTGTAAATACATCTCAAAAAATACTTGTTGAGGTGGTTGAGACCCTTGTCCACCTCTCCTAGAACCTTAATTTCCTATGTTGTTACCTCAACCACTAGAACCACTGGATCCTTTAGGTCTTGTCCCTCCTAGACCATTTGATCCTCTAGATCCACCAGGTCCACCAGGTCCTCCAGCTCTAGATCCATCTCATGTAGCTAGTAAAGGGCCTAAATTGCTCATGCCTAGTGCTCCCAATGTCTCATTGAACTACGCATGAATAGTTTGTGATATTATATTGCTACCATATGTGTGTCCCACGTAACTCCTAGATGCGATACCCAAGCTTTGTGTAACACACTTTGCCCAAATGTCAGTCCAAATGATATTCCTCCAAACATAGGAAATGATTGTGCAATCATAGATGTACCAAATGAGAAATTATATCTCCTACGTGTATATCGGTCACTCCCACCGATACCAACTGTGTTAGCAATACTTATCTCTTGATTTGTAAGACTAACCACTAGGGGTTGGTCATTAGGCATATTCTGTTAGAGTAGGTATTTACTTAGCTCATGTTCACCTAGGTACTTTATTTACCTTTATTGTATTTATCCTCACCCACTTATGTGTGTGGATATTTCTTTTATCTTATTTAGATATTAAGAGATATTATCTAGTTGTTAGGTATAGTTCTTTCCTTGATCTATGGTATTGACTAGATCCTTGATGTCTAGTTATCTCCTAAATCTATGGTCTTGACTAGTTCTTTGATGACTAGTTATTTACTTGATTTATGGCTTGATCTATGACCTTGATTGGTTCTTAGATTGTTATTCCTTACCTATTTAAGCAAGGCCCATTCTGAATGTATTGCATTGAGTTCCATAATAATATATGATATTACTGCTCATTTGTTTGCAAAGGTTTATGTAAAGTTATTCTGGTGAATTGCTTTCATATTATTGATTGTGGTGTTTGATTAGCATTTGTGTTTTTGGGTTGGTATGATCTGGTTGTCATTCCTTTCATGGTATTAGAGCTGGAGATTGCTGTTGGCATCCGTCTGTAGGATTTGAAATCCTTAGCCCTTGGTCATATGGCATGGTCATATGAGGGCTTAAATATTGTGATTACTACTAGTAGGTGCTTACCTTCAGCCCCCTTTAATTTTATCTATATGGTGAAGGCAACAACAATTTATTTTGTTTTAGTGGCAGCTAAAATAAATAACAGAGCAAAATATTAAAATGCTTATAACTTTTGATTGATAACTTGGTTTTGAGTGCCGTTTTTTGAAAAGTGCTTGTTTTTTCATGATCTTTCCATTAAAAATATTTATTTTGAGACTAGCAATATAATTATAAAGTGCCAAATATGGAGGAGTGTTGTAATCAGTTGTGGAAACAATTTCAGATGAGCCCAACGTCCTATAACTTCTAGGAGTTCCATTTTGTATCTATCATGGATTCTGAGAATGGTATGCTTTTCTCTGAAGTGTGTGGACTTCAAGAGGATATTACAAATTTTTTGGAAGAAAATAGATCACTCAAGAATAAAAATTCTCTTCTACAATCACTCATTCATGATAAAGATACAATAATACACTCCCTGCAGAACAATCTTGCTAGCCTACAACATCACCATCATATTGTGGACAGTCATATCCATGCTCCACTTATAGCTATTTCTCTTGTACACACTGACATTGATCCACCAGTCTTTGAGCCTGTTCCTGCTCTTGATCCTATGAGTCTTGTTACTGCATGCTCTTCCACATCTGTGCCTATTACAGTACCACATGTTGTGTATCCTACTTTTGCTCAGCTACATGGATTTTTTAAGAATCATACCACTGCATTCAGTTCTCACATGCTCCATTCTATGGGTCTCACTAGCGGAGTCATTGACAGACATTCATAGGGTATTTTTTCCTATATTCCACATGTTGAGTGGAATTCTTGTCATGACATTGGTTTTTGAGCATATAATTCATTGGGATCACACATTGACAAAGCTCCCTTTTTTGTTCACTCGAATCTTTCTGAGGATCATGAGCAACACATGAGTTCTGCACTTTCACTTAGGCTTGAGAAACCTGAGATTTCAGCTATCAGACATGATCAACTTGACACACATTCTAATGTTCTTTTGCATGTAGCCATTGTGTATTTTACACCAAGTCATATGCAGGCATCTTCTTCATCCATCCATGTTGATTTGGGGTGGATATATGATCACTCATGGCGGTGACATAGGCATTTGTTGAGAAGACTCTACAGGTGTGGCTCCTCCAGCATTAGGCCTCTTGCTCCACTTTCTATACCTTATGCATTGTGATGCTCCTAGTTTTGAGCATTTTTCTTTAGTTGGTATAGTGTATCTCTCTTGTTTGTTGAGAGATTTTGTATCTGTATTTTCGACACTTTTGGCATGTTGACAATATCCCTTATGGGGGATCTATTCTGGTGCATTCGAGTGTTATTTTATCAGTGTTTGAGTAGTTGTTTTGACAACTCATATAGATTTGTAGTGTCACTCCACCCATTCAGCAGTATGGGAGGTTGTGGTGCTGATCCTACTTCTTCGGGTTTCATGTCCTTACCTTGTTACCTTGGCTTTTCTTGGATCATGACACTCTGGAGTTAGTGTCCTTGCCTTGTTTCTTTGGTTATTGTTCTTGGATCATGGCACACCTATTTACAGTAGTTGATCGAATTATGTTTGGTGTTTTCTTTTCACTTTTGACATCACTCCGTTGATAGTCTCCTTGTATGGAGCTATTCTAGTGAAACCCAGTGTCAGTTGTTTTTGAGTTTTGTGGTCGAGCAATGGATTTAGACCATAGTACACACCAAACTTCTTCAGCATTGTATGATTTTTTGAGATGAGCTTCTTGGGATGCCTTGGAGTGGGTTTTTTCTTTCTTTACTTTGTTGTTACTGGTTTTGGATACCTTGTGGTGTCCCTTTTTTCCCAGTTATTGTACATGAGTACCTCATCAGGCCCAATTTTCAGGACTCATATTGTGGACATGCCACTTCTATTTTAACCCCTAGCTTCACTTGAGGTGGGGTGTTAGAGTAGGTATTTACCTTAGCTCATGTTCACCTAGGTACTTTATTTACCTTTATTGTATTTATCCTCACCCACTTATGTGTGTGGATATTTCTTTTATCTTATTTAGATATTAGGAGATATTATCTAGTTGTTAGGTATAGTTCTTTCCTTGATCTATGCTATTGACTAGTTCTTTCCTTGATCTATGCTATTGAATAGATCCTTGATGTCTAGTTCTCTCCTAAATCTATGGTCTTGACTAGTTCTTTGATGACTAGTTATTTCCTTGATTTATGGCTTGATCTACGACTTTGACTGGTTTTTAGATTGTTATTCCTTACCTATTTAAGCAAGGCCCATTCTCAATGTATTGCATTGAGTTCCATAATAATATATGATATTACTGCTCATTTGTTTGCAAAGGTTTATGTAAAGTTATTCTGGTGAATTAATTTCATCTTATTGATTGTGGTGTTTGATTAACATCTGTGTTCTTGGCTTGGTAGAAGCTGGTTGTCGTTCCTTTCATATTAATATGTGTCAATGACTCTCTTTTCTCTAAGCCATGAACTCTCATTAGAATATAAAGGGATCTATCTTCTGTGCTTTCCGAGATGGGGTAGCATAGACTTCTCATGCTCTACGTCCTCTGTGTAAACCTCAATTCCTTCTCATAACGTCTACCTCCATAAACCCATCAATACTACAACCTCACGTTGTCTATCCAGATCCCTTGCATGTGCTTCATTATATGTGAATCATCTCTCATCTCTCTTTTTTTCACCCAAAATGTCTGTCATCTTCCTCTACCCTAGCTTCCTTTCCCAGTGCTCAGAGAAGCTTAGCTGACCACAAGGAATGCTTCCAAACTTAGTGTAATGAGAAATATCTTTATGGATAAAGGGATAACATGCAAAAATGATCCTCTAGGTTCCTTTAAGAACTCAAACTCAGCAACCTTAGGACAAGAATAAGTAGAAATCAGGGTATAACTGGTTAGCACTCTCTTCCACCAATGATCAAAAACACGCATCCAAGTCAGATCAACATCCTGCAACCTCTGATATTCCTCTTGGGTAAAAAAGTGAGATCTATAGTACCATGTTGATCTAGATGCATACGCAGAAATTCATTCATACAAATCTACTAGAAAGCAACAAAATAAGGTCTCATATAGTTCATGATACAAGTGTTTTTCTACCCATCTGCGTGCATCAAACTTAGGTCCAGTATTAAATCTCTGAGAAAACTCATCCTCTGTTCTCTTAAACCATGCTTCATTATTTTCCAAGGTCAAGTGCTTCATCATCATACATCATTCTCACAACAAATTCAAAAAGAGGTTCTGGAAACAAAACCAAGATGTAGTCATTTTTACCCATCTACTAACTTCTAACCCCATGCATGTCGTCTTATCACCTAGCAGTTGTTGGGAACTCACCTGAGGAACGTGTAGTCACCGAGACCCTCCTTTATGTGAGCATTATGATAAGATATTTCCATTGTTAGAGGATTAGTTGTAGAGAAGTGAATATTCATGTAAAATCACAACATGAGCTATCATATCCTCATACCCAAGCATTTAATAACAACAGAAACATCATGACATGAAATATAAAGAATAGATCTGCCATAAAATATTTGTACCTCTGAACCAGACATTCATAACAGAGCCATATATTTATATTGGTCATAGTCTCAACAAGCACATTACATTCAAAAGATTCATATCAAGACAAGGATCTAACACACATATAAGAGGTCATAACTATGCTTTCCTTATCACAAAAATTTTACAGACCCACCCCTTAGACATGATAACATTCATATAGTCCTCTAATGAGAACCCCAACTCCTAGGGCCTCCTAGTATTTTCTATAGAGCTTCACTCTCTTCATACTATATGTCCTCCATCTATGTCTTCCTCGGTGTTTATCTCTCGGTGTCTATTCTTCTACATGAGCATCTCTCTTTATAGCACCAACACCCACCGCCATGCCTTTTCTCAGGAGTAGATCAAAAGCAAAATGTCCATGTGGTACTTCAATGGTGTATGCTTATTCTATTCCGAGCTCTCCACTTTCTGCAATGATGTTTTCTTAGGAATATTCAATGCATGGAATATTCTTTCTTTGACCACCAAGTCTCTAGGCTGGAAACTTATCCACTCAGCATGCCTAGTTGGGTCACGTTTTTACTCAAGTGCCTTCATAATGCTAAATATGGCTAAGTATTTAGACCTTGTGTATTTCCTTACGCGCACCTCTTGGTTTCTCCCAAACCCTTCTTAAACCCTTGTCCTGTGTGCTTTTCCCCACACACCTTTCTTCCTATTAGACCCACGCACTCACGCGCCATTTGGTACTTAGCCAATATTTCAAGACCCAACAAACACAGGTTTGAACTCATTGACTAGATTTACATTTAGTTTTTTTCCTTGGGTTTTTCTCACTTGATCTCACTTGAGCTCACCGAGATCCCTCTGCTAGCTTACCGAGCTGCCAACGAGCTCACCCTCCTTCTATCCTCTGGACACCCCTTCTCTCTCTTGTTTGAATTATTTTCACTTCTTTTGTTTTTTTCCACATTAGTTAGAATAATTAAAGGGGAAAACAATAAAATTAATCATTGTAGGTGGGACATTTTTTTCCGGGCCTTCGTATAAGGTTATTGGGATTTTTGGGCCACTTTTTCTAGCTTATTTCTTTATAGTGCTTCTCTTCACTTATGACTAGTGAGTGCGTCTGCCATAATCGAAGAGAGCCTTCTTTTTTATGATGTGAGACACCTTCTCTCACACTGAGCATTTTTTATAGCCTTGAGTTGCTTTGGCCCTTTTGTCCCTGATTGTGTGTCATTCCTCTGCTTTCGACTAGGAACTTTTGTGGCATACACTCTTATACAACTCATCACCTACTGTAAGGTGAGTGTTTAACTATTTGATGTCACATGAACACACCTTATTGTAATCACACTCTACTTATAAAGTGCTGCAAACCTGGGGTTATCATTGTTTCTTGGGTTTTGTATTACACGTAGATGTATGCTCGGCTGAGTTTGACGTCATGCCACCTTTATTGTATCCACCCACCTTCTTCTCATGCATTTTTCACTTCTTTCTTCTACATCATGGAGGATGCTCTTTTGATACTTGAGAATTGTAGGATTGATTTACAGTCTCCACCACTTCTTATTAAGAGAGATAACTACACCATGGTGTGCTTCTATGGAAAATTAATTTACCTACGAGGGCCTTACACACTTTATAATTAGGACAGTTCCTGCACCCAATGTTTCCAGTCATCTTGAGGAATTTATCGACATGTGTGACCATGTTGTTGGTCACTTGATGTTGCATGTCTCCAGACCTCTCTGCCTTCACGTGGTAGACTCAGATCCTCCACATACCATCTAGAGCATCTTTTAGTCCTTGATTAGAGACCCTTCACATACTACTGTTGTTGTTGCTACTGATATAGTTGTTTCCTCTTCTTCTTTTTTATGTGATGACAGTTCCGCTGACACAGAATCACTTGTTTCTTTTCCTGATGAAGAGGATTGTACTTCTAATTCTGATGACATGAGTGCTACTGATAACTCCTCTCCTCAATCTCTCACCTTTCCAAAGCATGTTGAGACTCCTCCCTTCCCATCATATATTGAGTGGTCTCCTTATTAGTTTTATACAATCATTACATATACCTCATTTCAACTCCTCTTTCTTCATATGATGAATCATACGTGTCAAACATTGATCTTATTTTTATCGAGCCCCCTTCTTGGGATGAGTATCTAGCTATCCTTGGTCATATTTTCTCAGTGCCTCCTTGTGATGTAGTATAAGTTCCTCATCCTTCTACAGGTGTTTTAGAGGAGTTATTCATCTCCTTTGTTGGGAGTGCCCCTTTTGGGACTCTTATCACTTCCACTTTTCAAGAAATATTCATTGATCCACTGTTGCTTATGGATACTTTTTCTATTGTGGGGGTTGTTGCATTTCCTTCACTTCACTTGGGAATCCCTTTAGTGGATGTTCCTCTTTCACACTATGACAGTTCTGCACTTGTGAAATTACTTTCAGATCCTTAGCAGTCATTTTCTATACCTATTTCACACTTATGTGGATGAGATTGAGATTTCTTTGTACTTATACCTTTAGCTTCCTTCATAGAGTGGGTGAACTTCCATTACTCTATTTTTGTCCTTCCTAAGGATAGACACACAGTTTGGTGTGGGTGGTTCTTCTTTAGTCTAAAGGCAGAGGACCAAATCATCGACACTCTTCTTAGAGACTTCCTAGAGTTGTAGAATTCAGATATATCCATGGCATCTTTTGTGTTCCTCTCATCTCCTTCTTCTCCTCTCTTCTTCTTCTTCTAAAGAGATTTCATTTTTGTAAGGGTACCTTATTAGGCTCCTCAGTTTTTGGGACATATTTGTGGCATATTTCTTAGATTAGAGTGTTTTTATCTCTTTTGGTGGATGTTTTTGCCACTCGGTTTTCCTTCACTTCTTGATATCCTTGTTGTTCATGGGTGCCTCATCAAGATTTAGCTATGGGACCCATTTCTCATTTCTGAATTTCCACCTCATCTTAAGTTACGATGCAGGGGGTGTTGGTGTAAGTCATTTTCCACATCATGTGGTGAGTCATCTCACTTAGGTGAGGTCATAGATCTAGGTGTCATAAGGGCCATCATGTACGATGAATAAAAACAAACCTAGATGTATCATTGGAGTTTTCTAAACTACAAGTAGTATGGAATTTGTTAAAGGGATTGGAACCCTTATGGTTTATAAAATATATATAGTAATCTATGACAAAACAAAGAACAAAGGATACTCCTAGAAACACCCCTACCATAAGATAACCCTAGGGTTTTGGGAGTAGCAGGCCCAATACACAACAAACTAATAATATTCTAGATTAGGTGAAGGGTTTAATAAAAAATGGGTTCAACAAAATGTTTAACCTTTAAAAGATCTTAAGGTCAATTTAATTATGTTTTAATTATAGTAATATAACAAATATTATACTACTAAAATCACTCATATTTACATATTAGATCATAATAATAAACCATGCAATAAAACACATATAATTTGAAGCATAAATAAGACGGAAATAGACACTTAGTTGATTCAAAAATATTTAGGATGCGTCGATGAATGATATAGGAAGGGTAGGATTTGAGATACAGAGAAGTCACTTTCTGGAGCTTTAGAACTATTAGGGTAGGAATGTAAAATCCATTCTTGATAAAACCACGCATTTTTTAACCTTTAGGTAGCAAGAGTATGAAACTTTTAGTGTTGTTCTGTGTCACTATTTTTTGTTGTTTGATATCTTCAAATTTGTATGAAACCCTAGATGTCACACCTAAAACCTACAAAAACAAACCTAGAAATCCTAAAACATACTCAAATAATCATTAGGTCTAAAACTAAAGATACAATTTTTGAGTTAGAATAACCTTAATGGTCACCCCGCTTGTGAATCGCCAAGCATTGCACTACATATCTGACTCAATGTACTTCTCTTAGTGTTTTGTGTAAAGGTGCATGTAACTATCCCTTGACTTAGGTTAGCCCTTGTGCCTCAACAATGATGGTGGTCTATGCTACTTCATCCCAATATAAACAGTTGTGTGCACACAAAAACTTTAAAATTATTCCCTCCTATGATGTGTATGTAGTATGCAGATGTAGTTATTCCTTTCTTAGTTGAATGAGTGGTAAGTAGATAAGTGATTACTAGATAATAAATTCTTAGGTTAGACTTGTATATGCATGAGTTATTAATTTTAAATTAGGACCTTGTTGGTGGGAAAAGATGACCCAAAAGATACAAATTGGAAGATAAAAGAGTGGCACATGGGCCCATGTAGAGAAAACAAGTGGAAAATAAAAGGGGTTAATACTCTACACAATGGTCTAGACCATATGTATGGTCTTTTCCTTGTTGTAAAATCTTGGAATAAGATCATATAAAATTTGTATGCATGAAAATATTATCTATGATAATAACAAGAAACTAACACCTAATAGTTCCACAATATAACTAAATCTATCATAAACATCAAGACGAGAGCTTAACAAGGTAAAATTCTACAATAATGCATGAATAAAATTAATCATTATTGTGCTACCTATACTTATATATATTTCTTAATATAAAGATGAACCTAGTTATATCCTAAGAAATCAGTTGGTTTGTTGTTTACTCCAAGTGGTGAAGAAATATCAATGAAATGGTTACAAGGCCATGTTCATATCTTTTCTTATTAACAAGATTGGAGGAATGAACGCAAGATGGAGGAGGTAATACAATGAGAAATGGATCAAGATCAAATGATTCTAGCTTTAGCTAATGCAAATGAGATGTTTTCCAAAGTCTTAAAGTGTGTAAGATGATTGATATGATAATTAAGGTGTAAAAGTGTAACGGAGATACTCGCCTTGTATTTATAGGATTTCATTTGGGAAAGTGAAGAATCCTAGTGCATGTGGGACAAAAGGGTAAACAATAATTTGTTTTACAAGTCAATACACTTTTTGATTAGATTAGGAGATAATTAATCTTTTAGGTTTAATTAAAAATCCAAGGTAAGCTTAGGAAGCTTTTTGAGATCATCTGGAGGGGGTTAAGATAGATTTTAGAAGTTAGATTTAGCCCATAAGAAGTTTTATTAGTTAAATTCAAGATTAGAGGCTTAATTATCATATAATTAGATAATTGAGAGGATTATCACTAATAAAAATGTCATAAATTGGCATCCTGAGTGAATTAGAAGCATAGTTAGATAATGAAGTGTCATCATTTGAATAGAGTGAGAGGAAGTGAAGATAGTTAGTGTAATTTAAGTGTTAAAATGGGTAAGAGGATTCTAGGTATATACATTTTCCCCTCTTTTGGGTGGCATAAGTGATGCCACTTCAAAGATAGTAGACAATCATAAACACACAATTTTTTTGTATAATAAAGGATTCTCCATCAAGTGTTGATGGGGTGATGAAAGAGGTCGATTGACGATCAAAAAGAAGAAGAGAACATACCAAAGCAAGGAAAAATCCCATTACAAAGGAAGAAAAATGACAATATATTGAATATTAATGTAGAGTAGAGGTGTGAGACTCGATCCCTACATAATACATATACAACATATTTTGTTGATAAAGTTCATGTGGGTATCGTTGTGAAGTGCAAGATATGCTTTTCTTAACAAATCTTGTAGAAATGATTTGTAGCAGGAGAGCCTTATTGCCTCAATCAAACCAGAAGAATAGTGTAGGATAGAAGACACTAATAGGGAAGGAAAATTAAGATGAATAAAAATGGGAGTAAATTTCATCTAGCTGATGTGAAAATAACTTTATTACATTGTATTGCTCATGATCTACGTCATCATCCCTTATTAAAATATACACATATAAAAAGGTGTATTATAACATGAAAACCTATAATACCAACATCTGTTCATTTCTAAAAATGCTTTACCCAATGAAACATACAAAATGTAATAAAATATGAGAAAGTAAACAAGCTAGCCTAATAGGGAAAACAAGTACAAACACACATACTTAAACAAAAAACGTTCAAGACAATTGCACAAATGTTTGTGTTATCAAGATGCAATCCCAACTTGTTCATGTGTAACGAGAAGGATTAAAAGTGCTGCCCTAAGAAAGGATGCATGCGAGGGGAAAGATGTTGGACATAGGGGTCCAATAAAAAATCATTCATGTGCCAAAAAATAGTACCAGGTAACTCATTGTGCTAAGATAGTATAGATGGAGAAAAGAAACCTGATTTGTTGATGGGGTAGATCTAAATGATCCGTGAGTCATTGTTATAGAAAAAACAAGAAAATAGAAGAAAAATATAATTTGAATATAATGCATTTGATATAGGCTTCAACTGCATACCAACGTTTTACTAATTTTTGCAAATGTTTGAATTTTTTATGATTTTTAAATGATTTTACCATGTTTTGAAATGTTGAACTGTTTCAAAATTTTTATGGATTTTTGTGTTTTTAGAAGAATTATAGAAGTGAAGATTTCTTGAAAGCAAGAAAAATTCCCTAGGGAGAAGAAATGATAGCTAGGTAGTAAAAATATGCCCCAACGGGATTAAAATAGGTGAAAAATGCTAATTTATTAAAAATAAATATCACGGTGGGTAGTAGAAGAAGTTAGAACTATCGATGTAGCCATATCAAGCTTCTTAGCCATTTTGCTGAGTGAAAATGCATCGCAGAGAGGTCAACACGACTGTATATGCCCCTCTCAAGGGGGGGTAAATCATGGCGAGTAATTCATTTGTTAACGAGCCTTTGCCGATTGTTATCGTGATATTTTCTCTTACCCTTAAGAGATATGACACAAGTTCAAAGGCTTATCTAGTGAGGAGAAACAGTCTGGGAGTACATGAGGGTACATGACGATGGTCCCTATGTGAGTAATCCATCCATATTTTAATTTTATATCATTTAATGTCATTTATTAGGAGTGAAAAGTGCCATGCTTGTGTATGCATGTGCCTTGGGGCATGCATATGTCATCGGGGGCACACAGGTGTTGATAGATCATATTCACATAGGCACATACATGGTCAAGGACACATGGGTGTCAATGAGTAGGTATGGAATATGTGTGCATGCACATACATGGGATGGGTGCGTATGTGTGTGGGAAAATATGCTAAGGTTAGATTTTTCACTTGAGTGGGCACACAAGTGTGGGTAGGTGCACATAGGCACAAGAAGGGGCGTGTAAGCATCAAACTTGGGTGGGTCAAAGGGTTTTGTATGCATGCATTTGAATGTGTGCATGGGTGTTAGAAATGGAATGTATGCAATTTTGACATGCATACCCCAGAAGGGGTGCGTAGGCGTCCTCAGGGGTGCACGGGAACGTAAGGGGGGGAAATAGACCTTAGAAGAATTTAGGAGATTTTGTAGAAGAATGAAAGGGTGAGTAGGCTAAGGTTAGATAATGTTAGATAGAATAAATTATAATGAGTGTGTTATGTGATCTTGCAGAGACAACTTCATCCCTTACAAAATTGGGAGCGACATGGTAGGTTAGCTAACTTGGAGGTGACCTTCTCTCGATGCAACAATATCTTCTTGGAGATTACATTGGATGTGATGGGGCTTACAGACATGGTGCGGATGCCACAGATTACACTTGACCATAACATTCTCACAACCTTGGTTAAGAGGTGGCACAATGACAGTTAGTGCTTCAAATTATGCACTGGTGAGATTACCATTACTATTAAGGACATTTAGAGGAAACTTAGAGTGTCAATCCATGGGTAGTTGATAGATTATGACAGGGATGCCACCCAGATCATAAATTATTTTATCGAGCTATTCGGTGTGGTTAATATACCACAAGAGGGGATGACAATTTGATTATAGTCATGCTTTAGAGATCCGAGATTGACTTGTGTGGTGGTGTATTTTATGGCACTTATCAGTGGCATCCTGCTACTTGACAATATTGGTGCTTTATTTCCACTGGCCCTGATTGGGGTTATCCGCGGCTTGATAAGACAAGACTGATATTACTAGGGCCAATGATTTCTCACACATTTATATTAGGATCTTCATCTTATTACTTAAAGTTGTTAGAAGACTATGGGGCCAGCTACGCTATTGTAGATATGGGCATGGGACCATATTTCCATTGGTTTCCGTGCAGGAGCATTGCAAGATCAAACTCCTGATGAGCCTTCAGTCATGGGATGGGCCCCTGTAGGTGATGATGTGCATGGTCATATGGGTGATACCTATTTATATCATTGTTCCTTTGATGATATTTAGTTACAAGTGATCATTAAGATACTGTACATGCATTTCTAGTGGCCAGAGGATTTAGTTGAGCTCAGCCTTGCATTAGTTAAGAATTTCTTGATTGGGAGCCACATTTATATCATGGAGTACTATAGAATTGATTGGGTTTAATGAAATTTTGGTATAGTACAGGATGTTCCCAACACAGAGATGTGGTATGCATGTCATGCTCAAGAAAATTTTGACATTGGCCCATTGATTAGGACACAATGGGCTAGAGATAGCTTTGAGCAGATGGCACCATTGGTATGGGTATCTCTATGGTATATTATAGATCTAGGGACCATATCAGCGTATCTATCCTAGTATGAGATAGTTCTTCCAAAGTGTCTAACTATCACACATGATGCGCTTGACGTAAGAGTGTGGCCACCACTAGAGAACCATCATCATGGAGGGAGAGAAAAATGAAGAGGACAATAGGGTAGTGATAGTGAGGATGGGTCTAATGGAGATGGTTATGATGGATATGGACATGGAGGGGATAGACAGGGATAAGCCCATGAATATACACAAGGACATGAACATGTTCAGATGCCCTAGGTGGGTATACATGTTGGCATCCATGTTCCTCTGCAATAGGTTCCACCACAGGGACCCATTCATTAGGCACCACCACAGGATCCCATTGTTATCCCACCACACAATCAAGTAGGAGGCTGAAGGGGTGAGGGAGTTGGAGGAGATGGGGGTGAATCAATTGTCCTTAGGAAGTAACTACAACATATTACATGCCATATGTAGTAGGTTACAACATTATTACAACACTTTACAATACAAGTGCAGTAGCTTATATAGCTGAGCGAGATCAGCTCCAGACAAAGAAGGATCAACTGCGCGCTGACAAAGCATAGTTTCAGGAAGTTACAGTGGAGATAGATCAACTTTAGATAGAGTGGGTATAGGATCAGACCTAGATGGCCAATATCTTAGAGGAGGTTTCTTTATTGCGTGGGTCCATTAGATCTTTTTCTATGCCCCACATTTGTATGGACATGGCTGTAACCACTAGACAAGCTGCATATTACAGATCTTTATACTATGATGTTGTTCCAGAGGAACAAAGTGCTCCTTTATTTAGTCAACATGCCATGAGTAGGAGTGTCTCATAGTTACGTAGGGAATCTCCATCATCCAGATTAGTGGGGCAACCACCAGTAGGTCCGCAGGGGTCACAGGTGATGGGACCACCACCAGACTAGAGTTTAGGAAATCCATATGAGGGAGAGAATAAACCATGACTTTTTTTATTTGATGTACTTACAAATGTATCTTTTTGATGTACACCTCGATATGAATGCACATTTTTGATGATGTATATGTATTATTTTTGGCTATGCATTGTTATAAAGGCACATTTTTTATTGATGCCCATGATGGCATACCATTTATATGATGATGATGTACCTAGAAACATTTTTTTATGGACACTGATATATATATATATATATATATATATATATATGATGATGATGATGATGATGATGGATTTAATTTTATTATGATGGATTATGATGATGGATTTTTATTACGATGTTTATGATTATATCACATGTGTTTGATTTATGAGATATCATTAGATGATATCACACTGTTTTATATGAGATACCTTGTGCTTTAATTATTTAATTTTATGTATGATATAATATGTTTAATCCACATTTTTATTATGGTTTGTGTTTGAGGGGGGGGTGTGGGCAAAAGGTGGTCCCTCTTTCCCCTCTCGATGATATTATATGATGTTAGCTTAGCATGCATGTTTAATTTTTCATGTTCATGATGATGTAGCTTAGCCTTTATTGATATATGATGCATATATATGATGATGAAACGAAAAAAAATGTACAAAAAAAATAACCAAGCACAAATGAATCAAACCTAATATAACACAACTATGTACAAGTATGCAAGATAAAATGAATCAAATGTAATATACAACAGATTAAAGCAACACTCAATCTAAGTAAGTAAATGAATTCTGTTTAAAGCATATGATATGAAAAATCTATGTAATCATAACTATACAAACCAATAACTAAAAGTAATCAAATTAGTAATTTGTTTTTGCGGGAAAGTTTTGAAACGTATTTCGTTGTTTTTGGTGTTATCTAAAAACAATTTTCAAGGCTACTATTCACATTGTTTTAGGATTTTTGTAAGACAATGTTATATTGCTTTTGAATTTTCTATACATCATTTATAAATGTTTTTACAATTTTTCCAAGAGCTTTCTGGAGCTGTGTGCAAAAAAAACAAGAAGCATGGATGCCCCCAACATTAGATAGGATGTACATGGGCAGAATGCCACACGTATATGTGCAAGAAAGGGAAGATGTGAGGGTTCCCCCAGCATTAGATGGGAATATAAAAAGGTAAACCCTTCTCAAATATACAAGAGGAGTAACATCCAGATCAAGGCCATAGAGGATAGGCTCAAATGAAGCTCAATCATAGGTGAAAACTAACTTAGGGTAAAGCAAATGTTCCCTATAGATATGAGAATGCTTGTGAACAACCAATCTTCCTAAGGCATCAGAAACTAGTTTTCACCTAGAGACCTATCTAAGGTGCCACAATTGTGTGGTTTTCACAGTTGGATGACCTATTTTATTTTTACTTTTTCTTGATTTTATTATTATTTTGCTTGTTTTTTATTTTATTTTTGAGGAACCTCATACTCAAGCATAGAACTACTTGAGATTAATTGTGTTCATGGGTTCCCTTAGTTCATCACCATATGAGTGAGCAAGTTTATATGTCCCTGAACCATACTTAGTGACCACAATATATGGTCCTAACCAGTTTGGTTCAAACTTGACTTTCTTTTCTCGGTCCTTGGTGGTGTTGAACTGATTTTATTTGAGAACTATATCTCCTACCTCAAACTGACGAGGTATGATACATTTTTTGTATCCATGACACACTCGATTATGATATACTTTTAAGTGATTAATTTCCCACATGATTTTATCATCTAGGAGCTCCAACTATACTAGTTGAGCCACTAAGTAATCTTCATCTTTATCCAGGTAGTCTCTAAGATATATTCTCGAGGGAAGCTCAATTTCCAGGGGTATGATGGCTTCAGTGCCAAAGACTAGTGAGTAGGGTGTAGAAATAATATTTAGGGTGTTAGAGGTCTTTGTAAGAATGATCAAAATAAACTCAATGAGGAAAAAGAGCAAGAGGTTTAGTTAAATCAAGTATTAAAGAGAAAATCAACAAAGGACTAATGCCACTAATATCTTGTTTCATTGTTCAAAACTCATGTACATAACAAAATAACAAAAGCATGATGTAATAATGATTTTGTGTATATTTTGGTGTCTATAGATCTCAAGTAGTAATTTTAAAATGAAAAGATCAATTATTTCCTTTTGTACTTTTCCATAGCCATATTTTTACTATTATATGCATTTTCCCACTTGTGCCTTCTTCCATAGCCATAGATTGGTCAATGAATTCCTCCAGCCAATGTTAGTCACAATCTACAAAATTCCTAAACCTCCCATTACCATTACCATGGGGCCAGTCCCCCATCTCCAAAAATTCTCCCTTCACTCACCTAGAAGTTCCATTTTTAATATCTAACTCCTCTCCTTCTATAGCCCATACCTTTCCCTTCATTTTTAACAACAATGACCCTAAAATTGTAACAACCTAATATGAATTATAAAATGAATCATCCTTATCAATTGCTAGGAAATAATCACTTTATTGGGGATTTATATTTTAATTATATAGTATCATTTTATTTGTGTTTTTTATTATTTGTAGGGGATTATTTAATTGTTAAGGTATTTTTGTTTTTATTTTATTTTATGGGATAGTTAATTGTTATAGTTACACCAAAGGTGTCTTATTATGGTATACCCTACTGGAAAGTGTCAATCCTTTCTGGCATGTATTTTTCTAACATATTTTGTAGCCACTATGATATAAATGTGGTAAGGGTTCAAATGTGGCATGTTTATTCAACTCAAATTTCTATGCATGCCTAATTTGGAGATATTTTCCTCAAAATGATGCCATTATGTATAAAGTTTGTTTTATCAAGCACTACATTGTGTAATGGGATAAAATATTGAATATATTGTTAATCATGGTCAAATCCATCCCTCTATCACTAGTTTATCCCAATGTTAAGGGTCACCCTTGCAAAGAGTCCACAAATAAAAATAATTATTAACAAATTTTGTTGTTTATATATATGGTGTTTGACCCAATTACTATAGTGCATATATATTGCCATGGAGTTGTAAAAAATATTTTGATACATTGTTTGTTATAAAATAAATCTCATGTGTAGGGAAATAATAATAATATGATTTTCTTATTGTTCCTTGGTTTGGGTATTTTATAAGATGAATATATCATATAATATTGATGTTGATTTTCATGGCTCTTCATAATATGAGACCAAGCAAGTATCTTCCAAGTTTGTGAGTAACATCCTAACACATCGAAGAAATTATAATTCCATAATTAATATTTATGAAGACACATTTTTGAGAGATACCTTTCCCATACACACATTTCCAAAAAGTAAAAATAAATAGATGGACCTCTTCACCCCATCTAAATAAAAAATAAACATAAGATCCTTTTCCAAATAATACATGCATCTACAAGCATTTTTTTCCAAACTAGAACCAACATGTAAGTTATAAAAAAATATTTTTTATTTAAATATCCATTTTTACCTATAATTGGTTGAATAAGTGTTAATTTTCACTATTATATCAATACAAGCTAATTAGAGATAAAGTTCCATTTTTTTCCTTGATTGGGATTTATTTTTGGATACTATTCTAGTTAGTGTTCACCTTTTCCAATATTTTTTAGTTTATGCTCACATCAAGCTGCATTTGTATAAATATTGTTAAATCTAATACTATTTTTTAATGGAAAATAAAATGGTAGATTTAACATATTGTAGATGTGGATTTTTAATGTGTTTTTTTGGTTTATTCTTTACAGTATCTTCTCATGGAATATTATAATTGTAGGTTGAAACACAATCATCTTCACAAATCATAGACCTAATTTTACCAAATGAAAGAAAAAAATTTCCAACCTACTGAGTTCACCTTTTCTAGTGTACTTCTGACTTATGGCAAAATTGGAGATTTTAAACAGGTTTTGGACATCCACCAAATTATAAAGGATAATGTAAATATGTTATATGTTATTATTGTAAGTGAAATGATAAAAATGTATGGTCTCATCCATTACAATGACTGCGGGATATGCATAAAATGGGTTTATTGAA